>CM021100.1:625674590-626012289 GCA_007115665.2 Sequoiadendron giganteum
GGGGAGAGAGATAGGGAGATGAGAGAGAAAGATGAGGGTGGGATATATATGTAGGTAGAGAGAGTTGAGATAGAGATAGAGTAGAGAGGGAAGGAGAGAGGGGAAGGGAGGGAGAAGTTAGTGAGAGAAGAAGTAAGGTGGATAGATTGAGAGAGGGAAGGAGGGAGAGAGGGAGAGAGAGAGAATGAGGTATAGAGGGATATGTAGGTAGAGAGAAGTAGAGAGGGAAGGAGAGTTGGAGGGAGAGGTATGGATGGAGAGAGATAGGTAGGTAGAGAGAGTAAAGGGAGATATAGAGAAGTGGAGAGGGAAGGAGAGATGGATGGAGAGGTAGGGATCAAGGGAGAGATAAGGATTTAGAGAGAGGTGAAAGAGTGAAATAGAGAGAGAGAGAGAGAGGTAGGTAAGGAGAGGGAGGGGGAAATAAAGGGAAGTAGAGAATGGAGGAGAGAGGGAACAAGAGGTAGGGAGGGAGAGATAGGTGAGATAGAGAGAGAGGAGGGAGGGAGGGATATTTAAGGAGAGAGAGGTGAGATAGAGAGAAAGAAATTAAAGAGGGAAGGGGGAGAGAGAGAGGTGATAGAGAGAAGTAGAGGCATAATGAGGAAGGTAGAGAGATTGAGAGGGAAAGAGAGAGGGAGAGAAAAAGAGGTATATAGGGGTAGGTTAGATAGAGAGATGTAGAGTGAATTTTGGTGGAAGAGAAAGAGGAGGGGGGGATATGTAAAGATGGATAGTTGAGAGAGATAGAAGGAGATATATAGGTAGAGAGAGGGAAAACAGAGATATAAAGAGGGAGAGGAAGAGAGGAGAGATAGAAAGAGGGGGAGGGAGGGAGAGATAGAGAGAGTATAGAGGGAGGAGAGAGATAAAGAGAGGTGATAGAGAGAGAATTAGAGAGGGAAAGAAGGTGGAGATATTGAAAGAGAGGAGGCAAGGAGGGAGAGAGAAATAGGTATAGAGGGACAACTAGGTAGAGAGAAGTAGATATGAAAGGAGAGATATAGGGAGAGGTAGGGATGGAGAGAGAGGTGAGAAAAAAATAGAGAGAGGTCTAGGTAGAAAGAGGGAGGAGGAGATAAAGAGAAAAATAGAGGGAAGGAGAGAGGGAGGAAGAGGTAGGGATGGAGAGAGAGAGGTGAGAGAGATAAGAGAGAGGAGGGAGGGATAGGTAGGGAGAGAGGGGTGAGATAGAGAGAAAGAGAGTAGAGAGGGAAGGGGAAAGAGAGAAGTGAGATAGGTGATAGAGATGCATTATGGAGCTGAAAAGTATAGAGATAAGGAGGAAGGTGGAGAGATTGATAGGGATAGGTTAGATAGCGAGAAGTAGAGAGCAAAGGTGGGTGAAAGGAAGAGAGAGGGAGAGAGAGGGGGGGAGAAAGAGAGGTGAGATAGAGAGAAGTAGAAAGGGAAGGAGAGAGAGGGGGAGATAGAGAAAATTAGAGAGGGAGGTATGGAAGGAGAGAAGTGAGATAGAGAGAACTAGAGAGGTAAGGAGAGAGAGAATGGAAAGATAGAGAGTAGAGAGGGAAGGAGAGAGAGGAAAGAAGAGAGTGAGAGAGAAAGAGGGGAGAGAGAGGGAGAGAGGGATAGGTAGGTATAGAGAGAGGTGATATAGGGAGTAGAGAGAGATATATAGAGATAAAAGGAGAGGGATGGGAGATAGATAAATTTAGAGAGTAAAGGAGGGAGGGAGATAGATATTGGAGAGGGAAGGAGAGAGAGATGGACATGTACAGACATAGTTCTTGATCTCAAGGAAGATATTGTTAGATAAAGGGATGGAGATAGTGAGAGAGAGAGAGAGAGGTCTAGAGAATAAGAGATGAAAATGAGTGAGATAGAATTTGACCTCCTGAGTACTAAAATTTGACCTCTTGATTATTGAAATTTGACATGCTGATTACTGAAATTTGACTAAGTCTGAAATTTTTAAGATCTTCTAAAAACTAGAATTTACATTATAACTCCTAGAGATCTGAAACCACTCTCAAATATCTTGCCTATATATACATGAAATATAACTTAAATTATAATAAATTAAATGTCCATATGTAATTTTTTAAGAGAGTAAGAGATCTGAAACCACTCTCAAACGTTTTTCATGTATATAGTTTCCTTGACAGAGAAAGCGAAAATCAAAGAGTTTACAAAAATGCATTTCAAAATTCATGAATGACATTTGGCGCTCGCCAAATTTGGTGCATGCCAAATGAAGTAGCCCATTTGGCACACGCCAAATTTGGCGAGCACCAAATTTGGTGTGCGCCAAATATGTTGCATTGGGAAATACCAACCCTATGGGTTGGATTTTGCATTGGGCATCCAACCCAAAGGTTTGGACAACCATTTCATGAAAATGATGTGATTTTTTGAAAGGGTGCAAAATTTCTTCATATTTTCGTCAATGCTCCCCATATCATTTGCACATCTTTAAATGCAAGTTTATAAAAAAACCGTGATAGCGTTAACCTCTCTCTTAGCTATCTAAATATATAATTTTTTTTTATTTTGATTTAGTTAAGGCTTTGATCCATGGCTTCTATTGTAAATGCCTTCATTTTTGGTCAAAAACCAACATGTGCTAGGTTTAGGATATATTTTTACTCATTCATCGGAACGTGAAACAAATTACATTTTTTGAACTAGACTCCATTCTACACATGATGAAAAAAAAAATCAATTTTTGATTAGTTTGCAAAAAAATTGGGGGGGAGCATGCTCAAATTTCAGCTTTTCAGGATGTGTCCACTTTAAAAATTCATAAAATATTATATATTCATTAAAAAAACTATCCAAAAGAATGAGGATAAACTACATGGTGTTAACTAATTTCTCACCATTGGGATTTTTGAAATTCTAAAAAAAAGTTAATCAAAAAGGGGGGAGCCCTCAGGCACTATGCTATTTTTTTTGATAAAAAAAAGACCTTTTTTTTGAGACCCTTAATCTTCATTAATTTCAAAAAAATAGTATCTTAGAAACTAGACTCGGAACACTTCAACTTTTGTTCTTGCCAAATCTTGAAATTTTGAGTGTAACTATCTTCATTTTCTCGTGCAAATCAGATTTTTCTGATTTTAGAAAAAAAGGGGCATCTTAATAGCCAAAATTGTGTCACAGATTGGTGCACTTACCCCCATGTAGTATTCTATATCATGTCAACATGGACCAAAGATAGGTTTCTCATATATGCACAACACAAATTAATCCATTATACCACCAATTGTTTATTAGGTCGGTCAAGGACAGACCTAATAACAAAATGCAACACCAGACTAATGCCAACACACCATACTTACAAGAGTCCAACATTCATAAACCATTTCCCAAAATTGTGAACAAGGATGAACACCAGAGGGGAATTGCAGACCAACATACTAGACCAAAAATACTAGAGGATGTAAATTGGTTCTTCATACTGGTTTAGAGTACCAGATCAAATTTTTAGCTTAATCAACATGGTGACATCAATGACAACACAAAGTCTAATATTCTTCATTCTTCCAACAACCACAACATCATTTCACCAAATCAATACATCCCAAACATGAAAATACCAAATATGAACATCTGAAACATGAACATATCAAATTTGAACATATCAAATCTGCACATGGTGAGCTACACGATGGATTCATTCACACCTCCACCATGGGTATGTGCAGGATCATGATGGGCTAAAATGTGGCAATATATAAGTGATATGATGACCCATGTGGCTAATGACTTTTTTTTACCCAAAATTGATGAAATAAAAAGGGTTTTTAAAGCATATTCTCAACTTTGCACCAATATAAATTATGCTTTACTTTGAATCTAATAAATAATTATTATTCATTTTCTATTTGAATTACGACTAAAGTCTTGATTGATAGGTTGATTGAAAAACATCTATAGCTTTCAAACGGTATCACATTTTTTGAATCTGAAACATGCATCAAATTCTATGCTTTGCATACTATAGGATTTTTATAAAAAAAATCATAAAGTTTTGACCAAGTTAAGGTGGTCAAACATATGATTTTTCATATTTTTTAAAATTTATAATAAAAAATTCATAGTTAATTATTTACTTGGAAATAAATTATAAAAAAATATGCATCACATTGGGACATGAGTCCTCTACTTATATCTAAAATCTTATAAAAAATTATTATCATTTTATTGTGGTTAGGGTGGTCAGACAGACACCTACTTCTTATTTTTCCCTTGAATTTAAGTATTATTGCATTGAAATTTTAAAATTTTCACCAAATAGATTTAAAAATAAAAAATAATCCTAGTAGTTTAGAAACTACATTCAATTTGCTATAGATTCTATTCTTACATATTTTTGAAATAATATAGATAACTTATTCAAATTTTTATGTCAAGTTGCCTAACTCTAATTTTTTGGATTTTCATCACCACTTAAGGGCCTATTTTTTCCATGATAATCTTGGACATACTCCTACATAAACTTTCACAACATCAAAATAAAAATTAAAATCCAAAACATTAAATTTCCCAACATCAAAATCAAATCCCTCAACAACATCAATGCCATTAATCACCTCAACAACAACAAGCCGTACAATCCAACAACACCACCAAATGTGATTACACTCCCTTAGGGGAGCCAATCGAGTTGGTGTTAACAAGCTATTCCATGCCAATCTTATCAGCCTTCCAAATCATTAGGTGATTATGAACCTCAAATCACATTCTCATGGTACAATGGGGTATGTGTAGGATCATGATGGACCAAAAAGTGGTGATATGTAAGTGATATGATGGCCCATGTGGCTAACAACTTTGTTTTTACCCAAATTTGATGAAATGAAAAGGGTTTTTAAAGGAGATTCTCAAATTTCCACCAATAGAAATTATTCTTTACTTTGAATTACGACTAAAGTCTTGATTGATAGGCTGATTGAAAAACATCTATAGCTTTCAAACAGTGTCACATTTTTTGAATCCAAAACATGCATCAAATTTTATGCTTTGCATACTATAGGATTTTTTTAAAAAAATTCATGAATTTTTTACCAAGTTAAGGTGGTCAAACATATGATTTTTCATATTTTTTAAAATTTATAATAAAAAATTCATAATTAATTATTTACTTGGAAAAAAATTACAAAAAAATATGTATCACATCGGGACATCAGTCCTCTACTTATCTCTAAAATATTATCATTTTATTGTGGTAAAGGTGGTTAGACAGACACCTATTTCTTATTTTTCCCCTGAAATTTAATTACTACTGCATTGAAATTAAAAATTTTCACCAAATAGATTTTTTAAAAAAAAAAACCTAGTAGTTTAGAAACTACATTCAATTTTCTATATATTTTATTCTTACATATTTTTGAAATAATATAGATAACTTATTCAATTTTTTACGTCAAGTTTCCTAACTCTAATTTTCTAAATTTTCATCACCACTTAAGGGCCTATTTTTTATCATGATGATCCTGGACATACCTAATGGCAAGGGTTATTGTGAATACCATATAAAAAAAGGTCATGAAACACCAAATTGCATAAAACTCAAGAAACTCATACATGAACTCATTGATCAAGGAGCAATAAATATTGAGGATAAACTTCAAGATTCATCTACAAATAATCACATTGATGATTCCTCTACTTCACATAATGAGAAAATCGACATACAACAAGAATATTTTCCAAAGTAAGATCAAGATAATCCATCAATGTCTAACAATGATCCATTTCAAGACATATCAACATCATTTGACCTCATGGTGGCATGTAATGAAGAAATCCTCAATCCAACACTTGATTCAAGTTCAATCAAGATGATGAAGAAAATCTAGACCAAGAGCTATCACCCACATGTCCAAATTTTGAAGTCATCTAAGAGCCCTTTGCAAGTACTCTATTCTTTGAAATTGATCAATGTCAAGAACATAGTCCAAATCATACCGAAGATAACTCTGAAATAGGTCAAGATCAAGAGTCCATATCTCCTAAAGATCTAATGGGTCTCTTCCAATCCAATCATGAAGATAACTCTAAAATAAGTCAAGATCCAAGATCCATAAAACCAAAATACTACAATGATTCAATGATTATCTTTCACTTATACACCAAGCACTCCTACATCTACCCATAGGACACATGCTTCCACGGGACATGTAGATGATCTTCTAAAACAAGAGTCTTCTACTCTTGAAATTATTAGCAATGAACAAGGGTCTCCTACTTGTTATAGTGACATTTAAGAAACTTATCATGAAGAATGTTTTTGCATGACTATGGATCATCAACATCCCTTGAAGAACAATCAAAATCGAACACCTCCCAAAATCCTACCGAATGCATTAAGCATGAAGATATCTAACATATTGAAGAACCTATCACTTATAAACTTGGATCACTTACATTTATCAAAGCAAGCTATCTTATCAATAAAGAAACTATCATCTTTGAAGGTTCTCAAAAAAGTAAGGAAGGATTAACACTTTGTTTCCAAGACAAATCATATTTAGTTGCAAACAAAATTTGTCAGCGAATGCATTATCAAGGTAAAGGATTAGTCCTACATGAACAAGGTATCCTAGAACCAGTGTAGATTGTTAACAATCCTAATCATCAAGGTATCAGTTATTCAAAGATCAAATATTTTAACCATATGTATGATACCTCCATAATATCAGGGGAACTCTATCTAATGTAAACATCAACATAGGTATCATGAGGAGTCCTTATGATAAAACCACTACTAGCAATTCAACCATTCATATCATGAATCATCATCCATGCATCTTTCCACCCACTAATTGGGATCAAAAAAATGAGAAGAGTTAATATTCAAAAAAAGAGAAAGTAATTGAAGCAAAAGAGTCAAAAAAATCAAAATGGACAATTTTTTTTAAATGGATACCAAAGTAAAATAAAGAAACATATCCCTATAAAACTCCATTAGTCAAAGAAACTATGAGACAAAATAAAAAAGGAAATTTCATCCATAAAAAAATGTCCACCAATATAAAATAAAGCTTCAAGATCAACATGAAAAGTATATGAAGAAGCTGGTTCCAATCAAATCTTCATATATCCACCCATAATTGCTCATCATCCCAATTTTGGAGAATAAAATATTTTAAACTCTCAATCGATCCATCTATATCTCATATCCCTTATTACATTCTACCATCCAATTCAAAATCAATGTTATCCAAATCTCGCATTGACAGTGTATTGAAAGCAACTATTTATCATAGGGATTCTAAGGGCACTATATCACGATGTGCGCATCTAGGTAAGGTTAAAGTCTTTGGTATCAATAAAGAAGACAAGAGAATTTAGGGGTTACATTCAAGTTCCCACATCTTGGAAAAGAAACTCCTTCAAGCAAGGTATCATTGGCACATATTGATAATACCACCAAGTTGTTTGACATGATCTAAGCTTTCCAAAATACTAAAAAGTATAAAATATACATGGAAATAAAGAAAAAAATTAAAAAAGTAAAGAAAATAGTAAAGAGAAAAAACGTCCTCTAGTGAAAACCACTCTAGTGGTGCTTTTGACAAGTATCATTATAAAAACCTGGAAAATAGGCATCATGAGTAGAATCCAGCATCTACATGCACCATTCTAGGTGGAAGCATCTCTTCATAGTAAAATCCAACATCCCATCCATCCATAATAATTCCATCCATCTTCCATCTCATCCATTTCCATCCTTCCATATCTATCTTGATCTTGACACAAAACTAGGGGTATATCTCAAACTTTCTTTTGGTACAATCTTGACATGGTCATTGTTGTTGATCATATCCTACACAATATAATTGCCTAAATCTAGCACTATTCAAGCATTTTCACTTGGATAAAAAATGTTATCCTATTACAAGATAATCCTTTACGTCCTTCACATACCAATCCATCCATCATCTTGATACATGTTCATTCATGAAATTTTGAACATTGCTAGACACCGAGGGTAGGAACTTGCATCATGTTTTCAAATAAATCTTGATCCATGTCCAATATCTCACAGTGTGATCTTTACAACATGATCTAGGTATCATCCAAAAAATCCAAAAACATCCACATATTCAAAAATTCCAAAAACATTCAAATAATCCTTGAAAACTCCAAAAATACTCATAACATTTTAAAAATCCAAAAACATCAAAAACTTCAAAAAAAGAGTCAATCATCGATTTTGTGTCTATGTCAGTCCAATTAGTCAAACTAAATTGCCTCTACAACTACATGTAGATAAGGGCATCATCAATGGCCCTCAAAGCCTAGTTCTATCCTTTAGGGTGCGTCATAATAAATTGTTAGTCCATCATAATCCACATTTCATAATAATTCATCCATGGTCAAGTTCAGTTGAACTACATTGTCTCTATACTTTACATAGGCAAGGCCATCATCAATGAGCCCTCAAGGCATTAGGTCAGTCCCTTAGGGTCCATTGAGTCGATTCTATCATAGTCCATGTTCTATAATAAGTTATCCCTTGCAAAGGTTGACACTTTGATTAGACACAAACATGATATCCTACAAAGAGAACCAAGCATAAAAAATCATGAAACAACATACGAGATATCCAAAAATTATTCAATCATAATCAATGAATTGTATAATCATGACTATCTATCAACAAGATTCACCTATCTTTATCAACTATCAGATGTCTTATACAAGTTGCATACTTGAAACTAGACTAGTATCTTATACGAGATGTACCTCGTGAAACCAAACACCATCATTTCAATTTTTTTATAAAGGTTGTATTCCTTGAAACTATACTAGGTGTCTTATACAAGGTGATTCTTTCCTAAAACCAAACATTATCTTTCTATCATTCTTCATCTTTGGCAAGAAGATCTAGATGGTTGTTGACTCATTTGGTCTAGTGAGTCTTATATTTTTATTGATTTATTATTCGTCATGTTATTATGCACCTCAAGGAAGTCCACAAGCAATGAGAGGAGTGATGATGGATTTATTTTTATTTGTGGTTTGTCTTGATAATATGAGTGGGGAAACTAAGTTCCTTGTGTGTGATTGGGGTTCCATCTAGCATAATCAAAACATCCTATGCAAGTTAAAGGTCATCTAACACTTTCTTGCATTAGAACTAACATGCTTTATGGTTACTTCCTCACATATTCTGACAAGGTTCTATTGTCACTAGTATGCATCATGGTATTCCTTTTCTACAATGTGTTTTTTTATGCAAAAAGGATAACATTCCACACTTTGGTCTATGTCATACCTTGGTGACCATTATTCATCGCCAAATAAAATACTCTATGATGATAAATCGTGCACTACTCAAAGCTCAAAATATATCCTCTTAATCCATTTTCAATCTTCATAAATTTTATCCACATCTCATTTTGATCAAACTAACTAATCTTCACTCCTTACTAACCTTTTATTCTCGCTTATTGATAAATTTGGCTGAATTTTCTCATTTTTTCACCAATTTTCTAAGGCACCAATCATATCAATCAGCTCATTTGTTCTAATTTTCCATTTCTCACTCATCTAGGGCATATCATCACCTTCTTCATCCCTTCTAATTTTTCCTTCCTGACTACTTTTCTTTTCTTTGAAACAACGCTATAAAATGCATTGTCTCAAAGAGGGGCAAAATGTAGACACCAAAATTTTTCCTTATGAAATAATATTATTATTTAATTAAATTAACCACTTCCCTCTAATGTAATATTTATTCTTATTCATATAATTAAATAATATTAGTGATTTAATTATTATAACTTTTCCTCCAAGGCTAATTGAACAATTTTAATTGTTTAATTATTTGACCACTTTTACTAAATAATTATATTTAATTATTTAAATTCTAATCTTGTTTATAATTAAATAAATATTTTTACTTATTTAATTATCCAATTTCTAAATTATTCTTTATTTAAATAAATAAATTTATTTATTTAATTATTCATGTGTGTGAAAATAAATAAATTTTATTTATTTTAAGTTTCACCTACCTTTCATCTTCCTCTTTCATCTCCACTTAATTATGATTTTATCTCACAAGTTAACTTTACTCCATTTTGGAAACATCTAAATTAAATAAATGTGTTTATGTGTGGGGGAAAATCATAGATGCAAACTAATTCGTGGAAAAATGGACATACAATGTCACTCTTTCTCCAACTAATCATTCAAGGATGTCCTACAAATCCTAATTGGATTGACTATCAACCTCACAAGGTGAGTCAATTATCAATTAGGACTTAGGAAGGGGGTTCTTTCAACTTTTAGGGGTTCACCACCAAGAAAAAGCATGGAAATGACACTTTCACATTTAATTCATAAAACCTAGTAATGAAAGTCAAATAATGAGTGCAAATGATGAAATTAAGCTACACCAAGTTTGGGCATGTGTTCCTGGGAAGTTTGGATATGTACTAAGGATTCCTGAAATGCAAAGAAGTTATCAAAAAGTGTTATGGAGGACTAAGATGCCATTACTATTGTCTTAGTCTCGCTACTATTTTTTGGGGCAGTTACAAAACCTTCAGATCTCATAACAAAATCTCAAAGAATCTCTGAAACTACTCCTGGGAGGACTAAGATGCCCAAGGTGGCGTATTAGTCCCATTCTAGATTTCTGAAAACTTTGAATGTGGTCTTGAGCTCCAAGGTCTACACTTGCTTTCTCTCAGATCTCAGGTTCTAAAACTTCTAGATTTGACCTATATGTGAGTTTCCATAAAGATGACAACTTTCTATTGCAACTTTGCAATCTTGCTCTCCAAATGATCTTCAAGTCTTCAACCTAAATCTACAATCACAAGCATGCAAGAGAGGAAAAACTTTTTGATTGTTAGTAAATGGGGGTTTTTCCTTGGTTAAACCCCTTGTTGGTAATTAAACTTTGAAATATAATGAAATAAAGGACAAAAATGATGAATGAAGAACATGAAATGTTACAACTCACTAAACCCTTATTGTAAATTCTGCAACCTTATGTGAAATGGATAGCTTGAATGTAGATCTTGAATCAATGGAATGCTTTGATAGATCTTTCTTGAATTGCTTGCTTGAATAAAAACCCTACATCACACGTGTTAGCATGAAAACACACATGACGCAAGAATCTCCTTTGATATGCTACTTGAATCTTGATGATGGCTCCAAATTCTTGATGAACTACATTTGAATGCTCTTGTGAACTCAAGTATGCTATAATGAATGCTCTCAGAAAAGTCTTAGGTGAGAATGAGAGAAAGAGCCTTGTATTTATACTTATCTATGCTTAATATCCTGAAATCACACCACAACAAGCTGACATATGAAATCATTAATTAAAGGAGGCTAAATTATGCCAAGATTTGAAATTTAATCCCAAAAGTAAGCCAAGGAGGACTAAGACACCCTAGGTGGAGTCTTAGTCCCAAGGTTCAAATCTCGGGGCACAAACTCCAAAAAGGGACCTTTTTAGGTATATTCAAAATTAGGGTCCCAAGACAAATGGAGGACAAAGATTCCCTAGGTGGCATTTTATTCCTAGTTCAAAAAATAGGGACACATAGATAGAATCATTAAATGATCATTTATCTCTTGATGTTTTTCGAGATTTTCCATAAAAATATATAGTTTATTAGGCTTGTGGATGAAAAATAGGCCCAATTAAGACATAAAGAAGGATAAATAAAGAAGGGTGGGCCCAAACAAGTGTGAAAATGCATTTTACTACACTACACAAACAAGATCAAGAACACTAATCTAGATTTAAACCTACACTTATGAAATGAACAATTACGATTACTAAATTTTAGAACATGTGGATGCAATACATAAACAAATGAATTCAACAATGAAATCGTTATCCATCTCATATCAGGGTGTGTTCACCTGATGTTGGAGTGTTCATATAACCATGAAGCTTCCATAGTTTGTGTGCAAAATCTTATAGAACAATGTTGATATTGGTTGCTTGAAGAAATATTGAAGCTCTAATGGTGGTTGTGAATGTCATCAGTACTTTGTTGTGCATATGATGTTCATTCTTTGATCCTTTTTGGTGAGGAAATAGGTTTTTTATATAGAAAATAAGATTCAAAACAGACGATTAGGATTGTGTTGGAGAATATCCAGATCAATGGTCGAAAGGTGTTGAGAGGATTTAGACATGAATAGATTATGCACAAATTGCATGATTGAAGAATAGATTGGCTAGTTGGGATTTAGATTGATCAGTCAGGATTTAGATTGATTAGTCAGCAAATTAGATGGCTTAGTTAGCAATTTAGATTGATTAGTCAACAATCATAATTTTCTCAATCAAAAAGTGGGTGAAAAAAATTGATTAATTGATTAAACTAATTAATTCCTTTTTGGAACTGAATGTGCAAATCAAGGTTGACTTTTACAAAAAAAGTTACATTAGTTTGATTTGAGTTTTGAGGAATGATTTGAATAGTTTGATTTAATTATTCAAATTTTGGAGGGAAAGTGTCATATTTAAATTATTATGATTTAATAATTCAATTAACTTAGTGGAATAAGGTGATTTAATGATGTAATTAAATAATTGACATTATTTAATCAATCATGATGAAATAAAGTCAGATTAGGACTTTATTAAATAAATTAAATTTATTTAATTGGTCGAAAATGATGAAACGTGAATTAATCAAATAATGTCGTTTTATCTAATTAATAGAAGAACTAGGTTTTTTTGGACTATTAAATAAAATGAAATTTATTTAATTAGTAAAAAATGATGAAAAAGTGAATTAATTAAATAATGTTGTATTATTCAATTAATAGAGGAAATTAGGTTTTTGGATGGTGTTTTATGTCATTTAATGTTATTCAATGATGAATTAATTAAACGATGTTAAATCTCTTAATTAATAGATAAATATGAGTGTCAAAATGCTAGTTCACAAGCTAGGACATTTTTTAGGTGTCTACATTTTTCCCCTCTTTGATACAGTGTGATTGTGAGCATTATGTCAAAGAAAAATTAGAAATTCATGCTTAAAAGTTATCGAGTATGCCCTAGAGTTGCCCCAGTATGCCCCAGATGGGATAGCCTGGTGCCCCCTCACAAAATTTGGTGAAATTTCTAGATAATGGACCAAATTTTGTGATAAGATGATGTGATGCGTTAAGTGCAAGGACTGATAGAAGATATGTTGATAAGAAGAAAATGTTAATAAGAAGTGAAGAATATTTGATGTTGTTAGTCATTGATGAGTTGCTTTTTCTTTACTAGGAGGCTTCATAGTTTGAAAAATCTTGCTTGATGTAGAAAATAGATATGATGCACCAGGGTATTAATGACCAAGGTGACTTTGTATCTATTACGTGGAATTTGACTCTACAAACAAGGAGTATTCTTGCTCATACCAAACATATGGAAACTTTGTTAAAGTGTATGGGTGAGAAGCTTTAAAACATGTAAGACCAGTAACACATGAGGTATTAAGAACCTAACATGCCATTGCTACACAAAATGCTCCAAAAATGTCTTCCACACACTAAACAAAGCAAGTATTTATCATGGTAGTATAACAAAAATATCCAACAAACAATAAATCAAAATGATGCTCAATTTACCTCATTCCTTCTTCTCTAAATCCTTATGGACATCCTCAAGAGATCTTGAGAATGAGTCAATAATGCAAATCGAAAAGATAAGACTAAAAAAAGATATAAAACAAAGTTGTTATATCACTTGATTTATCTATTATGGGACTATTATTCAATGTTGATCATGTCTATCATAGGAACGGATCCATTAAAACATATCTCAAGATGTTGGGAGTTGTCAATAGATAGGTAGTTATACTTGGATTTCTTTTTGTCTATTTGCATTCAAATCCTTGTGATTGTTTTCTTGAAAGTTTTAGCTTTTGATGTTGCTTTGTTTGTTTGTCTGTTCTGTCAAAGGGTGAGTGTGATGATCTATTTATTATGGATGAACCTTTATGGTGGATAGGTGATAGTGAAAATAGGGTTTTTGAGCTTTTTCAAATGTTTTTGTGCTTTTTGATGTTTATTTGATGTTGTTTTTGTTGTTTTTTAAGATATCTAAATGTTTTTTTTTTGTTGATTATCGAGGAGCTATGATGAGGATTTAGGGAGCCCCACATCATTTGGACTTGGTTCAATATTTTGGACATCCTATAGGCATCGGTGTCTTGGCATGCACCTTGTCGCTTCTCGTTTTCATTAAATTTTTATGGTATCGTATTACATGTACAAAGTTCCTTGAGTCAATAGTGAAGTTCTGATGATTTCAAAGCATCTCCATCATTTTCCATGAATTTTCTAGGTAGGAAGCTCACACTTGACATCAGAACCCTTTCCCTTTCCATAAAGCCTCTCTTTTGACTTAAACCCTTTCATTTGATTCATGCACTTTCTCTAAAACCTCGCTTTCTCTCTGAAACCTTGCATTTTATTGTTGTTTTGAAATTTTTTATGCCCCACTATGCCTTGGTGTTCAATAGAATAATGGTAGGACTTTGTGCTGCCCCCTTGAGAGGTTGGCTGAAAAAGTCAAGTTTTAGGTCAATCTCATGACACCAATGGAAAATTTTAAGTGTACAAAAATTGAAAACCACCTACACCATTACAAAGATCATGAAATTATATCCCATTTAAAAAAAAAAAATCACTTAAAAATACTTTTGTATGAACAAGACATGGTCATTTGAAGATAGGCTAGAAAAGGTCATGATTACCAATCAATAACAAAGTTTTAATGATTTCAAAGCATCTGCATCATTTTCCTTGCATTTTATAGGTAGGAAGCTTGCACTTGACATCAAAACCCTTGCCCTTGCCATAAAACCTCACTTTTGACTTAAACCCTTGCATCTAATTCATAAACTTGCTCTAAAACCTCACTTTTGCTCTAAAACCTTGCATTTGATTGTTGTTTTCATTTTTTCCTCGCAAATGTTAAAGAACCTCACCCTTACTATGAAACCTTGCATTTGATTTTCTCGCCCTTTCTCTGAAACCTCACCCTTGCTTTAAAACATCACTTTTGTTTTTTGTTTTTTGAGCATCTGCTCTAAACCCTTGTATTTTCCTCAAACTCTTGCATTTTTTTTTAGCATTTCCTAAATCTTGCTAGCATTTGTCTTTTTGTCATCCCAAGTCTTGTTTGTCATCATTTTTCTATCGTTTCATGTTGTTTTACGTGTTTTGAATGAAACCCTAACATTATGGGTTAAAATGATTGCAGATGGTCCTTAAACTAATGTAGTTGAGGGAGAGACAACTTCAATATCTATTTGATCTAATTACTAGTTTTGTGGGTTTTACTATTTTGTGAATGTTTTTGAATTTTTAATTTTTAAACTATTTTTGGATTTTTTGTTTTGTGACTAAGTTGAAATAAAGCATGTTAGAAACCTAAGGGGACTGACCTAAGGCCTTGGGGACCGATTAAAGATCATCCTTACCTATGTTGTACATGCAGAGACCATGTAGTTTGACCATTTGACTCAAAGCATAAACTATTTTTGGGTAAACAACATTGATATTCTAGATTGATATTCCACTTTTGTGTCTAGAGGATATGTTGTGGTAAATCTACTTGAACTAGCTATGAGGTTCATGAAAATGTTGATATCTTAGATTGTATGAGTGAAGAAAAAACCCAACGATGTTTTGTTTTTTAATTTTTTCAAATGTTTTCAATTTTTGGTGTTTTCTGGTTGTTTTTTGGATTTTTACCCTTTTACCTAGGGTTTAAGATGTTGAAAACCTGGATTGATACTTCAATTTATTTTTTTCTAGAGGATATGTTGGAGGAAATATTACTTGAACTAGCCATGAGGTTCAAGCAACTATTGATATCTTAGAATTTTTGAGTGAAGGAATAATCCATGTTGTCATCATCTTTGAAGGTTACCTTGGTAGTGCGGTGGTGGTACACCTTGCTATTGAGACGAACTATTTTGAAGGTTACCTTGGTAGTGTGTTGGTGGTATACCTTGTTGTGGGGACAAAATGTTTTGAAGCTTACCCTGGTAGTGCATTGGTGGTACACCTTATTGGGATGAATTGGGAAGGGTACCATGTGGCACACCTTGATGTTTGGACAATGCCTAGATTTTAATGTGAGCTAGAAGACATAGATCAAGATTTATTCTGAAGCAAGATGTAAGTACTTGCCCCCCAATGTCTAGCAATGTAGGTGAAAGATTAGCTTGTGATAGGATAACATGTTTGGATAGAGTATGCCCTTTTGGACAATGCCTCATGACTTAGATAATGCTAGATAGGATAGGATCAATGATAGTGACCCATGTCAAGATTTTTTTTGTAAGAAAGTGTATATTTTACACCAAACATTTGTCAAGATCAAGATATAGTGTATTTTGTTTTAAAATGGATTGGGTTTATTATGGATAGGTTGAGATGCTTTCTCTTGAAATGGTGCATGTAGATGCTCGATTCTACACATGATGCCTGTTTGCTAGGTTTTCACCACGGTACTTGTCCAAAGCACCACCATAGCGGTTTTCATTGGAGGACAATTTTTCTCTTGACTATTTTCTTGATTTTTTTATTATTTTTGATGTCACACAAGACGCTAGTTTACCAGGTTTTCATTATGGTGACAATTTTTCGGTCATGTTGAAGAACTTGGTGGTGTTGATGTAGATGCTTCTAGTGATGACATGGTTTTTTTTGCTGTCATGATGTGCCAATGATATCATAATTGGAGGAGTTTTTTTACTAGGATACAAGTGCTTGAATGTAACCCTTGATAATTCTTATCTTCCTTGTTGATACTACAGTTAGCCTTACCTTGATGCACACATTGTGATAGAGTGTCCTTATAGTCCTTATGATAAAGATTTGTTGCCAACACATGGTCAATGTGAGATTCAAATATCCTAGATGGCGAAATACGTTGAGGGATATGTGATTCAAATGGATTGGTTGAGAGTTTGGAATATTTGACTCTCTAAACTTGGGATGATGAGCAATGATGGGTGGATGTGGAGATTCAATTGGGACCAACGTCTTGATATACCTTGTAAGTTTCTCTTGAAGCTTTCTTTTGTATTGCTAGACATTTTTGATGGATGAACTTCCTTTTTTTATTTTTCCCCATAGTTTCTTTGACTAATGGGGTTTGATAGGGATGATTTTCTTTCTTTTTCTTTTGTATCCATCTAAAATTTTCTTGTCCATTTTGTTTTGTTGATTCCTTTGCTTCAATGACTTGTTTTGTTCTTGGATATAGCCTTTTCTCTTTTTTTGGTCCCAATCAGAGGGTGGAAATATGTGTGCATGATCATTCATGATATGTCTAGTTGTAGTGTTGGTAAAAATTTCATCACAAGGACCCTTCATTCTCCCCATGTTAGTTTTTTCATTAGATAAAGTTGCCCCAAATATTATGGAGGTATCACTGATATGTTTGGATTCCTTTAAATAACCAAGACCTTGATGCTTAGGATTTCCAATAATTTTCACTTATTCTAGGTTACCTTGTTCATATAGTCCTAATCATCTGCCTTGATAATGCACCTTTTGAAAGATCTTATTTGCAATAGGATATTTTTTGTCTTGGAAACAAGGTTCCAACCCTTCTCCACTCTATTGCGGATCTTCAAAGGTGATAGCCTCTTCATTGGTACTATAGATTTATCTGACAAAGGTAAGTGATCCAAGTTTATAAGTGATAGGATCCTCCATATGTGGGATAACTTACTGATTGATATCTTCAGCCTGATCCTATGAAATATCATGTGTAATTATTTTTCAAGAGGTGTTTCTAATTTACTATCCACGTAAAAGTCTTCCTCATGATTCATTTTTGATATGTCCTCAAAGGATGTTTCTAATTCACAACTTATATATAATTCTTCTTTATGATCCATTTCTGATATGTCTCCATAGGATGTTTCTCATTCACAACTTATGTATAAGTCTTCCTCATGATCCCTTTCTAATATGTCTCTAGCTTTTGCCATGTCTTGATATTGTGTACAAATGTTAAGAGTAGGAGACTCTTGTTCCCTGGTAATGATATCAAGAGTATATGTATGTGTGCTTGGTATATGGATTTGTTCTTCTTTTGGAAAATGTGGGATGTCATGGAAGATATCTATCAAGTCATTATGGTATTTTGATGATAGGGACTCTTTATCTTTAATTTTTGTGGTATCATATTTGATATGCTTCAGATCACATTCTTGACATGGATCAATTTCAAAGAAGGGATCTCTTGTAAAAGATTATTGTATTTTCTCAAAATGTAGGCATATATGTAATAGCTCTTTATTTAGATTTTTTGCGTTGGGTATAAGCATTGGATTGAGTCTCTTGATATTCAATATGTACCACCATGAGGTTGGATGATGTCAATATATCTTGGACTGGATCATTGCTAGACTTGGGTGATTGGGTTTTATCATGTTTGGGATTAAATTCTTGATGTATGTCCTCTTGATCATTAGATGATGTAGAGACATTATCAATATGATCAGTGATAGATAGCTCTTGATCATTGTTTTCAACCTTTGATTATGAGATATTGTCCATGTTATTATTGGTAGATGACCCTTGAATTTCATATTCAATAGCTATTTATCCTTGATCAATAAGGTCTTGGATGAAATTTTTGAGTTTTGTGAATTTGTTCATTCTGTGACCCTTGATTTTGTGGAAATCACATCGTTCGTATTGGTTATACCAAGGGAGTTTAAAGTTTGGTTCACCATAATTTTTACTATCATTGATTTTGATAATTTCCTTTTGTACTAGTTTGTGCATGATTACATCTAAAGTCTCTCCTAAAGGGGTGAATTTCCTCCTTGGTTGGTAATATTTCCTCTATGGATTTTCTTGATTGTTTTGCTTTTAATTTTATGGAACTCCTTGATACTATGTTTGAGGTACACCTTGGTGTTATGAAACTTATTGATACTATGATTAAGGTACATTTTGATATTGAACTTGAGGTTCACCTTGGTGTTGTAGAACTTCTTGATATTGTGATTGTGATATTGCACTCGAGGTACACCTTGGTGTTGTGGAACTTCTTGGTACTACAATTGAGGTACATTTGGATATTTCACTTGAGGTATGTACCTTGGTGTTGTGGATTTTTTCTGGCCATTGATGTTATTGATTCACTTGATTTTTTTGTTGATATGAATCACTATTTATATGAGTGTCACAATATTTTCAATATTGTGACCCACTTTTTGGAGGGTGTCCAAAGCACCATTGATAAAGTTTGTGAACTTATTTTTCAAGTTCATTTAGCTCAATTTGTTGTTGTGACTCTTGATAAGTTAAGTTTGGGTAATAGATCAACATGTTTTGGTGATGTTTTGTGAACTTTAGTCTCTAGAAAATATTTGGCCTATGGGTGAAAATCATGCATAGAAATGTTTTAGTCAATTTTGATGAGTGTGATATCTTCTCAAGATGAACCCTTTGGCGAACTTCTTTATAGGGTAGTTCTTTGGAAGTCGAAGTATGGATTTCCACTTAAGGATTTTTCTCTTGTTGGTAGCATAGGTCTTTCAACTGCATCTAAGATTTGTGTTATGTTTCTCCACTGGTTGGGTGTATCATTCTTCTCAATTATGAAGGTTCTTAAACTGATAATGACATCAGTTTGTTCACCTTCAATGTGTGTGATACTAGGTTATATGATTGGTGCTACAATATTCAGTTGTTGTACCAGAGAATTCAATCACCAGATTATCATAAAGTGTAATGGTTTCGAGATGGTTGCTATAAAGCTCAAGACCCTATGGTTTGAGTGTTTTTTTAGAATGGTGCTACTTTTTGGAAATCAAAATGTTGAAGGACTAGGGTTGATATTTCACATCCTTGTCTAGAGGATATGTTATGGGAAAGCTTACTTGTACTATCTATGATTCCCAAGTAATTGTTGATAGCATAGACATTTGAGTGAAGGAGTGATCCTATTGGTTTGCTTGGATTTTTGATTTCCAACAAGTAGGATGGAAGTAATAGATGAGGGGCTATGTGAATTATCTAGTTTTCCAATTGTTTAATTCTAACAATAATCCTATAAGTAGCTTCAGTTTGTTTTCCCCAAGTGTCAGCAGGATAAAGCAATAGCATTGGTTTTTGAGAAAAATGCACAAGACTATAAGAAAAAGTGGCCAAATTTGTCAAGTGTGGCCAAAAATGTGTCAAGTGCTCAAGTTTCAAAGAAGAAAGTGTGAGCTAGAATGGCTAGTGTAATTGTTGTGTTTTTTGGTCAAATGCAATGTTTTATTAGGAAAAAGAGAGCATATTTTTGGAAAATACAAGCATCTTAGTGGCAAGTGTGCTAGTTTCTCAGAATAAAATGCAAAGAAATAAAAGCAAGTGCATGGATCCCCTAGCAAGTGCTCAGTTTCTATCAAATGCAACTAATTTTCATTAGTGGATTTTCCAAGACACAGAACAAATGCAATGAAATTTTGGCTATTGCTTAGAAAATGTGACAACTGCACTAGAATTTTTCTGCAAAGGCAATAATTTTTTTAGCAACTTCTTG
Source organism: Sequoiadendron giganteum (assembly GCA_007115665.2). Lineage (NCBI taxonomy): Eukaryota > Viridiplantae > Streptophyta > Pinopsida > Cupressales > Cupressaceae > Sequoiadendron > Sequoiadendron giganteum. The sequence goes on from CM021100.1 coordinate 625,695,109, forward strand.
AAAATATGTGAGAGAAAATGCAACTGATTTTTTTTGAACAATCTTTCTCTAGATTTTTGCAAATTTAAAGTTGGGTTTTCTCCCAATTTCTCTATTTTTGGAGTATGACAAGTGATATAAAAACACTTGGACTGAATCAAAAATCATGGAATTGTGTGACCTTCATTCCTATAGCTCAAGTTGTGAAATCACGACACCCAAGCCATAGTTCCCAAATGTTTACTTTGATTAATGCAACCTGAAATTAAAGCTAGAATATTCAGAAACCTTTTAAAGAAAAGTCCTTCCAAGGAATGCAAATATAGGTCTTCTTTTACAAGTATACACTAATTCAAAGGGTTTTTGATTCAACCATCATGTTCAGTGTTTGTTTGGATGTGTTCTTTCTAGATCAAGCACACAGTTTGATGTCAAATTGTTTGAATGTATTTGGAAAGTTTAACATAAACAAACATTTACAACCCTAGTGGATAGAAACCATTCTTTTAGGTAGGCTTGCCTCATGATCTGAAGAGATGATTTTACATGAAACTTATGGTCCAAGCCTATAGTTGAACATGGAAAATAACTTCTCAGAAGTAAATTTTGATGCACCAGTTTCAAAGCATGTTCTAGTTAAAGGGGTAGCTTCTAAAACAATTTGGCTCTTAGTAATGTTCTGGGGATAGTATTTTTGGGCCCCTACACATGTGGTGTTTTGTTCAATTAAGAACCTTCTAGCCCTTGCAAGTTTTTATGCATCACGAGGATACAGAGGAAGAATACGTCAACATAGGCCAACAACACCAAATGGGTGATGAAATTTCCTCACACCCACAAATTATTTATATAGTGGTCTAGAATGAATGTACCGCTTGGGTCACCTATGATTTCTCTAGTGCGAGATGTGTCTCAATGGGCATGCCCTCTAGAAAGGTATGCTTGAAAATAAAGGTGCAAAGATCAAGATGTTTTCGCTCATCCAAAATCGCCAAAAGGTGCAAGGAGATAAGATAACCATCTAGCTTGCCAATCACCGAATGTACAACATACATTTCATAGCAATTTGATTCTTTTTAAACACCTCAAGTGATGTTATCCCTAAAAAAATGTGAATAAAAGCGTAGAAACTTGTTCTTTTTTAATTGCACCAATATGGATTATTCTAGATATCAATCATTTAAGATAGCAATGATCCAAGACAAAAAGAATAATTTGTTCATTTTTAAGCCCAAATCTGAGTGTTTCTAAGAAATCAATCCTGGTTTTAACTTGGTCAACAAAAGTAAAAAAGGAGCATGCATCAACAAAAAGAAATTGTTTTACGTTTGTTCTTTTTATGCACCAAAATTAGAGTTCCTAATTATGAAAAATTGGAAAGAATTCATTTTTAGAACACCTTAATTGAAATTTTTTGTTCTTTTTATGCACCAAATGATGATTCCTAACTTAGAAAACTTGAAATGGTTCAATTTTTAAGAGCACCAAAATGAAACATTCATTTGTGTTGTTCTTTTTAAAGAACCAAATAAAAGTTCTTATTTTAAGAAATCTTGAAATGGTTTAATTTTTAATAACACCAAAATGAAATGTGCATTTGTGTTGTTATTTTTAAAGCACCAAATCACAATTCCTACTTTAAAAAAGATTGAAATAGTTCATTTTAAGAGCACTAAAAAAAAAGTTTATTTTTTTCTTTTTATGCACCAAAACAAAGATTCCTAACTTTAATAAAAAAAATATTTGTAGATTTGGAGTGCTTTGACCATTCTTCTTCCCTATAGAAAACAAGTTAGTGTCTTTCAAACCCTGCATACAAAATTTTAGCACCTATTACACATTAAAAAACAAGCATGTGTTAGCAAAAAAATCAATTACAAAAGTGTAGATCCCATGCACAGTTTGTCAAAGAAAATGCTCAGAAATCACAGTCAAATGCACCCCTATCAAAATTAAATGCTCAAGTTTCAGAGCAAGTGTGCCCATATCATTAGTCAAATGAAAGGAAATAAAAGCAAGTGCGTAGAAAAAATTTCAAATGTGTAGTTCTTGTGGTAGATGCTTAGTTTTTAGAGTCAAGTGTGTGGTTTTCTTGATAGGAAATTGCAAAATTTTTTGGGATGGTGCATGAAAACTTCTTCAAATGTGATTCTGAGACCTGCAACTTGAAAAATGACTCATATAAATGTTAGTGTATGGGACAAGGGTCCCACTAGGCATGCCAGAATGTGTGAGGAGAAAAATCATAGATGTAAACAAGATAAAATGCAATTGAAATCAAGATCTAATCTTAGATCAAGAACACTAATCTAGATTTAATCCTACACTTACAAAATGAATAATTACGATTACTAAATTCAAGAACATGTGAATACAATACATAAAAAAATAAATTCAACAATGAAATCATTACCCATGTTGTATTGGAGTGTGTTCGCCTGATGTTGGATTGTTTGTATCACTGTGAAGCCTCCATAGTTCATGTGCAAAAGCTTGAAGAATGATGTTGATATTTGTTGATCGAAGAAATTTTGAAGCTCTAACGGTGGTCATGAATGTTAGCAGTACTTCATTGTGCATATGATGTTAATTATTTGATCCTTCTTTTGTGAGGAAAGAAGTTTATTATATAGAAAATAATATTTGAAATGGACAATCAAGATTGTGTTGGAGAATATCTAGATCAATGGTCGAAAGGTGTTGAGAGGATTTAGACATGAATAAATTGTGCAAATTAGATTGCACAATTTGTGTGATTGAAGATTAGATTGGCTAGTCAGGATTTAGATTGATCAGTTAGGATTTAGACTAATCAGTCAGCAAGTTAGATAGCTTATTTAGGAAATTGATGGCTTAGTTAGCAATTTAGATTGATTAGTCAGCAATCGTAATTTTCTCAATAAGAAAGTGGGTGAGAAAAAATGATTAATTGATTTAATTAATTAATTCCTTTTTGGAGTTGAATGTGCAAATCAAGTTTGACTTTTACAAACAAAGTTGCATTAGTTTGATTTGATTTTTGAGGAATGATTTGAATAGTTTGATTTAATTATTCAAATTTTGGAGGGAAAGTGTCGTAATTAAATTATTATGATTTAATAATTCAATTAACTTAGGGGAATAAGGTGATTTACTGATATAATTAAATAATTGGCATTATTTAATCAATCGAGATGAAATAAAATGAGATTAGGACTTTATTAAATAAATGAAACTTATTTAATTGGTAAAAAATGATGAAATGTGAATTAATCAAATAATTTCATTTTATCTAATTAATAGCAAAAATAGGTTTTTCAGGACTTTATCTAAATAAATGAAATTATTTAATTAGTCAAAAATGATGAAAAAGTGAATGAATTAAATAATGTTGTATTATTCAATTAATAGAGGAAATTAGGGATTTGGATGTTGTTTTATATCGTTTGATTTTGTCTGATGATGAATTAATTAAATGATGTCAAATCACTTAATTAATAGATGAATATGAGTGTCAAAATACTAGCTCACCAGCTAGGATGTTTTTAGGTGTTTACAATTTATTTATTTAGTTTACTAAATTCCTAAATTCTTCCATAATTATTTAATCATTTATGTGAGTGCAAATAAATAAATTTTATTTATTTATAAAAGTTACCTTCATTTTCAATCTTTGCATCTATTTTTTCTTTCATCTTTCTTCAAATTTAGAATCTAAATCTTTTCTAATTCTTCAACTTTCCTTTATCTTAGAAAAATCTTCAGTCAACAAAGCATGAAATTAGAAATTCCTTATGCACCATTTTTTACCATTTTAATTATATAATTCATTATTATCTCTTCTTCAATTAAAATGGTAATTTTCCCATTCTTTCTCATAATCTCATCCATTGATTCTTCTTTTCAATCTACACCATTTCTTTTATATCCAAATCTTCTATAAATGAAACCTTCTTTCTCATTTGAAGGCTAACCACATTCTTCAAGATTTTGTTGTCATTCATCCATCTTGAGCTTATTGCAGGTGTGCACACTAGATATATGAGAGCAACAAAGTGAAATCGAGAAGAGCAATGGAGGTAAAATGACATTGATGTGAGAAGGTATATATTTTTTTAAGTTTCACAATTCTTGCATTATTTTTTTGTAATTCATTAGTAGATTAGAATAATTTGTTTAAATATAATGATTTATATGATTTATGCATTTATTACTGAATTTTGATCTTACAAAATCAATTTTATCACTCTTAGATATCAAGATATATGTGTGAATTGTACTGACTATAGTATGCTTGCAATATCATGCATTCATCTTGTTGGAAACATGAGAATGATATTACATGGATGGTATATGGTTTTTTAATTGATGGAAACCCATTGTAGAAGTGATGATACATTTGTATGTATATAGTCTAGAGAAGTCTGGAGAAGACCAAGTGTGAAATTGGCTATCCTAGATTGCAATGTTATGTTATAGAGGAACAATTTTGTGGTTCACATTGATCTACGTTGCATCATCTTGTCATGTGGTTTTGATTAGTTCATGGTACATTTTGGAGTTGTTTAGATCCAAATTTTTAGAGTTATATGTCTTTCATAGTTGAAGATATGGATGATAGAGTATCGACTTGGTAATGGTAGAATTATAGGTATAAAGTGCATATTGGAATGCTCTGGATTCCATTGCAAATGATTATCATGTTGTGTGGTTGGGAGGAAGTGTTTGAGGATTTTAGAAGTTTATGCACTCTAAGTGGCAAGTGGTTTGGTGGTCCACGTGTTGAGTTTTGAATGAATAGTCTGTTCATTCAATTATTGCTTCACTAGTTTTGTTACGTGGTGTTGACCTAAGGGTTTTGGGGTCATATGGAGTAAAGTTATGTATGGAGAAATACCATGGGAGTGATTATAGGTCATGTTGACATATTTTGGTGTTGTACACATTTTTTTTCCTTTTGCAAGGTGTGTGTGATGGATTTTTGAGCTAATAGGTTATGTTGCATGTTATAATTAAGTTGACCTAATTGATGTTATATGAATTTGTGGTATATGTGTGCATATATACAAGGTTAATTTAGTATGTGAAGGTGATGTTTAGATTGTATGTATGAGATATGGTGTAGAGTAAAGTGTGAAAGGTGATTGTAATGAAATATGAAGTGTGTGAAGTTAGTTTTTTGAGCTTAATTGGAACTATACTCTTAGCATGTAGATGCATTATTATCAGTTCATCATTGGCAGTGAGCCAACCTTTCTTCTATCTCTTTTTGTTTTGTACAATGAGTCCTTTGGGAAGTGAGCCATTCTTCTGAATAGTGAGTACTCCATTTTGTAGTCCTTTGCAGCCAATTATAATATATTGTGAGCTAATCCTCATCATGGTTTTTCCCTTTCAAGGGTTTTCCACATAAATCCAATGTTCTCATGTTCATTGATGTGATGCATTATTTAACTACTCCTTTCAATTTCTATAAGTTAGATGAGATGATTTTGGATGAATGTTTAAATTGATAAAGTTAATGAATTTTAGTGAATATTGATTCACCCCCTCTCAGTATTTTGGGTGTTCAAAAATTAGTATTAGATCTTGGTTTTTTTAATTATATTAACACTCAAGGAACATTTTAGAGGTTGAGAACATGTCAACAAAGAGATATCTTATTCCTCCAAAAGAGATTATCATGGAAGGGTTTACTAAAGAAGACTATAAGGTTGATATGGAAGGATAACTCAAATCATCTCTTGATAATCTAGACAAATAAGAATGTGAGAACAAAGATCTAAAAGAAAATATTAAGGAATTAGATGAGTGCATTAGGAAGTTAAGGGAAAAAATCAAGAAAGTTAAAGAAATATTCAAGGAAACTAATGAGTGGTTGAAGCAATCAAATGAAACAATCACTAATCTAAAAGTGCAAATTGAAGAAGGGAAAAGAGTTGAATAATTTTTGAATTCCAAATTGAAATACAAATTTGTAGAATGTTCAAGACTTGAAGAAGAAAGTATGACTTTGAGGATAGATTTTGAGAAAGAAAAGAGTCAAGAAGACAAATTCAAGAATATCTCCACCTTTCTTGATGAAATGATTGCAAATGAAAAGGTTTCTAAGGATAAGGAAGGATTAGGGTTTGAAAAAGGAGAAACCTTAAAGGAAAATTATACTCCAAATAATGTTGAAAAGAAGAATAATGAACAAAGGAAGATTGGAAACAAAAAGTTCAATGTCAAACTGGTCTAGAACAAGAAGAAAAATTTCAAGAGACCTTCTATTAGATAATTAGTTGCACAAAGGTATTCATATTTTAATGGTTACTGTTATTCTTGCAATAAATTTGGACATAATTTTGTAGAGTGTAGGAGCATAAAAAATCATAATTTTAAATCATTTTTCGGTCAATACTATACATGCAATAGATTTGGTCATAAGGCTACTGATTGTAGAAGTCAGATGATGAATAGTTACAATAATGGTATAATGTTTCAATCATTTAATGGTTATTGTTATACATGCAATGGATTTGGGCATAAGGATTTTGAATGCAAATCTAAAATGGAAAGAAGTAAGTTTATTCAACAAAAATGTGTCATATGTCATAAATGCAATAAAATGGGATAAATAGCTAAGTTTTGTAGAAGTAAGAACATGAAATCCTCTATTTCAAGAAAGAAGATTGATCTATTTGAGATGAAGAAAGAAATGAAAAAAATATGGAAGAAAAAATAAGAGAATGAGGTGAATAATAAATTAGTGCCAAATTCTAGTGCAAATGTTTCTTTCGGAAACTAGATAAAGAGATTTGGCTAAGGGGGATTTTTAGTAGAAATATTTCAAGCCCTCTATCAAAGGTGTGATGTTGATATCTTCAACATACTGGTACATATGTAGATTGATATAATTAATCTATTAGTGAAATATGTAGTGAAAAATACATTATTACAAAGATCTATGAATTTTTTTGAGTGTCTATGATAACACAATGAGGGTTTGACTTCTTTTTTGACCTACTTTTCATTGCTACATTTATTTCACATTAGGTCACTATAAAAGTGTTTATATTTCATTTTAAGTTGGATAAAGTCATTTGTGACCAAGCACTTGAAGTGGAGATCAGATCAAACATGTGTTGAAGAAAATCTGGTGTTGTGCGGAATCATACCAATGAAATTTCTCAAGGTATTTATCAATTTCTTACAAAACCCTAGCTAGAAGAAGTTCAAAATGTTTACTCCGCAAGTGATTGGTGTGCTTAAATGACCAAGACCTAAATTCAAGAAACACCCATACAAATCTATGGAGGTGGACCAATAAGGTGCATTTTCTAGGGTTTTGAGTGGTGTGATGCACACAAAACATGTGTAGATTTATATCCATATAAAGATGGAAGAGTATAATCATATAAATATGGAAAAAAATTTGGAGGTGTTAACCCATGATGAATTCGAGTTGAAAACAGAGTTTGAGAGTTTGAAAGAGAATAAATTGGATGTGTGGAATAGTTTCCCCAAATTTTGTTATGAGGATGAATGGGTTAAGTATGTCTTGATCATACTTCATAACAAATTCATGTGGCTGGACATGTTGCACATGATTAACAAATATGCAATTAGGACAATTTCACTAGTTTGTGCTCCACTAGATTAGTTCTAGTATTGAAGGCCATAAAGAATGATGTTGTGATGAATCTTACTCGTGAAAAGTTTGATAAGCATGCCCTAATGGTGAATGATATTAAAGATCCAAGAGTAAAGTATGCTTCAATGATGATTGGATATAATATATTCTATACAAACATAGTGAACTTTGTTTCTACAACCACAATTCATCCAACCTACTAGATGGTGAAAGAAGGTGAAGAAATTGATTCGTGTGAGCTTCTAAGATTGTAGTTGATGGAGAACCTGCAAAATACAAAAGAATCAAGGTACCCATTTCGATATGATAATCTTATTATGTGTTTGATGTTTTACTCTCTTAGGGAGATACCTAGAGAAAAGAATGTTGTATGGGAGAATAGTATTTTGGTAGCTATACACATAATAGATCATTTAAGAAGATTTGCAGACCTAGAATCCCATAATTCTATGTTGTGGAGATTATTCAATACTTTCCAAGCTAAGATGCAAGAGAGATACAGGATTTTGGCTTGTGTTGTTGAGAAATATAAGAATGTCATAACATTCATGGTTAGTAAATATGATTGCTACATGGAAGAAATTAAACCCAAAACAATTTGGGTTTTGAAGCTATGATATGAAGTGACAAAATATGAGCTTACTAGTCTTGCATAAATTGTGCTAAGTAAGCCCAAAGATCCAACAGTGGATAGGTTCGGTACCTATGCAAAGAAAGGAATTCAAGTGAATATATAAAAGGAGAAGAAGAACATTATAGAGATGGTTGAGAAGATGAAAGCTAATTTAGAAAGAGAGTATGGTGCCCCTGAAGCCCCTGTAGAGAGATTTAAAGACATATCTCCATAGACTGCTCCATAAAGAACAAGAAGTTGAGTTAGGATCTTGTTTCCTTTCTTGATGTTCTAAAGTCCTCTAGAACAAATCTTGTAGGGAGTTCTAAGAATAAATACACATCAAGTGCCTCTATGCAATAAAATCCTCCAAAGAGAAGGAAATAAAAAGGCTACTAGAGAAAAGTACACCAGCTATAAAGAAGAAGAAGAAGAAGAAGAGGAGGAGGAGAAGGAGGAAGAGGAAGGACCCCAATTGGTTCAAAAAAAGAAGTCTCAAGTCTCTTAGGAAGAGACTAGCACAAAAAGAACAAAAATTGATGTGTTGGATACAAAACGTGAAGAAGAAGTAGAAAAGGAAAAGAAAGCTCTCATTTTTTAGAGAATATCTACAAGAGTACAAAGTCTGGAGAAGAAGAAAAGTCACTTGATGCTAAGGGAAAGAAGAAAGAGAATACCCCTCTTATTAGAGAGCGTAGTCCCATGAAATTAGATGCTTTGTTTAGTAGTATTCTGAAGTTTGGGATGTTGAAGGAAACTATTGCAATGTATCCATATACAAATAATGAAGATAAGGAAACCATAGAAGAGGATATTGTTAAATACATGGTAACATTCAATACCATCCTAGGTGAGATCTAGGATCAATTTATTGATGATTTGAAAAGTGTGTTAAGTGCTAGAAGATAAGAGGCTATTGAAGAGGATGCTAATATGAAGACATTTTCCTTGGATATGATTGGTTCTTCATAGTCTCATGAGGATAGACTTGAGTTCTTTAAGTTATATAGAAATTGATTCAATACAAAACAAAGAGTAGGTACTCTTATGAGAAGTGATAAGAAAGACATTGAAAAGTTAAGGAAAGAAACACTACACAAAGATGAGGGAATTTCTAAAGAGTTGGGAGTTCCTCTAGGTGATGATGATCAGATGCAACAAGATACACCCCTCTTGGAAACAAATGAACCTTTCAATGTACAACATGAGCGTGATCATGAGAGGTAGGAAGATATGGTGATAGATAGAACTCATCCAATTGTGGAGAATATTATTGTTGAAGAATCAATTCCTTTATGTTTTGTATTTTTCTCAAGGTTTGACACAATTATTTTCACATAGTGAAAAAAATGTTCTATGTATTATTGAGATTTTTTGGTTAGTAAAATTTTATTGCACAATCATTGAATTCATGGATATAAGACCAAAAATTGGATCTACTAATGTATCTATTGCAGGGTCTTGTTTTTCTATTTTTTCTAGAATAAATCACACTTCAATCTGATAAATAAATTGTTTGTTATCGAGCTAGTGAACTATTGGGTACATATGCTCTCCCCTCAAACCTAGTGTGAACTTGGGGATAATAAATAACTTATCATTAAAAAAAAATCATTTACCCAAGGAAGTGATATCTATGTATGATCTCCCTTCATGTCTAGTGTGATCTTTAGGATTTAAAACAACACAATTCTTTGTTTTAATTTAGTAGGAGGCATACTTGGGGATTTCATCACCCCAAGGGATACCTCAACCACATTTTTGGATGGGGTCTAAAAATGGGGGAGAAAAAAATGTTTACCCCAAGGTGTGGCCAATGCCATTTGAGCCAAGCCACATTACCCTCAGTTCACCAAGACACGTTAGGTGAAGAGAAAAAAGGAGATGCCTCCAATCTTGGGAACTATAGAGAGGATCATTGTTCACTGATTTTACTATGAACTATTGTTTGTAGAATAATTAAGACTAGTAATTGTTATTACTAGTGGGGTGTAGTGTAGAATATCATACACAAAGTTACCTAGCATGTATTATCCTAGGGTGAGATAGGGTTCTTTTGAGGGTGTAAAATCCTTCAAGGGAAGGAGGAAGGTGAGCCCTTGTGCCACTAGAGACCTATGTATCACCCTTTGAGAATAGATCCATGCATTTGTGGTCTTCCATGGAATTTTATTAACTAGGCCTTTGCTAGTAAGACACACCTTTAATACTAGTTAGGTTGTACTTCTTAGAGTGTTTTAATTATTCAGATTAGTGATGCCATTCAACCTATTACCTTGGAAATATCAATAGCTACTTTTTCTACTCTTTGACTACTTTCTTACCAAAAAAAATATAAAAAAAATTCAAATTAGACTAAATTACATACAATTTCATAATTAACCCTCAAAAATTCATACTTGGTCATTATGTCACACGACTATTTAACATTTTGCATAAATTTCTATCATAGAAAACTTAGAAACTTATTTTTAGGTCAAAATGACACATTTGTCTAGTCTTGTGGCATATTTGAACCATTTTGTGGTAGATTTATGACACTGTGTGGTGCATTTGTGACACTATGTGGTGTATATGTTACACTATATAGTGTATCTATGCCACTATGTTTGAGATCTACTAGTATACAAAAATAGACATAAGGAAACCAAATAGAGTACATCATTAAAATACTCGATCAAAATCCATAAATTATACCATTCATTACTACCCCAACTTAGCAAGGTCATAACTCCTAGCTTGGTGGTTGAAATCTCAACTTCTTTACATTGTTGGAAAGATGTCCAAGAAATATAATTTTTGTCCCCTAAAAGGAATTCCTTTGTTAATCATTTCAAGGGACCAATGATAGTATTGGCCCCAAATTCCACTCTAAAATCCCTTAGAAAAACGTGATTTACTAAAACGTAGAAAATACCAAAAAAATCAAATTTTGATGTTTTTCATTTTTTATTGTTATAACACCACCTAAGTGCTTTTGAATTGATAATAGACCATCAATTATCCAAAATTTTCATTTGACACATCATTCAATGAGGTCTTGATGCTTGATCTCTATATAGAAATATTGTGGAGTCTAATCAGAGTGAGTTAAACATTACAATAACCATGGGTAATACTCAACATGAGTTTGGCACACCTTCTTTTGTCACCCCGAATGATTAAATTCCCACTACCATTCTCATCAGGGGTTATACCTCCTTTGGAAGACATCACAAATAATACTTCATCCTAGACCTTGGGGAAACAAGCTTCAATGACATCATACCACACACCAATTTCTCCTTACCAACTTCAATGACACAAAAAATAACACCTTAATACAACCTAATAATGAACCTACCATCCAACTAAAAACACCTCAATTTACTACCAAACTCACCTAATATCACAACTCAAAAAATTACAACTATTATCCAACAATTAATCATACCCATTAATTCCACACAATTATCATTAGCTACCATGCATAGTCGAATCCCACATACTTCATGCAAATAAACTTGATTTATTATATAACTCAACCTCTAGTAATACTATTTCTCCCACTTCAATAATTAATCCATACAAATTATCACAACCATCTCACATCACACAAGCATCTTCACCCAACTTGCATGCAAACACAAACACCATTCAACATAAAATCACTATCAACAATCTGCTATATCAACAAAACAAGACATTTAACAACTCTAACATATCCAATCCAACGACCAACACCCAAGCACCTCCATATGCACCCCATAATTATCAAACACTTACATCTAAAATTTATACCTACAAAACTAAATACCTTAACACCACCCACCAAAACTATAATCCCACATCACAATATCTACAAACTATCACCTCAAATCCCTATCATAACATAAATCCATCTAATCAAAATATCTATTAACATAACCCCTCACAAAACATCATGAACTCTCAACAAAAAATCAATCCACCAAACTACAATTTAAATCCATCTAACCATAACATTCATCAACAAACCCAACTCAAAACATCGTAAACCCTCAACAACAATTCACTAGATCAAACCAATTTTCTAACTCCAATACATCCACTTATACCTACATTCCATAAAACTATTCACACATTCACCAAAATAAATTATCACCAAATTTCCCCCAAGGTTACTCATCATCGTATCCCACATCTAGTTAAAACACATAAACATATAAAATTCCATGCACCTGAATGATTTGTCTCTACAAATCCTAGGTCTACATCTACAAATTTTGAATATCGACATGGGACCAATAAATAAGAGCTATACACTAGAGGGAATATGCTCTTATCCTTTCAACAAGACACTACATATGCCACCCTTTTCACATAACTTTGAGATGCCTAAATTTGACAAGTACAAAGGAAAGGGATACCCCTAGGAACACATTAGAGAATTATATGTATATTTCTTAGATGTTGTTCATAATGATAATTATCTTATGCACCTCTTCCCAAGAAGCTTAGGAGGGCAGGCCATGGAATGGTTTTTCTCAACTCCCAACTAGCATTAGGACTTTTAATAAACTACCCAAAAAAATTATCTCACATTTTCCCCACAACATGGAACATGAATTTTTCATGATATATCTATGCATTATTAAACAAAATAGTAGAGAAACCATTGCCTCTTTCATAATGGAGAATCTTGGATAGTAAATTTTTGTGACATATACCTAAGAAATAGTTAGTCCAAATATTCTTTCAAAATGTGAATATAAAGATAGGATTCCATTTCAAAGTTAAATGATCCAATACTTTCAACAAAGTTATTGATAGAAAAAGGACTTGTCAAGATATTCAAAGATAACAAAGAATATTTGAGCTCCTCAAATTACAAATCCCATTTCTAAAATAGAAATAAAAATGTGGTAAATGATGGTGTGGTTGAAACCAAGATGGCCCAACATGTTTATCCCACCTTAATCTTACAAGAACCACTCAATATCTAAACATTTGTGACAATCTAAGATAACTCATAGAGAGGGACTCCTAGAAACAAAATCCCATGGAGAAAAATATACTCCTTTTGGAAATCTTATCGAATCAACACTCCAAAAAATAGTCCAATCAAATTTAGTCACACTCCAAGAAACTAGGTAGTACAAACCCCAATTCAAGCCCACATATTGGAAGGAAACTAATTTTTACAAGTACCATAGGGCCAAAGGACATAAAACTCCAAATTATTTCAAGCTAAAGAAAATTATTCAAAATTTTATGGATTAAGGTAACATCATTGTTGAGGATAATCTTGACACTTCATCTCAAAATTCTCACATAAATAGTATCCATAGCTCATATGATAATAAATTATACATATATCAAGAGAATTTTCTTAAGAATGATCAAAACCATCCATCTATGTCTAGTAATGGTTCATCTCACAATACTGGTCCTAGCCATAACATATCCTCTACATTTTACTCCATAATAGGTCATATTCAAGAAGTCTACCCACAAGAACTCTATATCTCATCCTATTCCTTTATCCTTTGCACTTTTGAAACATCAATTAAAATCATCGCCATCAATCAAATAATCCAATAATAATACCTTTCTAGATTTTCCCCAAGGGCTGTCCATGATAGATAATGCATTATTTGATGCAAGTCCAATCCATGATCATAAAATTCTAGATAAAACACCATCAATATATACCCACTCTAGAGACTACTCTCTAGAATACATGATATCCATGCCAACATACTTAAGCCATCCAAGATACCCTTACTCATACCACATTTTTCAAATTAGATCCATTTCAAGAACATAATCCAAAGCATAAAGGAGCAAGCCCTATAATGAATCAAGATCAAGTTACCAAAATCCTCCAATATCATCCTATCATTGACCAAGATCACATTCCTCATAAATTTCATGATGATCCCATCATCCATCTCCATTCCATCCATGATCCTAAAATTAAATTTGACCCCATATAGTGGTACTTACAAAATTTGATAGCTCTATGGAATTTTTAGCTTTTAAAAAAATAAAAATTCCTTAATTATGAAGGCTAGGGTGTGAAAACCATATGTTAAGGGTTCATAGAACTCTAGTATCTACCTTAAAACCTGGTGCCCACCTGAACCCTTCCAGTTTTTTTGTATTTTGTTGTTGACTAGCTACTGAAGTCACCCACCATTTAAGTTGTAACTTGAGGGTGTCTTTACCATGTGTCAATTGGCCCCATGCATTAGGGAATGAAGCGAGCCCCTTTTTTGAATATTTTATTCCATCGCTCTAAGCTCTCAAGTCTTCTCGAGCCACATTGGACATGCATCAATATTTTTCCTACCTTCTTTAGTTTGGGAAAGCCTTTGTTTTATCATTTTCCTTCTTCATGAATCCCTGAAATAATGATGCATGTCTTGGTATTTTAAATAATTTTTAGGCTAATGTTTTTTTATTAATGTTTTATCTTATTTCCTTAAGTCCCATTTTATCATTCATAGTGGAGTCCCATCATTCCCTATTAGAGCTAGCAAAGAAATGATACATATTCAAGAACATGTTGATTTTCATCATCAAGGCTAAGGCCTTTGTAGGGTGGTGGTGGTCTAGTCTTTTTTCTTCTTGTGAAACTACGAGATGGTGCCAAGTGTCAAAACCACAATACTTCAAAGAGAGTTATACTAGCAAGGAGGCTCCTATTTTGTCTTCTTCTCCCTCCATGAGTCCCCAAAATAGTGATGCATTTCTATATAGTGACAAAAGGAAAATGTCACTTCATGGAGGAAAATTCAAATTTCCACGATCATTGTTGATCTTTAGATTAATGGCCCATGTTCAAACTAGGCAAACATCTCTCGTTGGTCACATGTTTAAGAATGTGAAAACATTAATGATGGATGGGATTTATATGTATTGAATTCATGATGGTTTGGGGAAAATGTTTCATTCAGTATCATTTAGACCATAATTACTAAGTGCTAGTGAAAATTGCTATGAAAATTCAAAGTGAACAAGGGTTTTTACAACAAAATTAGGGCTTCTAGTGGTTTCAAAAAAGTACATTCGTCTGCTTGTCTATAAATTCAAAGGTAATAGGGTATAATTTTTTGAGTTCAATAAGTAGAGGAGGAAATTTAGGGTTTATAGAGGGTACATGCTACTAAAATTTACTAGAAGTCTTCTAGAAGTGGACAATTTTAAACCCTAGTTTCTCATATATAAAATCCTACATTACAAAATTGCCAGAACTTCAAGGGACCACAAGAGGGGTTTGGATGAGGATACCATTGCATAGTTCCCAATATCATATAAAAGGTTGAGAATAGCTCCAAGTCCAAGAATAATGGCTAACAAACTCATTGAAAAGAACGAGAATTATAGAGATCCCATTATTCCTTCTGAGGGGTATGCATTGTTCAACCATGCATACATGAAGCCCTATGTAGATAGACCAGTTTGTAACATATGTAATTTTGGAATGGGAAAGATGGTTGTTCCTAATATGTTCATCAATGTGGAATTGATCAAGGCCATTGCCAAGGCCTATAATATAGACAAGAGGGAATTACATATTTGATGGAAGGAGTATCTTACCATTAAATAGTGATCACATTCTCAAGGTCTTTGACTATAATCCAAGTGCTCAACTGCCAATCAACTTGGGTGCCCTAGATACAGAGTACCAAAGAAATAAAGACAACTATAGGGTAAAATGGTTTCCCTACTTCAGGCCTAGAGGGCCACAAAGGGAGTTCTAGATGTTTCATAGGGGTGATTTAGCACCATTTAGCTATAACATACTTGAAGATTACTTTGTCAAGACATAATTATCCCTATGTTAGGTTTTAGGGCTTGACAACAAGATTCAAATGTCTGTCAGCCTGATGGTCCTTGTAGTTGACATCTAGAGTAGGGATTCCAATAATCCATATGATTTTGAAAGATATGTTGTAGATGAGTTTCATAAGTCACTATTCTTTCTAAACAAGGATTTAAGTATAGTTCACTTCAAGCTTTACTCAATTATTTTGCATGTAATCCTATATAGTGGAGTGTAAGTTTGGTCTCCTAAGTTGTAAGTTAAGACAACAAATGGGCACAATAGGATACTACTAGTCCAATAATGGATATATATGGTATAAGGGCTGTAATAAGTCCAACTATTCAATTTTTTAGGAGTATTTTGTGAGAAATTTATTGTAAAGCATTGGTTTCCCTATTGATTAGGTCCTATCAGAAGAAATAAGGAGGTTTTTAAGGTTGAAGGAGCTCACCCTTGAGAAAGGGATAGATCACAATTTGGTTGATTGGTTCTTCTATGCAAATGCTACCTTGATTAGAGTCTATGGAACCTTTGTTGCACCCCATGTGCTACCAAAGAATTTTCTTGATAGGATTTCCTTTTTAGAGATAATGTGGCAATTAAATGAATTTGATAAGACCCATTTTATAAACAACAAGAAACATGCCCTCCTTCTAAGTATAGTTGCATTCTTTGACTTCATAGTCACATCCAAGGAGGGCATGGAGTTGATATATGGTATTTTTTTTCCATATAGGATGAAGGTGGATAAGGTCAAGGATTGTGATCCTAAAAGGTTCATCCATGAGAAAAGTGCCAACTACAAGCTCTCCTCCTACCACCATGAATTTGATAGTGTGGAGGACTTGATTAGAAATTGCTCTTTTAACAGCTAGGCTACAATAGAGAAGGGCCCTATGGGTCAAGATACAATTGAAAATAAAAGGAAGAACATTGATCCTTCTTTCCATGTGTCATTTTTTAATATCAAGGACACCATAGTAAAAATTATTATTATGCTAGATAATGTCAATCAATTATTGGAAAATGTACCTACAACTTCTTCAAGCACACCGACTGCTTCTACCTCCAAAGTAGATATGTCACTAAGTCCTCAACTAGTCACACCACTACAGTAGATAGATCTAATGGTAAGACCTCTGGTGGATTATCCTATTAGTCTAGATGAATTTTATGGAGAGTCCCTCATGGTGCAAAAAATGCATCACCATCCAAGGTTGCTAATTGAGAGACCCACATATGATAGATTGGTTTTCAATTTTGAAACTAGTGGGGAGGTTATGAATAATATGAGAGCCCAATCCTACAAGCAATCCTTGCAAGATGACCAATTTATAACAACATAGGATTTTAAGGAATTTATCCTTAAAAACAAGGGAGAGGATCTATGAAAGAGGATTTTTGACAAGAGCCTCTTCGTGAGGGAAAAGAAAGAGATCATTGAAGAGTTTGAGAGGAATGTCAAGGCTGAAATGGAAGCCAAGACTCCTTAGAGTGGTAGGGAGATAGTAAAGAATGTAGGATGCTTGCTACTACCAAGATGGGATATGTCTTATTCTATTGCTTTTGATGCAATTAGAATACATGGCAGTGATAATCCAATTCTGAATTCAAAAGAGTAGGCAAAGGCCTTATACTTTGGCTTAGGATTTCACCCAAGAAATGAGACCCTAGAAATTTTATCAATTTTCCTAGAGACCAATAATCCCCAATTAATAAATGACACCAATGAGCTCATAGGAAATATAATTGTAAGAAGGGTTGGGGATACAAGTGATACACATGCAAATTCTTTGGTAGTTAATGTAGACCTCTTCATTGAGACTACTATCAAGAAATTGTAAGGAGATCTAGATAAGGAAAATGCCTTAAACCAAAGGTTACAACAACAATTGAATGTAGTTTTAGGGTTATTTCCCCCTCCCCAACAAATAAATGGGGCTCAATCCTCACAAGATATGAATAAATTTATTGTTGAAATCAAGGAATTGAAGGAAGAGTCGAAGTAGACCAAATCAAAAACCAGAGTAGCAAGAAAGGAGTTGTTAAGAATGTTTCAGACCTACTTGACAAAATTTTGGGTCACAATTTGTCAATAATTCTTGCTTTGTTGGAAACATTATGTGAAAAATACACTACCTTAAGAAATGCATTCTCTAGCCATAATCAATCATGGATAATATTGAGGTACTTTCAGGTCAGTTGGTATCATGGGGTGGAATTATTGAAAACTATTATGAAGAACCCTAATTTTGATAGTAGCCTAGTATCTAACATTTTGAGCAATTCAAATTTATTGGATGACATAGTAAGTCATCATTGTAGATATAAAGGACTCATGAAAATGTAATTGAATACCTTTGAGGGTTTTTTAGGAATTATTCATACCTCCAATTTTAAATGAGGAGGGTGAGATTATACCTTGTAGGGAGTGGAAGTTGAGTTTTGTAAATCTTCTCACTCCCATGTATAGTAAGATCAATAAAGAAGGAGAAGAAGATGTAGATAAACTAAACCTATACATTGATACACTTGTAAAATTGGAATTCAGTTTACTAAGTTTCCATGACATGGTGAAAGTTTTGATTGGAAATGATTACAAGTCTCATTGGAGAGGGTAAACCTATTTTTTCCTCAAAGGATAGACATATTAGTAAGAAAAAGTGAAGACATGGAAGAATAAAGTAATGCAACTTGATTTGCATTTCAATAAGTCTTCAAGAAATAGGAATAACTGCTACATGGGATTATTAGGTAGAGTGTTAGATATTTCCTATTAGATACAAGAAGAAATTTTGAGAAGATCATCTATCATAGTGTTGATGGTGTTTTCTACACAGCAAGAACTCGGACAAAATATGATATCGTATCTCTCTTGAAAGGTAAATCTTTATGGGAAAAGAGATAACCCCAAGGTCTCTAATGTTAGGTCTTGACAATGCAGTGAAACAACTCAGAGATAATGTGAAAATGTTGGTAATCACAAGGGGCCTTACAAAGAAATACTGGATCTTCAAACTTATCAGATTTTGTAATATATTGATACTCAAATTCTTAAAGGTAACCTAGATAATAAAAGAAATAGCAAAAGATAAGAGTTTAAAAGAGATCCTAAGATTAAAATTACTCCTAAAATCAATCACAACAATGATGAATGCTACAAACGGACAAATCTCCAATAAAACCAATTTCTGCTTAATCAAGGACAAGCCTGCAACTCCGCAGTAATGGTGCAATCTTCTGAGGAAACTAAAGATTTTTGGACTATGAACATTCATCCACATACCCAGTAAATGGCTCAATGTAAACAAGCATTCATAATTGAACTTAGCACAAAATAAGGCCCAGACTAAATTTACACAACAACTTACAATTAGCAAATTGCCAAAAGTATGGACTGGAGATCGATCAACATCACTAACATTTCACCATTATCATGAAAAACTGAAAACTAACATCTAACACTGAGAATTAAGAACAATAAACCATAAAACTTTTGAAACATAACTCAATGTTTTCCAAATCAACAACTCGTTTGCATTATCTTCTCTAGCATTACATAACAATTTCCAGTCTTTCTCCTCTCCTACAACTACTAACTTGTAGAATCTAACTTCTAAATTAGCCAATTTTGGCTTTGCAGCCCCTAACCAGCTATTCTCTAACCTTTTCTCTACTCTACCCTACTCCTTTACAAATGAGAAGGCACTGGCCTTTTATAGATATTACATCTTTAAATCAAGGGTCAGGATTAAATTCAATCTAATGGCTGCAATTAATCCCCAAGAAACCCTAAGAATTCACATTAGGGTTCTTAAAAATGTGTTACATCATCACCCAATAGCATAAAAGTAGTTACATCTAGGAACAATAAGAATTCCAACAATCTACCACCTCAATTTTAATAAAATATTATGATGGGAGAGTGAAAACAACATCACACATCACTCCACATTTGAAACATATATTCCAGCTGTAGACAGGTTGTGGCACAGATTCTTATGCAATTGGGTTCATTTGAATAGCTGGGCACCGATTCATATGCAAATCAACATTTTAAGTATTTTCCAGATTTTCCTCCTAGCACGAATCCATATGCAAGTCCTCCTTTTAATCTTGAAAAACAGATATAATCATTAATAGCCCACATGTGAAAATCCAACCAAAAAATATTAAAATTAAGCATAAATAAACCCTTGGAAATTTCAACTCCTTCATAAAATTTTGAAAATTTAACCCTTTCAGAGTTTAGGAAAATCGTCACAGGAAATTCGGAAAAATCCACCAGGAAGGGAAAATCCTGAAAAATGGCCAAAAATTCGCCAAAATCTAGATGGGGCGGAAAATCCCAAAAATGTGAAAAAACTTGGAAAAATCTAGACTGGATAGAAAATCCCAAAAAAATCCTAAAAATTTGAAAAAAAAAAAATTTGGAAAAATCCAAACGGCAGAAAATCCCGAAAAAATCTGGAAAAATCTGAACGGAGCAGAAAACCCCGAAAATGGCAAACAACCCGAAAAAATCTGGACTAGGCGGAAAATCCCGAAAATGGCAAAAAACCCAGAAAAATCCAGACCGGATGGATTATACCGAAAATGGCAAAAAACCCGAAAAAATCCAGACCGAATGGATTATCCCGAAAATGGCAAAAAACCCAAAAAAATCCAGACTAGATGGATTTTCCTGAAAATGGCAAATTTCACCAAAATCCGGACTGGGCAGATTTTCCCGAAAATGGCAAATTTCGCCAGAATCCGGACCGGGCGGATTTTCCCGAAAATGACCTAGAAATCGGAAAAAAACTTTGAAACCCCATAACTATTTTTCCCAGATGAATTTTCAAAAAGTTCAAAAAGCAACTTGGCCTAATTTTTTGTCCTCTATCTATTGGTGCAAAAATATTTACACATCACATTGAAAATTCACTTGAAAAATCCCCATTTTTAAAATCCAAGGCCCCAAAATGCTTCAAAATACCACCCCCATCAAACCAAATTTGGACTTAATCCCAAAATAACCTCCAAGAAAAGAAAAACCAGAAATTGATAAAGCCAAGGTACAAAAATGTAGAAGAAAAAGAGGGTCCCCACCTTTGGTGGGCTGTGTGTACAAAAAATGCACAACAAGTGGTGACTCTGTTGGGAAAATGCTTCAGAGCATTTCGATGAAAAACTAGAATCAAGAACCCAGAATCTTTGGTTTTGATCTTCATATCAAGTCAACCAAAAAACTAAAGTTTCAAAATCAATGGACAAGCTAGCCTTTTCTGTGCTGGAAATCCAAGTGTGTGCAAGTGTATAAATTTCCCTTCTTAAGTTGTTGCAAGAAACCAAGTTAAGTCATGTTAAGCTACATAAAGATTCTAACTTCAAAAGCAACCTGGATAGAGCCTTGTTGCCAGTCAAGCGTCCATAGCCCCAACGAGGTTATCGTTGTGATTCTCCTGAGCATAGCTCTACTACCAGCTAGGCATCCATAGCCCTGGTAGAGTTATTCAGATCCCCCTAAAAGGTTGAACTCACTTTCTTTTGATATTCAATATATATATATATATATATATATATATATATATATATATATATTTTTGATATTTCATTTCATTCTTTTCATTTCAACCTGTAAGCAATGAAGCTCACACTTAGGGCTGAGAATCACAGTGACACTGAAGTAGAAATATAAGTTTTTTCACTTAACAAGACCTCGCAAAGATCCTACAACAAGCTCAAGATTCTTAATATGTGTGTGAAAATATAATATTTGAGCACATTCAGGAGCTAATTCAATCCAATGACTTATCCACTTTAAATATTTAGCACATGTGACATTGAATAGAAGATTTCACCAACATATCCTGGAAGGATGATTAGAGTTTGTAAAAGGAATACCCAAAACAATCCCGGATAAAATAATTGTTGTTGTGCAAATAAGACACTCCCAACAAAAAACAGGGGAACCCAAGCCGAAGAAGCAAAGCAGGTAACCAAACCGAAACTAAAAGAAGCACAAAATCCAACCAAAGGCAAAGCAAATAAATCTAAACTAAAGTCATCTGAACTAACCAAAGCAAATTAATGCTAAAGCAATCTATCCTAGAGAAAATGAAAACAAACTAAATCAAAAGAACAACAAGGCAAGCTGCATTTATTCAGATGAACATTATGTACAAAGAGACTGAAAATGGCTCATGATCATACAAGGTAGACTGAGACACATCCCCAAACGGTTCATCAATGCACAAACAAACAATATGTAATGGTAACAGTCCTCAAGAATGCAAATTCATCCTTATATTCAGCAAAATGAACCTCAACAATGCAACATTCAAACTCAAAATTCTCAACAGGAATAATCAATAATTGAGGTAACTCTTTGAAACCATGACAAATCCATATGCACATTGTCTTCCCTAAACCTCCATAATCAAAATGATAAACTTTAGGACTTTCAGTAAGGAGAGAAACAACCTGGCATTGCACTTGTTCAGACTGAATGTTAAATTTATTGTCCTCCAATCGTGCAAAGTTAACATCCATGAGGTCAGGAGGTCTCAACTGATGATGTAGTATTCCTCTTGCATTTGAAACATGCACAACAAAATCAAAGTCATCAATGAGCAATTCAGGGTGAAAATTAGATTGAACAAATTCAGAATTAACATCATGGAACTTTTCACCTGTTTGAGTATCTTCATGAGGAATTAGTGATGAAATGACATAAGCTTTGTCATGCATGGCAAGTGTCTCAGCAAGATGCTCATCAGGAGGCATGACAAACTGATCCTCAAGAAAATTTTCACCTACAACCATGTGTTCAATTTTGATTGTAATATTATTGTTTTTAGCATCATTCAATTTTCCCTGTGCATCAAAATGAACCACATTAGCTATCCCATCATTAATACATAAAATTTGTGAATTTTAAATATTTATCCCACCAACAAATAGAGAAAGAACATAATTAGATGAATAAGAAGACTCCCCGAATTCTTTTGTTGGCACTGATTCAGGCTTGTAACTGTAACCCTCAGGAATATCAACCCCTTTATCAGCAACATCAGTTCCTTTAGTTTGCTTCATGGGACACTCATTGATAATCTTTTGAGGCTTCTCAATTGAAATCTCAACCTCCTCTAGGGCTACCCCAATGTTTACTGCTATGCCTTTCTCAGATCCAATGTCAGTTGACTCTTCTACCAGGCATCCCTCAACATCTTGTTGAAGTTCTTCCATTGGAGACTAGTTTGATGCATCTTTTTATGTATCTCTTGTATGATCCAACAAATAGACTTGCTCTTCTACCTCTAGTGGACCATTTCCACTCTCCTCATCACCTTCAAAAGATTGACCTATAGATTCTTCATTGTATGCATACTCTTTTTTAGCACTTTTGTCTTGTTTTTCCTTTGGCCTGTTCTCTTCACTCCTTGGAAATAGTGCATGATCCACCACTAGGACTGATATGTCATAAGGACTAGATGGTACTATTTCTTTTCCACTCAAAATTATGTTGGTATGTTGGATCTCTTGCTGGAAAATAGATGCAGCAGTCTAAAATTCTTGACAATCTAATTCAGAGTGTTGATTTGTGTTATGAAGCCTACACCATCCAGATAGAGTTGCTTCTACTAGATATACACCAACTATAGACTTTTCTTGATTGTTTGGATGCTCCAAAGATGTTAGGACTCCTTCATTGTTAGGCCTTATATCCCAAGTCCTATTTTGGTGTGGTAGTTTCCTTCTATCAAATGTTAGACCTGAGGGTTGATCTTTAAAATATTCTCCCCTATCAAGATTCTACCCCTGATCTTGATCATGATTGAACTGATTTCCCCTTTTGATGTCTTGAGGTTGATTGTTTTGGTTCCTTAGGCAGGTGACTTCGGTGACCAGCTTCTTTACTAGCTCTGTGAGTTCATCTAGTGTCCCCTCATCTGCATTGTTTGATGGAGGAACAAGACCAACTGAATTCTGCATATAAACATAATGAAAACCGTGGTTCAAAGATTGGTTAAATGTCTCAGAACTCTGCAAGTAATTGGGTACATTAGGTTGCTGGTGAGAGTATGTAGGCTGATTCACATTCAGATAGTAATTTGGCATGGGTGGGGCTTGATTCAAGGGTTGGCTTGGGTGTGAAACCAAAGGCAGCTGAGGAGTTGCACCCAACATAACTATTTGACTAGCTAATGGCAGGGGTCCAGACAAGTGTTGTCTCAAATCTGTTCTCACCTTAATAGCCACATCATAAGCTTCAAGTAGGCTGTCAGGAGGGTTTTCTCTCCACTTAACAAAGGTAGATGTCAAACTATCCAAAGCCTTATAATAAACCTCCCTGGTAGAGGCACCATCCACAACATAAGGGGGTTGCAACCTAGCATAAGCCCTATGGAATCTATTATTGAAAACCCCTATTGGTTCATTTGCCTCCCTCTTTACTCTAGTAAACTGTAGATAAAGCCCACTGGAACTGATTGGGACCCCAAATCTCTATAAAAATGCAGTCTCCAATTGAAGCCAAGTAGTGATAGACCCAGCAAGAAGATTGTTATACCAATAGAATGCCTCATCTCGTAGAGAATAAGGGAAAAGTCTGCAAGCAACATCCTCATGATTAATTCCCCTATCCTGCAGGGGAATTTTAAAAATCCTAACATGCTCTTCAGCAGTCCTTTTGGGATCATTTGTGTGAAACCTAGAGCAAAAATTCTCAAGGTTCTTTGGCATAGGATTATAGTTGTTGAAGAATAGAGGGGATGGGTTATTGGCCAAGAAAGCCATTGGTGGAGGTGGGAGCAGTAATGGATGATTTATGGTTGGTTGAGGCTGTGGAATAGGAATTCCTTCAGAATTACATGAGAATGAGAATGAAGATGATGGGAATGATGGGATTGGCTAGGTGGATGATGATTCTCCCCTTCTTCTAGCCCTTCTTGACCTAGTAGGGGCTTGCAACTCTTGTAATTCTTCCTTTCCTGGAGTAGATCTACTTTTTCTTCCAAACCTCTCAAGAGAAATGACAGATAGAAATCAATCCAACTTGTGTATTCAGGCCCTCTTTCTAGTGCCAATCTGTTGATGGTGCTTTTTGCACAGCAACAACTCAGATAGAATATGATATCTTATCTCTCTTGAAAGGTAAATCTCTATGAGAAAAGAGATAACCCCAAGGTCTCTAATGTCAGGTCTTGACAATGCAGTGAAACAACTCAGAGATAATGTGAAAATGCTAGTAATCACAAGGGGCCTTACAAACAAATATTGGATCTTCAAACTTATCAGATTTTGTAATATATTGATACTCATATTCTTAAAGGTAACCCGGATAATAAAAGAAATAGCAAAAGATAAGAGTTTAAAAGAGATCCTAAGATTAAAATTACTCCTAAAATCAATCACAACAATGATGAATGCTACAAATGGACAAATATCCAATAAAACCAATTTCTGCTTAACCAAGGACAAGCCTGCAACTCCGTAGAAATGGTGCAATCTTCTGAGGAAACTAAAGATTTTCAGACTATGAACATTCATCCACATACCTAGTAAATGGCGCAATGTAAACAAGCATTCATAATTGAACTTAGCACAAAATAAGGCCCAAACTAGCTTTACACAACAACTTACAATCAACAAATTGCCAAAAGTATGGACCGGAGATCAATCAACGTCATTAACATTTCACCATTATCATGAAAAAACTGAAAACTAACATCTAACACTGAGAATTAAGAACAAGAAACCATAAAATTTTTGAAACATAACACAATTTTTGCCAAATCAACAACCCGTTTATATTATCTTCTCTAGCATTACATAACAATTTCCAGTCTTTCTCCTCTCCTACAACTACTAACTTGTAGAATCTAACTTCTAACTTAGCCAATTTTGGCTTTGCAGCCCCTAACCAGCTGTTCTCTAACCTTTTCTCTACTCTACCCTACTCCTTTACAAATAAGAAGACACTGGCCTTTTATAGATATTACATCTTTAAATCAAGGATCAGGATTAAATTCAATCTAACGGATGCAATTAATCCCCAAGAAACCCTAAGAATTCACATTAGGGTTCTTAAAAATGTGGTACATCATCATCCAATAGCATAAAAGTAGTTACATCCAGGAACAATAAGAATTCCAACAATCTGCCACCTCGATTTTAATAAAATATTATGATTGGAGATTGAAAATAGCATCACACGTCACTGCATGTTTGAAAAATATATTCAAGCTGTAGATAGGTTGTGGCACAAATTCTTATGCAATTGGGTTCATTTGAACAGTTGGGCACCGATTCATATGCAAATTAGCATTTTAAGTATTTTCTAGATTTTCCTCCTGGTACGAATCCATATGCAAGTCCTCCTTTTAATCTTGAAAAATAGATATAATCATTAATAGCCCACATGTGAAAATCCAACCAAAAAATATTAAAATTAAGCATAAATAAACCCTTGGAAATTTCAACTCCTTCATAAAATTTTGAAAATTTAACCCTTTCGGAGTTTAGGAAAATCGTGATAGGAAATTCAGAAAAATCCGCCAGGAAGGGAAAATCCTAAAAAATGGCCAGAAATCCGCCAAAATCCGGATGGGACAGAAAATCTCGAAAATGTAAAAAAACCCGGAAAAATCCGGACCGGACAGAAAATCTCGAAAAAATACGAATGGGGCGGAAAATCTCAAAAAAATCCGGAAAAATCCGAATAGGCGGAAAATCCTGAAAATGGAAAACAACCTAGAAAAATCCGGACCGGGAGGAAAATCCCGGAAATGGCAAAAAACTCGGAAAAATCCGGACAGGACGGATTATCCCGAAAATGGCAAAAAACCTGGAAAAATCCGGACCGGATGGATTTTCCCGAAAATGGCAAATTTCACCAAAATCCGGACCAAGCGGATTTTCTGGAAAATGGCAAATTTCGCCAAAATCCAGACCGGGCGGATTTTCCCGAAATCCGGACTGGGCGGATTTTCCCGAAAATGACCTAGAAATCGGTGAAAAAAATTTGAAACCCCATAACTTTTTTTCCTAGATGAATTTTCAAAAAGTTCAAAAAGCAACTTGGCCTAATTTTTCATCCTCTATCCATTGGTGAAAAAATATTTACACATCACATTGAAAATTCACTTGAAAAACCCCCATTTTAAAAATACAAGGCCCCAAAATGCTTCAAAATACCACCCTCATCAAACCAAATGTGGACTTAATCTCAAAATAACCTCCAAGAAAAGAAAAACCAGAAATTGACAAAGCCAAGGTACAAAAATGTAGAAGAAGAAGAGGGTCCTCGCCTCTAGTGGGGCGTGTGTGCAAAAAGTGCACAACACATAGGCTAAGTTCAATGCTTCAAATATCTCCAACTAGTTTTTGAGTGGTTATATGCTTTTGTACTAACTTTCCATCCTATGTAAATAGTGTCACCACTTGGATTTTTGTCTTCTAGTGACTAAGGCATTTGAATGAGGCCTTTTGCTTATTGCTTACCTTATGTTTATAAAAGGAAATCATGAGTCTCATTCTAGAGGTTTTACCTCTAATTCTTTGTAAGTGTTTTTATAGAATTAAGGTGTTAGAGTTAAGTACTCTAAAACTCAAAGAAGAAATATTGTAATCATAATAACAACATATGACTTGAATACTCTTTTTATGATCTCAAATTTGAGTATCAATTTATCATACTCTCCAATACTGTATACATTGTCTTTTAAATCAATATAATCAAGGGTTATTTTTTATTCTCATATCATATCTTGTGTTATGGATGTTTTAATTATTAGCTTTTGTTCAATGAATAGAATAATTTTTCTTTTAGTTTACTCATTAGATATTGTGTGGTTGAAATAGGGAGTTCCAAGTAGTATGATAGCATTTATCTTTTGTTGGTTTCTCATTACAAGGAAGTGAGGATATAAGAAGCCAAGAGTTGGTATGTTGTAGGATTTTTACTTCATTTCTTGATACTATTATGTATAAGGCACTAGACAAAATGATTCACAAAGTTTGAGATTGAGATAGAATCAAATATAAAACAAAATCAAATTTTACTTTTTCTACATTTTTAATGTTTTATGCTCAAATCCACACAACAAAGTAATAAAAAGCATATAGATGGTTTTGAAGATGATTTATCCCATCAAATTTACCTTCTATAAAATTAGTGTGATGAATCTATTTTGAAGGCATGATTGCAAGGAATTGCTATATTGTTGAATGATGTTATAGTGGAACCTACCTTGGTTTCTCATAGTATAAAGTGTAGAGGAGAAAACTATAAAATCAATCTCTTGTTCATTGGTCACTGACATAGGGTTTCTAATAATAAGAGTTAGCCAACCTTTAGGAAAACGTAGACAATTAGTTGGAAACACCAACACCATCCATATTCTAGTAACCTCCACTTCCACATATGAGACGCTTGCTTCCACTTGAAACATAGATGATCTCCCTTGTGTTCATCCATAACAAGAGTCCTCTCTAGACATATTTGAAAATGAGGAAGCTATAGCTGAATTCACATGAATCCATGAGGATATCTCACAAAATGATAAAGAAATAAGAATAAATATGGAGAAAAGCATCAATCTCTTATCAAATTGGATCACTCACTTTTGTTAAGTAAGTATTTATTGCTAATGAGAACACAACCACCATTTATGATTCCCAACAACATAAAGAGGATGTATCATATTGTTACCAGAACAACACATATCCTATTGTGAATAAAATTTGTCAATAGTTGTAGTATCAAGGAAAAGGATTAGGCCTACATGAATAAGGTATTCTTGAACCCATACATTTTCTGGAAAATCATAAATATGAAGGACTTTCTTATTCATCAATCAAGAAATCTAATGATGTCACTGGTACCTCCATGATACTGAGGGAAACTTTATGTAAGGAAAACATTTAAATAGGGGTCATGAAAAGTCCTTACAATATGGTTACCACCAACACTCCTCCAATTCAAATCATAGACCATCATTCCCAAATCCTTCAATATGCTAATTGGGACCAACAAAATGAAAATATTTACAAAGAAAAATATCATAGTCAATTCATTGAAGCTAATAAATCTAAAAAATCAAAGTGGAAACATATAGTTGAAATGGGTCTCAAGGAAAACTAGATCATATAAAGAACCCAATCTAAATCCAAATCCAAAATTCAATGAAATTATGGATCCATTTGAAAAATACCTTCAATCACTCAAAAGCGTCCACCTCTTTTAAAATAATATTCGATACCACCATGAAATGAGTATAAAATTGTTGGTCCCCAACACTCAAAATATCACATTCATACTCCATCGCCCACCATCCCAAGTTTAGAAAATAAAAAATTCTACATCCAAACTACAAGTAATTCATCAACATCTCACATCCCCCACCGAAATATAATATCTCAAAGAAAATACAAAAATCCAAGATCCTTAATTTACCATGTCTTGACAATAACACTTTATCATAATAACTCTAATGACACTCTATCATGATGTGGACATTTAGATAAAGCCAACTCTAGTATAAAAAATGATCAAAATAACATCCATGGGCCATATACAAGTTCTTGTATCTTGAGAAAGCAATTCCTCAAGGTAGGAAATTATTGGCACACTGTGAAAACAACATCTACTTCAACACCACCAAGTTGTCCCACATAGCTGATGATTTTTTAATTCTAAAAACACAAAAAGAAAAAATGAATGAAAAAATTAAATCCTAAGACCACTATCCATCAAATCCATTCCACTTTCATCCATCTTCCCTATCCATATTATTCTTGATAAATACTAGGGGTATATACTTTAAAACATGCTTATGAAAAAAACTTGGCGTGGTCATTTTCCTTTGACCATATACTATCCCATATCATATAATCATTTGCATAGCACAATACAAACATTTAGCTTGGGTAAACTATGTTATCCTATTACGAGATAGTTCTTAGACATAAAATACCTTATCCTAGATCTATTTTCATTATAACTGATGCAGGAGCATCCAGTGGTGTAAGGGCAATCCTACATCACCCAAAAATATATTTACTTTCATTTAGATTTTTTTTGTAGATGTTTTTGCATTTTTGGATACCCTTTTCGTCGAAAAAGAATCCCCAACTTTCAGAACTGCTTTTCTGCTTTTCTGCTCAACTGCTATTTTTAGCAGGTATGAATTTGAAGGTGTGAGGAGACAAAAATTTAAGGGAAGCTTCGGGATATAATAATAAACACTCTGGTGAAAGAATCAGGCAAAAATCATTCCCGGTTCAAAAGTTATTCAAGTTTCAGTTTTTGTTTTTTTCCCTACAAAATCTTCAGAGCTAATTTTGAGGGACTTAAAGGCTTCGGATGGGCCCGAAAATTTGCAAAAAACGAAAGTGGTTAGCCTTTAAGCCCCATTTTTTGACACTTCATTTTCGCAAGACCTTTCCGAAAAGGTATTATCATTAAAGATCCGACGGTTAGATCTTGAGTTAGGGCTTCCAGAAGTTTGTGCATAATTAGAATGTTGTTTTTGGCTCCAAACAGAGAATTGGGGCTATTTATGGGGTAGTTTCTGATTTTTGTGGGTAGTTTTTGGGAAAGAAGATCGCATGTTGTGAATAGGGGAATTTCTATAATTTCTTTTCTGTAATTTGCATGTATTACAGAACTCGAGGATTGGAGATCCTCTGCATGTAAGAATTTCATATTTTGAAAATAATAAGAATCTCTGATTTTTCTATGTGATTTTCTTGTGTCTCGGGTTGCACCCTCATCAAGTGGTATCAGAGCAGGTTTTCTTGAGCGTGTGGACAGATTGCCGATCATGAGGCATTTCACACCAGGACTGTGGTTGTGGGTTCAAGATCTTCAAGATGCCTCCAAGAGTGGTGCGTGGTAGGCGAGGTGGTGCCGGAGGTGCCAGAAATGCTAGTGGAAGAGATCCATTAGCGGCCGAGGGTTTCAGAGCCCTCCAGAGACAAATTAATGCATTACAAAAAGAGTTAAGAAAAGGGGTAAACCTGAGAAGGGGAGAAGAAAGTGAGGATGAAAAAGAGGTAGAAGATTCAGATGTAGAAGAGGAAGAAGAAGCTATTGATCAAGATCAAATGCGGCTGATAAGGGCCATTTTGAAGATCGAAAAAAGACCTAGAGTAGAAGTTCCCAGTTTTTCTGGCAGTCTGAACCCGAAAGAGTTGATTGATTGGATCAACGAGTTGGAAGAGTATTTCGAGTATGAAGAAGTAGAGGACCCAGATCGGGTTAAGTTTGCAAAAATGAAGCTGAAGGGCCACATGAGTATTTGGTGGAAAAAGGTCCAGCTAGAAAGAAATAAGAGAGAAAAGGGAAAGATCACCAGATGGGATCGCATGGTGGAGAAACTGAAGAAGCAGTTCATGCCAATGGACTATGATTTAGATCTATTGAAGAAATTGCAAGGGTTGAAGCAAGGAAGTAGATCTGTGAAAGAATACACAGAAGATTTTCACAAGATGATCATCAGAACGGGACATGCAGAGGCCAACAAGGAGAAGGTAGCCCGTTATCTTAATGGGTTACGGCCGAGCATTCAAGAGGAGTTAAGCCTGGTCAGAATGGCCACCATTGAGGATGCTTACCAATTTTCACTGAGAGTTGAAGAGAAGTTGAACAAAAGATTTGACAATAAGCAAAAAGGACGAGGAGGTCAAAGCAGAAGGGGTAGTAGAAGATCTTTTGGAAGCCGAAATGAGGATGAGAAGAAAAATGAAGATGTGGGTACCAGTCGAAGCCAGAGGAATGATAACTTCTACTGCCCACGTGATCAGAATAGTGGTGATCAAAGAGGTAGAGGATGAGGAAGATTTGGGCAAGGACTCGGAAGGGGTGGCTTCATAGGAACTTGTTTATGATGTGGTGAAGAAGGGCATCGAGCCTATGAATGTCCACAATACCAAGGAAGGATAGACAAAAGGCTAGAAGGTCATGCAAGGGTTGTGCATGTAGATGAGGAGGCTCAATCTGAGCATTCAGATGATGCTGAAAGGGGAGAAGACCTAGTGGTTAGAAGAGCCCTGGTGACTGAAGAGAAGGAGCTAGAACAGAGGAAGAATCTGTTTCGCACAAGGTACAAGTGTGAAGACAAATGTTGTGATTGATGGTGGGAGCACTGATAATCTAATGTCAGAAGAAATGGTTACAAAGTTGAAGCTGAAGAGGGAAAGGCATCCACATCCATATCGGATTGCCTGGTTGCAGAAAGACCACAAAGTTCTAGTTAATGAGTAGTGCCTGGTGAAGTTCAAGATTGGAAGCTATCATGATGAGGTACTCTGTGATATCATCCCTATGGATGCATGTCACGTGTTGCTGGGGAGGCCATGGCAGTTTGGCAGGCGAGCTGTACATGATGGCCATGCAAACACTTATTCCCTGATGAAGGATGGAGTCTGCCATAAGTTGAAACCCCTGAAGAAGGCTGAAGAAAAGGTATGCAGTAGTGCTAGAATTTGTTATGTTGATGGAAGGAAATTTTTAGAAGGCATGAAACATGAGCGTGTGTGTTATGCATTGATTCCTAAAATGGATAAGGAGGGTAGTGAGAAGGTTCCAGTAGAAGTTTTTGGGTTATTGAATGAGTTTCAGGATATTGTTTCTAATAATGTACCTGAGGGTTTACCACCAATGAGGAAGATTAGTCATCAGATTGACTTGATCCCAGGAGCCAGTTTGCTGAATAAGGCAACTCATAGAATGACTCCTGCGGAAAATGAGGAGTTGTTGAGAAAGGGTTTGATTCGAGAGAGTCTGAGTCCATGTGCAGTACCTGTAGTACTAGAACCAAAGAAGGATGGGGAGTGGAGGATGTGTATAGACTCTCAGGCCATAAACAAGATAACAATCAAGTATAGATTTCCCCTGCCAAGGATGGATGACCTGATAGACTGTTTGAGTGGAGCTCAGTACTTCACAAAGATTGATCTGAAGAGTGGATATCACCAGATCCAGATTTGAGAGGGAGATGAATGGAAGACCGCCTTCAAGACTAAAGAGGGCCTATACGAGTGGTTAGTCATGCCTTTTGGGCTAACCAATGCACCGAGCACATTCATGCGGCTCATGAATGAGGTACTGAAAGAGTTCCTAGGAAGCTTTGTTATTGTGTATTTAGATGATATTTTGATATTCAGTAAGTCACTGGATGAGCATATAATGCATATTGGGAGAGTCTTTGAGACGTTAAGAGACGAGAAATTGTTGATTAATCTAAAGAAGTGTAGTTTTGTGAAGAAGGAGTTAGTGTACTTGGGGTTTGTTGTCTCGACAGAAGGTCTCAAGATGGACCCAGAGAAGGTGAAGGCTATTCTGGAATGGCCTACCCCAAGAACTGCTACTAAGGTGAGATCTTTCCATGGTTTGGCCAGTTTTTACAGAAAGTTTATTAGAGACTTTAGTAGTATTTGTGCACCCCTAACTGAAGCAGCAAGAAGTTTTGATCTATTGAAGCAGAAGGTGACAGAGCAACCTGTTTTGGCTCTCCCAGATTTCAATAAGGTGTTTTAGGTGGATTGTGATGCTAGTGGTTGTGCCATTGGAGCAGTGTTAAGCCAAGAAGGTAAGCCCATTGCCTATTTCAGTGAAAAGTTAAATGATGCAAAGAGAAAGTACTCTGTATATGATTAGGAATTTTATGCAATAGTTCAAGCATTAAAGAAATGGAGGCATTATTTGTTGCCGAAGGAATTTGTTATGTATACTGATCATCAAGCATTGCAGTACCTGAGTAGTCAGGGAAAATTAAATTAGAGGCACATGAAATGGGTAGAATTTTTGTAGAGTTATACATTTGTTTTAAAACATAAGAGTGGGAAGTCAAATAGGGTTGCAGATGCCTTAAGTAGGAGGCATACATTGTTGACAGAAATGCAGATTGAGGTGGTTGGGTTTAGTGAACTCAAGACATTATATCCGAATGATCCTGACTTTGTAGAGGCTTGGAAAGCTTGCAAGGAACCTATTATAGTTGACAGGACAAAGTGGCTGGATTTCATAATTCAAGAAGGCATGTTGTTTAAGGGAAGTCAATTGTGTATTCTGAGGAGTTCCATGAGGGAGAACTTGATAAAAGAGAAACACAGTGGAGGAATGGCAGGACATTTTGGTTGAGATAAGACCATTTCCATTATTAGTGAGCATTATTATTGGCCTCAGTTGTCACAAGATGCGAAGAAGTTTGTGCAGAGTTGCAGGGTATGTCAAATGGCTAAAGGAGTGAGTCAGAATATAGGGTTGTATCAGCCCTTACCTGTACCAGAGAGGCTGTGGGAGGATATAAGTATGGAATTTGTTCTTGGTTTGCCAAGGACACAGAGAGGGAATGATTCAGTATTTGTGGTAGTTGACAGGTTTTCAAAGATGGCACATTTCATCCCATGCCAGAAGACCCATGATGCAGTCCACATTGCTGACTTGTTCTTCAGAGAGGTGGTGAGGCTACATGGTTTTCCAAAGAGTATAGTCTCAGATCGTGACACAAAATTTGTTGGATACTTTTGGAGGGCCTTGTGGAAGAAGTTGAAAACAGAGTTGAAGTTTAGTTCTGCACACCATCCCCAGACTGATAGACAGACTGAAGTTGTGAACAGGAGTTTGGGTAACCTACTGAGATGCTTGGTAGGAGATAAACCAAATGGATGGGATTTGATCTTACCCTAGGCAGAATTCGCTTACAACAATTTTGTCAATAGAAGCACTAGTAGATCACCATTCCAGATTGTGTATGGAAGTAGTCCTAGGACTGCTCCAGAATTGAGGAAGATGGACCAAGAAAAGAAGACAAGTGATGAAGCTAAAGACTTTGCATAACACATCAAGAATATGCATGAGAAGGTAATAGAACACATTAACAAGATGAATATGCAGTATAAGGCTAAGGCAGATCAAAAGAGGAGGTATAAGGAGTTTCAGATTGGTGATGAAGTGATGGTCCACTTGAGGAAAGAAAGGTTTCTAGTAGGAACCTATAACAAATTGAAGATGAAAAAGTTTGGTCCCTGTAAAATTTTGAAGAGGCATGATTCAAGGAACGCATATGAGGTAGAGTTGCTAGATGGATCCAACATTTCCCTTGTGTTCAACATTGCAGATTTGACAGAATATCATGAGGGTGGCGCAAAGGAAGTATCAATAATGCAACAGTGTGGTATTCCAACACCTACTTCAGAAAAGGAGGAGATCGAAGAAATCTTGGATAGCCATGTGGGAAGGAGTACCAGAAACAGACAATATGAAGAATATCTGGTGAAGTGGAGAGGAAGGCCTGTGGAAGATTCATCCTGGTTGTTTAAGGTAGAGGTTGACCGTTTGCAGTTTCCTTAACCATCTAAGAAGTGACAGGGTCACTTTTCAAATTACCTTGGGTGTCTGATGCAGGAGCATCCAGTGGTGTAAGGGCAATCCTACATCACCCAAAAATATATTTACTTTCATTTAGATTTTTTTTGTAGATGTTTTTGCATTTCTGGATACCCTTTTCGTCGAAGAAGAATCCCCAACTTTCAGAACTGTTTTTCTGCTTTTTCTGCTCAACTGCTATTTTTAGCAGGTATGAATTTGAAGGTGCGAGGAGACAAAAATTTAAGGGAAGCTTCGGGATATAATAATAAACACTCTGGTGAAAGAATTAGGCAAAGATCATTCTCGGTTCAAAAGTTATTCAACTTTCAGTTTCTACTTTTTGCCCTACAAAATCTTCAGAGCTAATTTTGAGGGACTTAAAGGCTCTGGATGGGCCCGAAAATTTGTGGAAAATGAAAGTGGTTAACCTTTAGGCCCCACGTTCCTGCACTTCATTTTTGCAAGACCTTTCCGAAAAGGTATTATCATTGAAGATCCGACGATTAGATCTTGATTTAGGGCTTTCAGAAGTTTGTGCATAATTAGAATGTTGTTTTTGGCTCCAAACAGAGAATTGGGGCTATTTATGGGGTAGTTTTTGGGAAAGAAGATCACATGTTGCGAATAGGGGAATTTCTGTAATTTGCATATATTGCAGAACTCGAGGATTGGAGATCCTCTGCATGTAAGAATTTCATATTTTGAAAATAATAAGAATCTCTGGTTTTTCTGTGTGATTTTCTTGTGTCTCGGGTTGCACCCTCATCAATACCTATCCTTCACATATTCATTTCCATCACACTAGTTCATCCAACCAATCATAGTGTCCTATAAATTTCTAGACACTAAGGGTAGATAATTATATCTTGATTTGGAAAAAATCTTGACATATACCTTTAGCTCTCTTTTTGATTTGTACACCTTCAAAAAATCCTAAACTAACAAATATATTGAAAAAAAAAAAATCTTTCAAGAATTTTCAACCATCTCTTAAACAAAATTTTCTATCAATCTCCTCCATCAGTATCAACCCAAACAATCCCCATCAATAACATCTCGCCTACACTCTAGTGTGTTATCAAACTATGAAATAGATTTTGTTCCTAACATGGCTATAAATATTGATCTATCTTATTCAATAATCATCATTGGATGTATCCTTCCCAATCATTGTGTTGTTCCTATCTTAACAACACTATCCTTGCATTGTTCTTATCATCAACAATTTTATCATCATCAATTAATCAATGTAATCAATTAACTTTAGCTTATCTAACGGTAATATCTCAAAAGGTATTCAATAATCCTACCCATCCATATCTCTTCATCATTCATCTCTATCATTATCGTTACCATGAAAAAAATCCAAAAAACACTAAATATTCCAAAAAAATCCAAAAACACTAAAAATCCAAAAATCTAAAAACATCAAATATTCTAATAGAAAAATCCAAAAATAAAACATACACAACATCATCCACCATATCCATAATAAATTTTTGTTTCTTCGAAATTACATGTAAGCAAGAGAAAACCATGTTATACCCAAAGACATTGAGCTTTCATGAAACAATCATGACTAAACAAACTCTTGTTGAAATTTCTACAACCAATTAATTTATTACCAAATAAGCTTTAAACATCTTATTCAAACTATCATTCCTTAATGGATGCATCCTTCCTACAATAGGCATTATCCATCTTGAGCACATATCTATTGGAAATAAAATTTAATGGTTATTCATTTTTTTGGGAAATGATTATTTTTATTGCTTGACTTATCATATTGTCCTATTCCACTATTCCTTGAGGATACCTTAAAAATATTAGAGGAGCAAGAGTGGGGAAAAGTTTTTATTTTCATATGTCGTGTTTGTGGAATGCTATTATGCATTGTTGGGGCATGTGTGTTCCTTATGTGTGTCAAAATGGATTATAGAATTTACAAAATTCCTTTGTCTATAAGGTCATTTAATACCTTTTGCACTAGGGATATCATGCTATAAGATAATTTCCCTCACATATTCCAACAAGGTTCTATTATTTCTGGTATGAATGAGGAAAATCCTTCTTGTTTGTAGTGTCAATATCCATGCAAAGAACACCAAATTTACCTTGGTTTTTTATACCTTAGTGTATATATATCCATTTGCCACAATAAGCTCTATTATGATAAAAAATAACAAAACATAAAGAACAATATCTATCAATATCTATCCACATCATTCTATTTCCATTCATCTATCTCATTTATATACATTTCATCTAATTCATTATCCATCCAATTATGTGATAGTGATAAAAAATAACCATCTCAACACAATCTTCCAATATATTAACCCACAATATGATTACCTCCTCCCTCCCCACCTTCCTCCTCATCCATATCTTTCTTATCCTACACTTTCCATTTTCTTTACCTCTATCACATCTATCCAACCCTTTTCAAGAGTTTTACCTAAAAAAATTATTTTAATACCAACCTCTCGAGGAGGCATCTTAGTTTCATTTCTTCATTCAACTGGAGCATGTAATCATAATTGTTTCATACTTTTGATTAAAGGTGAAAAATGTAGGGTGTAATATCACTCCTTTTTCCCACCAATCATTCAAATATTTTCTAAGAATCCTAGTTGGATTGACCATCAACCTCACAAGGTGAGTCAATTCTCAATTAGGAGGACTTAGGAAGGGGGGGTATTCTTTTAGGTTTTTAAGGGGTTCACCACCAAGCAAATGCTTGGAAAGACAAATAAGCATTCAACCTACAAAACCTAGTTATGCAAGCTAAATGAAAGATGCTAATGATGAAATTATGCAACAACAAGATAGGATGTGTGTACCTGTGAAGTCTGGAGATGTTGTGAGGATACTAGAAATGTAAAAATTATGTCAAAATATTCCAGCGA
The DNA here is from genome assembly GCA_007115665.2 of Sequoiadendron giganteum. Lineage (NCBI taxonomy): Eukaryota > Viridiplantae > Streptophyta > Pinopsida > Cupressales > Cupressaceae > Sequoiadendron > Sequoiadendron giganteum. The sequence goes on from CM021100.1 coordinate 625,733,377, forward strand.
GGACAAAGACTCCTATACTGTTGTCTTAGTCATGTTGTTTTCAAGGTAGATGCGAAATCTTCACATCTTGGAACAGAATCTTCAATAATCTCTAAAAAAATACCCCTAGGAGGACTAAGACGCCCTAGGTGGTATATTAGTCCCGTTCATTTTTTTTGAAATCTCTGAAAGTGATCTTGAGCTCCAAGGTCTGTACTTGCTTCTTCTTAGATCTTTGGTTTTGAAACTTATGGATTTGGCATGTAGGTGAGTTTCTATGAAGATGAAAACTTTTAATGCAATTTTCAAACTTTGCAATCTTACACTCCAAATAATCTTCAAGTCTTCAACCTAAATCTACAATCACAAGAATACAAGAGAGGGAAAACTTGTTGAGTGTTAGTGAATGGGGGTTTGCCTTGGTCAAACCTCTTGTTGGTAATTAAACCATGAATTGAAATAGAATAATGAAGGAAATTATGAATGAACAACATGAAATGTTGCAACTCACCAAACCCTTGTTGTAAAGTCTGCAACCTTGTGTGAAATGACTAGCTTGAATGTAGATCTTGAATCAATAGAATTCTTCAATAGATATTTCTTGAATTGCTTGCTTGAGTAAAAAACCTACATCACACATGTTAGCATAAAAACACACATGATACTTGAATCTTGATGATGACTCCAAAATTCTTGAAGAACTGCTCTTGAATGCTCTTGTGAACTCAATTATGCTATTAGGAAGGCTCTCACAAAATAATTGGATTGAAATGCATGAATGAACCTTGTATTTATACTTGTATATGCTTAATATCCTAAAATTACATCACACCAAGCTGACATTGGAAAATATTAATTAAAGGAGGTTAAATCCTACTAGAATTTGAATGTGAATCCTGAAAATAAGCCAAGGAGGACTAAGAAGCCTTTGGTGGAATATTATTCTTGAGGCTCCATTCTTGGGGCATAGACTCCAAAAAGGGACCTTTTTAGGTGTGTTCAAAATCAAGGTCCCAAGACCCTTGGGGGACTAAGACGCCCTAGGTGGCATTTTAGTCCCAACCCAAAAATTAGGGACACATAGACAAAAACATCAAATGATCATTTTCCCTTTGATGATTGTCGAGATTAACCAAAAAAATATGTAGTTTATTAGGTTTGTGGATGCAAAATAGGACCAATTAAGATCAAAATAAGGATAAATAAAGCAAGGTGGGCCCAAAAAAGTGTGAAAATGTAAGGGTATGCATTTTCCTACACTACATTTAGTCCCCACTTTAGTGAGAGGATGATCTTGCTTCAAACTCACACTAAAGTATCAAGATGGGTTCAAATGTACGAATACTAGTAAGATAGAATGGAAATAATAAAGAGGGTGGCCAAGCCCCTAGGATCAATGTCCTAGAAAAAACCAACATAGCCACAAAGGAACACACATGCAGATGAAATATGAAGCCATAATCAAATCGCAAACATACACCATCAAAGATAGGAAAAACAAAAGAGAACAAAAGGAAAAATGAAATGGATCAAGCTTCGACAAGTCGTCAAACGTGGTGGACCAGGTCTAGGCTATTTTTCGAAAAAGGTTTACAAGTGGAACACATTGTCCACTATGCAAACAAAAGGACATGGTCACAAGGGCTAGTGAAGCTAGGTGTCGACTAGGTGAGCCCCAAGAGGTTTATATGAATGTCATACCCCCATGACTATGATAATAACAAAGAGAAAATGCATGCTCATAAGGGATATTGAAGATATTTTTTCACTAGGCGAGCCCCAAGAAACCATATCAAAGCCATACCTCCATGACTTTAATAAGGCACAAAAATAAAATGTATGCTCACATGAGCTAGTGAAGCTATTTGTTCACTAGGTGAGCCCCAAGGGACCATATCAAAGCCATACCTCCATGAATTTAATAAGGCACAAGAAGAAACACAACAATAAAGAGGGATTTTCAAAGGGATTTGGCTTAGGTCATGCAAGGTCTTAATCTTAGGGGACATTATTCCTAATGTCTCCAAAAGAGGACCAATCAAAGGATAAAAGATTCACAACGTAGGGAATGCAATGTGTCGCATCACCACTATGAGGAATGTAATATGCTAAGATAGATCATGATCTTGAAGGACATTGCTCCCAATGTCACCAAAAAGAGGAAAACACATCATATGGAATAAGGAAATCATGTCAAGGAACATGAAAAACAAAAGCAAATGAAATCATGCCAAAATAATGCCAATGTATGCCCCCACTTTAAAGAAATTGCTAACACCATGTTTTGAGCAATTAATTTAAAATAGAAAAACATGGAAAAGAAAATGGAAAAGAGGGTTGCCCCTTATAAACACATAAGGGATCTATGGATTCAGGGTCAATATTTGTCTTTGCTGCAATGATCTTAGAGAGCTCGGAACTATCATCATTCCTAAATACACATAGAACTGGAAGAATGACACAAAGAGATTGAAAACAAAGGAAAAATATTTTGGGTCTACATGGAAGATACATAGGGTGTCTTGATGTCTTGCATCATCCCCAAAAGGAAAACAAAAGAAAAAAATGAAAAATCTTTTGGGTCAACATGGAAGAGACATAGGGCATCTCGATGCCTTGCATCATCCCTAAAAGGAAAACACAAGACAAAAATGAAAAGATAAATGATTTTTTTTTGGGTCAACATGGAAGAGACATAGGGTTTCTCAATGCCTTGTATCATCCCCAAAAGGAAAACACAAGACAAAAATGAAAAGGTGAAGAGATTACACCATATAGAAGAATGAAGATACAAATAGAGGAATGCACAAAGAGAGGCAAAAAAAAAAACAAAACATCACGAGGTATCACAATATGCACATGAAATCACACAAAAGAACGAAAAAATACTAGTAGGGCACATGCAGATCAACCATCCAGTAGGTCATCTACATCCCAATCCTGTTCAATGTATGCAGAATGAAAATCACTAGCAAAAGAGATCACATCAAGTGTTGTACTAGGAGAATCACCAAGTTCAACATGTGGCACATCACTCGGTTCAGGAGGATCATCATGGTTGTTATTGTCTAAGCTCATAGAAGAAGAAAATAAAAAATTCAATTCATTATGCACTTGTTCATCAATTTTAGCTATTTCTTCATCCTCATCCAAATTAACCACAATAGGAGGACAAATGATAATATCCATCAAAGGTGGTGGTCCTTATTGTGTTAGAGGCATAGGATATGTTTTTTCTTGTAAGAGAGCAAGGTCATCGTTTATTGCTTCTCTCACATTTGGATTGTGATTTTCAATATTTTTTCTTTGGTCATCTTTTGATAAATAACACGACATCTATGTCTATGCTCTTGAGAATTTCTATTTCTTTTATTATGGTTTTCAAGTTATGTTTGGGTAGGAGCAAGTTTTTCAACCATAGGTTTCTTTTCTTCTTGTGAGGGAAGAATGGAAGAAGCCATGAAAGGTTGTTCAACCACTTTCTTTTTGGCTTTATAGATTTTCTTAGGAGGTGGATTAGGACTTGTTTGGTTTTCTCTTGGTCTTTTGTAGGAAATAGGAAAGGGATTTTTAATCGTTGGGTCTTGGTTAGATGGAAGGTTTTTAAGCTCACTATTTTTTTCTTGAAGTGGTGGAGGAAAATTTTCAAGGGATAACTTGGTTATGCATTTTTCTTTGAACTTTTTGTAGGATAGGAATAGGAAGCCCTCATAGGGTCTTATAGGTTCCATGGGCTTAGGCCAGAAATAGTCTAAGGAAAAGTTTCCATGGGAAGATGGAGGGATAAAGCCACTATGGTTCATGGTGAATATTTCCTTATCGACTGGAAACCTTAAGCACTTATGGAAAACGGATGAGACCGCATTATTGGAGTGAAACTATTTGTAGCCTAACTTCACATGAAATTGGTCTGAATTAGAGATGATAGAGAATGATACATTTGATTTCTTAGGTCCTACTTGTAAAGGGAGTATGATCGAGCCCATCGTAGCATGAGAAAAACCATCATGCATTTTAATCCATTCTTTAGGTTTATCATATCTATATTGAGTAAGTTCATGCACATAAAAGAGTTCTTTTGTGATCACATTCTCTCCACATATAGGATCAATTAAAATCCTAGGAGTGGGCCTTCTATTGATTTTTTCGGCTATGTAAAGAGGACCATCAAGTGCATGTTCAATTTTTTCTTCTAAAGAGAAAGTAATATCATTAGGCATTATATCTTTCTATTTATGAGGCTTGATTTTAATCACTCCTATCATTGTAGTAATAGGACTAGTCATCAATATCCATAGGATTTTGTTCATTATTGCTCATGTTATCATCATCTATGTCAATGTTCCTCACATCAAGCTTAGTTTCACTTCCCTTAACAAATGAAATATTGTGGTTAAGCATGGGATTTGTTAAGATTTGCAAGTTTTCATTGGGAGGAGGTACAAATTTATTACCTTTGTCATTCACACCTCCAATTTGAATATGATTGGAATCAAATGAGGTCTTGCACAATATGTTTAAGATGATTGCATTGTTTTGTATCATTTCCTTTTTTTTGGTGATAAGCACAATAGGCATTGTGTCTAAAGCTCAAAGGTAATGGTTTGTTAGGGTCAAGAGGTTGAATTGGAGGTAAGGTAAGCATGTTCTTGTTTAATAGCTAAGTCATGATATTATGAAGGGTGTCAGGTAAAGGAGTGAATTGTCTTTTTGGATCCCCAAATATATAAGGATTACTCTTTTTGATAGTAGCTACTTGGGTATCAACTTGTTGGGTGGGTTGGGAGGTAGGTTTTAGTTACAGCAAAATTTTATATTATCTTTAGAAAGGTTGGTAGGTGTTTTGGCTTAAGGATTCGGAATTTTTAGGATGGGTAGAAGTGGGTTTCAGTTCACTACTACCTACAAAATTCTGATAATCATGAAGGGAAATACATAGGTGCATTAAGAAATGAAATTTAATCATTGTAATCTTATCTCATATTTTTCTTTGTAAATTTTCTATTAACATATTTTGGAGGTGAAAATTAGGAACCTTCACACTGATTTGGGAATAAAGTGATTGGTAACAGGAAATAAAGTCAGTGACCTTTTCATTCTCATTTTTCTTCCATCTCATCAAATCAGCTAATGTCATTTTAGGAACCATGAACACTTGGAAGTGGTTAATAAATCCTTCAACAAGTTCATTGAATGAATGGATTAGTTATTTGATAATGCAAAAAACTATTCCAAGGTAATGTCTTTCAAGGATCAAGGAAAGAGCTTAGCCAAAAGTTTTTCCTCAAGGATAAAATCACTACATGAAGTAGTAAAGGAATTTACATGATTAGCAGGATCTCCCTTTCCTCCATATTTCTCAAATCTAGGGATCTCTATACCTTGTGGCAGTGGAGTTCTCAATATATCCAAGGATAATGGGTTGCTTTTTACATAGTATGGAGGTGGACCATTTTGGTTTTGATTTATGGTAGAAAATTGACATTAAAGGGATGAAAATATTTATAAGAGGTGGTTAATGATAGGGTCATTGCTTGTGGTTTGAGATGGAGGTGAATATGGTGGTGGTGTGTATGTGTTGGAAGGACAAATTAATGGATTGCTTATGGGAGGAGGTATGAGATTAGATGCCACATATGTATAAGGAGCACTAGTGGAAATGTGTGAGGTAGGAAGGATATTTCTAGTAGGTTGCATCATTGTGGTCACTTGAGGAGTTGTATAGGTGGGAATGGCTGCTATGGTTGAAGGGGGAGGAGTTTGATTTCCTCCTTGGGCTTGCACATTGTTTGAAGCTTGAGCACCATTAGTGGTGGAAGGAATATTTTTTCCAAAGATGTGAGCTATGTTACACACAACTTCAAGTCCTTCATCACTTTACATCATGTAGTGAATACTATCTATGGTAGGTATAACAGTGTTGAATTTTTTTTTGTACTCACACTATCTTGTAAATGGGCTAACTCTTCATGCATTTTAATTATATTTTATTGAGGAATATGGTCACTCATTGTTTGAACACTTGGTACAACACTTGTGGCTAAGGTAGGCATGGAAAAAGAGGTATCAAAGGTATGGTCTATACCTAGTGAACTAATACCAACACTATAAGTAAGAGAGCTTGATAATCCAAGATCCACAATGAGTTTTTTATCATGGGATGCCACATGAGTCTCACACTTCATCTAACCATAGTATTAGTATTAGAACATCAAGTAGTACAACTCATTCAAGGGATAAACCAAGGAAAGTGTAATGAACACAATATCCTATGCTTGCAATTACACTTGAAATGAAAGAAATTGGAATAACAACAATTCTACAAACTAAAATATAAAACTAAAAGAAGCCAATAGAAGCACATAAAAACAATTTGAAACCCTGAAAATTGGAAAGTCAAAGTCAACAAGGACTAATATGCCAGGAAGGGCGTCTTGGTCCTCTTGGTGAAATTCTGAAGTTTGAGCGACTAAAATAGACAACAAACATGACACAAAAGCTTCTAAGCAAAAAACCCTATCAAAAAACCCTGAGAGGGACTAAGACACCAGGAAGGGCGTTTTAGTCCTAGAAGAGGTTTTTGTCAGAAAAATAGAAAATTGTGAGTTATCTATAATCTTTACAAGTTTCCTATTTAGGGATCTGATGTTTGGAAACAAAGATCTATGCAAATGGATGTAAGAAAAAGTAACTTGTAACAAGCAATGGAATGTAATGTTGAATGCACTTTTTATTCAATTTTCAATGTAATAATAATGTTTGTAAATGCAATTGGAATGATTAACAATGAACTTTTCAGTTTTTCAATGAAATGAAATGATGCAAGAAATTAAAAATATAACCTATATTCACTTTCACTAATGCAAATATAAGAAACCCTAGATGCAATTTCACTAATGCAATATGCAAGAAACCCTAGATGCACTTTCACTAATGCAAGATGCAATGAATGTAATCTAGATCTAGGACTTTTATGGACTTCAAATGAGAAAAATAATGTTCAAATCACATCGGGTTCACCAAAATGATTAAAGGTGAAAAATGTGGGGTGTAATACCACTCCTTTTTCCCACCAATCATTCAAATATTTCATAAGAACCCTAGTTGGATTGACCATCAAACTCACAAGGTGAGTCAATTCTCAATTAGGAGGACTTAGGAAGGAGGGGGTGTTCTTTTAGGTTTTTAAGGGGTTCACCACCAAACAAATGCTTGGAAATACATATAAGCATTCAACCTACAAAACCTAGTTATGCAAGCTAAATGAAAGATGCTGATGATTAAATTATGCAACACCAAGATAGGATGCGTGTACTTGGGAAGTTTGGAGATGTTGTGAGGATTCTAGAAATGTAAAAATGCTATCAAAATATGCCAAAGAGGATAAAGGAACCTTTACTGTTGTCTTAGTCCTACTACTATTTTTTAGGGAAGATGCAAAATATTTGGATCTTGGAACAAAATCTCAAAGAATCTATGAAAAATACCCCTAGGAGTACTAAGATTCCCTAGGTGGCATATTAGTCCCATTATAAATTTATGAAAACTCTGAAAGTGTTCTTGAGCTCCAAGGTTTGTACTTGCCTCTTCTCATATCTTTGGTTTTGAATTTTCTAGATTTGACTTGTAGATGAGTTTGCGTGAAGAAAACAACTTTCTAATGCAACTTTTTAACTTTGCAATATTGCACTCTAAATGATCTTCAAGTCTTCAACCTAAATTTGTAATCACAAGCATACAATAGAGGGAAAACTTGTTGACTGCTAGTGAATGGGGGTTTTTCTTTGTCAAACCCCTTGTTGGTAATTAAAACTTGAAATAAAATAGAATAATGAAGGAAATGATGAATTAATAACATGAAATGTTACAACTCACCAAACCCTTGTTGTAAAGTATGCAACCTTGTGTGAAATGGCTAGCTTGAATGTAGATCTTGAATCAATGGAATGCTTCAATAGATCTTGCTTGAATTGCTTGCTTGAGTCAAAACCCTACATCACACATGTTAGCACAAAAAAACACATGATGAAAGAATCTCCTTTGATATGATGCTTGAATCTTGATGATGGCTCCAAAATGCTTGAAGAACTGCTCTTGAATGCTCTTGTGAACTCAATTTTCTATTAGGAAGGGTCTCACAAAAGACTTGGATTGAAATGAATTAATGAAGCTTGTATTTATACTTGTCTATGATTAATATCCCAAAATTACATCACACCAAGCTGACATAGGAAAATATTAATTAATGGAGGTTAAATCTCACTAGAATTTGTAATTGAATCCCAAAAATAAGCCAAGGAGGACTAAGATGCCCTTGGTGGTGTCTTAGTCTCGAGGCTCAATTCTTAGGGCTCAAACTCCAAAAAGGGACCTTTTTAGGTGTGTCAAAATCAAGGTCCCAAGACTCTTGGGGGACTAAAACTCCCTAGGTGGCATTTTAGTCCCCAAAAATAAGCCAAGGAGGACTAAGATGCCCTTGGTGGTGTCTTAGTCTTGAGGCTCAATTCTTAGGGCTCAAACCCCAAAAAGGGACCTTTCTAGGTGTGTTCAAAATCAAGCTCCCAAGACTCTTGGGGGACTAAGATGCCCTAGGTGGCATTTTAGTCCCAACCCAAAAATCAAGGACCCATAGACAGAAACATTAAATGATCATTTTCCCTTTGATGATTATTGAGATTAACCAAAAGAAATATAGTTTATTAGGCTTGTGGATGCAAAATAAAACCAATTAAGATATAAAGAAGGATAAATAAAGCAAGGTGGGCACAAACAAGTGTCAAAATACAAGGATATGCATTTTCCTACACTACAACTTTATTTAAAATAATGCTATGAAAATGCATTGTCTCAAAGAGGGAAAAAATGTAGATACCTAAATCTGACTAATATATTTATTCTAAAACATCACCACTTCCATGATTAAGTATCATTAATCTATATTTTACATTTAATTAAATTATTAAATTATCTAATTAAATAATCTATTGCATCACTTTTCCTCCATATTGATTAAATAAGTAACACTATTTAATTGATTTACTAATTATCTATCTTTCCTAGATTAATCAAATAGTTCATTATTATTTAATTAATTCATTTCCCATTTCTCAAATTAAATAATTGTTTTTAATTATTTAATTTATCCAATTATTCCTTTCAATATTATTATCTTCTAAAATAAAGTAAAATTATTTATTTCCCCTTTGTACATGTAATTAAAATCTATTTATTTAACTATTTATTAATTTCCCTTGAATTTCCACCTCACCAACTGATTGGGATTCACTATCAATCCACTATTTAATGAATTATCTTAAATGATCATTAGTTGCACTTATCTCTTCAATCAAGTACTCTTAACTAATCCATGCACTTAGTTCATGGAAATCATCCAGTCAATTAACTATCCATCAATTCCTCTCATGGATTTTCATCTATTGATCTACTTAGTAGCTCATCAGATCTCAACCAATGATCAATATCAAGAGATCTATAAAAAAAACCTCCAATTCACCAATTATGGGCCCTTTAAAAGAAACTATACACATATTATCAGTGCTTTGTGCTACCAAACTTGAGAGAAGTTATCACTACTCTTTTCTCCAAGGTGTAAAAAAGAGAACAATAGAGCTAAGCTAGGGAAAATTGTAATACCCCTTCATTTTGCTTCTTGTTCGGTTTGCTTTATGCGATGTTTGGTTGCAATTACTTTGATACTGGATACATTTTGTTATGATGTTTTGATCTCTACTATTGAGCAACAACTATTATTGTGTGATGTGGTTATCTGATTATTGTTTCACATGCATTATGGATTAATGATGTTGTAGAGTTAGCATGAGATGTTATTATGAGATTATTGGAATTATGATGGAAGTGTCAGTTTTGATGAGTGTATGGGTGAAGAGTATGAGTTCACATCACTCGCTTGCAAGTGCCCTGCGAATCCGTAATTTCTTCTTCACGGTGTGTATTATATGCTGGATATATTGTATGCTGTTGTTTACTTGGTTTCAGGTTTGCAGGTACATGACATCGACTCCACCTGGTTTCATAGGTTTGAGCGTATTGATCCAACGGTTAAGTTGAATGGGGGATAGTAGCTAGGTAGCATGTGTCAAGTTTACACCCTAGCCTTAGTGTGTCGTCAGTCATGTTTGTCGAGTCATTGTCGGTCTTGCTTTAATGTTATTTAATTCTGAAGGATTCTTGATTTGGAAATAGATATTTAGAATAATTGCATTTAAATCATGTTGATGGTTATTTAATTTAAATAATGCAATGTGGATAAAATTTTATATTTAAATTAATTAATTATATTTAATTTATTTAATTAATTAAATTTAATCCAAGGGGGTTGAATTTAGTTATTAAATAATTAAATTAATTAATTAAACGTGATGCAAGAGAATGAAAGGAAATAAAAGAATTAAAATTAATTTTGGAATTTAATTTCAACTTGTGGGAATTAAATTAGAAATTGTAATTAAATGTTTATTTGGGAAATGAGTTTCAACTTTGGAAATTAATTTATTATTTGAAATTGCATTTTAAATTGAAAGTGGGTTTTTCGAAAATTGAAATTGAAATTAATATCTAATTTGCATGCAATGTGAATTAGGGTTGTAAAAATTGAAATTGAAATTAATATCTAATTTTCATGCAATGTGAATTAGGGTTGTATTAGGTATTTTTGATTTATAAGGAATGCATGTTTTAATTTTGGAGGAGAGAAGTTTATAGGAAAATTCATTTTTACAGCAGAGAAGAAATTTTGGGAAAATTTGCACAGAGAAGGGTTTTGAAGAAAGTTTTGACTGTAGAATTGATTGGAGGAAAGATTGTTTGCATTTGTTGGGTTTTGGATTGGATTCGTTGGAGGATTGAAGAAAATTCAGGAAATCTTTGAAAGAGGCTTGCATCAGAAATTAATCTTTTCCTGTAGCTTCTTGAACTAGGTTTTCCTCTTTGTGTTTTATTGTTCTTGGTTACTTTTAAATAGAAGTGATTAAAGATTTGTTTGTTAAATTTATTTTAGAAAATAAATTTACAGCTTTTGTTTTTTGTGAAAATTCTTGAGTGAAAATCATGAAAATCTCAGTTGAATTTAAATTATTTGAGGAAATCGATTATTTTGTTATTGGAATCAAACATAGAGATTGAACATTGCATTTTTTTAGAATGTTTTTAGAAAATGAAACCCTTTGTAAAAAAAAAATCAAATTTATTTTGAAAACCCTCTGTAGAAATTAGGTGGAGAAACCTTGAGGATTTTTGAAACTTCTATTTTTAATATAGATCCATTTTGGTTTAATTGTTCTTTTATTGTTTAGAATTCAGGAAAATAAGATTAAAAGATTTAATTTTTAACTTTGTGAAATTTTGTTGTTCTCTGAAAAATTGCACAATTGCACTGTAAATGAATATTTGTATAATCTTTCTCCAATTCATCTATTATGTTAAATCTTTTTTTTATATAAATATATATTATATATACATATATATATGTGTATATATATATAATATATATTTATATTACTGTTTAAAGTAGGAATTTAAATATTAATTGTCGTCGTCATACGGCTGATGAAATAATGTGTAGACTGTAAATAAAAAATTCATCCAAAAACGAGTTGTTGTTCGCTGTTTTGGGCGAGGATTTTTGCTTTAGTTAAGGGGATGGGGAGGAGCTTCCTCCCTACCACTACCCCCATATGGGAGAGGCTGTGTGGGGGAAGACTCCCTCCACACCCCCCTTCCGTCTCTCCTTGGGGTCGCGCCATGGCAAGGGAAGTGGGTCAGCTAAGTAATAGTCGCCGCTTCCCATACCATGCGGTTTGTGTAATTTAATAAACAAAAACGTGGACGTTGTATTGTCCATCAATTCAAATTTGTTTGTTTGAATGGAATTTTGAATATGTTTTGGAGTTCGGTTGTTATTTAATATGTGTTGGAGTTAATATGTGATATGAATATATATATCATATATAAGTTGTAAATATTTATATATTGTATATATATGGTTATCTGATATGGTATATTATTTCAATATGTTTAATTTGGAAAATTAATAATAAAGTGTATTTTATTTTGGATTAACAATTCATTATTTTGTATATATATTCAAAGTATATATAGTTAAATATATTATTATATATTTAATGTATATATGTATGAATAGTTTTTATTGGAAGTATATTCAATATTTATTATTTTATAAAATTAATGTAAATTAGCTTTGCATAGAGATCTTAAATGATAATCTTTGAATGCATGGATAATTAGATAAGGAAAGAGATGTTTTATAAATTTCATGTTTAGATAGAAAATTGATTGAATTATATGAGTTAGCTAGAAAACGAAAGAAATCCAATTAGATGTGTACTTATGTTGGTTTTGAATGCATGGTTGAATTGCTAAGAAAAAGGATATTTAAATATATATTGAAGAATTGTAGAAATATTTATATTTGAATGTCTGTTTAATTACAATTGGAAACAATATGAACGCATGGTTAAATAGTTAAGCCAAAATATATTTTTATACACTAAGATATTGATGTTGCTAAATAGGGAATTGAAAAGATATAGATTTTGGATAGAAAGGGAATATAGTAATTGCAATAGTTTATGTTGTATTAGAAGTAAATCTAGGAAATGATTATATTGGAAAAGGAAAATATTTATTATGTTTTTATTTATTTCCATAGTGCAATTTAATCGTTGTGATTGGAATATAAAAGAATATATATAATTAAATATATATATATATATATGGTGTCTATATAATATGGAGCATATATATATATATATTAAGTGTAAATTCATTATTGTATTTTACTTTAATAAGATGCGTGCAATATATTTTTGAATAGAGATTTAAAAATGGATTGGTTAGTGTATATGGAAAATGGATAGAGAAACAATATTTTATTATATTAAAGTGATTGCATATTCTAAATAGAAAAATGAATGAGATGTAAGATTTGGTTAGGAAATGGAAAGAGTTTACATGCATGGAGTTGTGTTGATTTAAAAAGTAAATTAAGGAGTTATTTATATTGATGAGGCAAATAGCTATTTTAATTTATTTTATTTCTATTAGAGCAATTAATTTATTGTGAATGAAATATGAAAGAGATATGGATTTAGTATATCCAAAGGTAGTAACTTATTCATGATTATCTTAAATGATTTAATTCTCTGTATTCAGTAAAGGGAAGTAAGTTTAATTGTTTTAGATTTCCAATAATGAAAGAGGAAATAGGGGTTATGATTATTTCAGATGATCTAGTTATCATGTCTTTGACTTTATCAACACTACCTATTGAATGAGTATGGATTTAGGAAATCCAAATATTAGATTTGATTAATGACTTGAATGCTTTTGTTGCTATGTCGTCAATTTGCATTGTGGGTTTTGGGATTTAGTGTTAGTCCTAAATTATAAGTCTTCTAGAAGAACTTAGAGGATAAGGGTTGTTGAATCTTTATGTCATCCAGTTGTTTTCCCTTAGGTAGTGCATGGCGTCTTCTTAGTTTTACCTGGTTTCCATGAACGGGGATGTTTTGTACCTCCTATGAAAGGAGTGGACTATGTGTTTGTTGCCTCCAAGATGTTTGGAGTGAGTTCTATTATTTGTATCCTACTTGTGTTGGAGTGGTTATGATGCCTAGTTTGTATGCACTTGTGATTCCCTTGGTAATTGGTTTGTGAGTGAGTTGTCCATTAGAAGAGTGGCTTTTGTTAGGGCCTGGAGCCCAAAGTGGTAAACCGGGTAACCTTCAGAAGTGAGTTGATCAAGTGATAATTAAATTAATGTATTTAGATGATTAGGATCTCTTCCACATTAATCAAGATAATTTAATCCTCACTCATAGACACAAGGGCTCATTTAGACTTGGGATGAGGGGGAAGGCCTAGAATGGCTTAGTCATTTATCTTGTCAATACAAAAGGTATTTGATGCCGCATGAGTGAGTATGAGGGCTGAGATTTGGTTGAGGCCACCAGGATTTTTGGAGCCTATGAAGGATACCTAGAGGAGATCTCATGACTACTATGTGATGACACTCTATCTAGGACAACTGTTGTTAATTATTTTATGTGTATGGTTCTATGAACATACTTGATTAATATTTGGTTTGGAAGCAATGTGACCTATGTTAGTGATGTTTGAGTTGTACTTGATTTGTACTTGTATTGTATTTGAGTTGTACTTTGTTTGGTTATATCAGTATGAGTTAGTATGAGTCTGCCTTTGGTTAGTGGTTGTAAATATTTGTCTATGTTACTTTATTACTATCTCCTAGCATGGGGGGTGGGCCTTCGAGTACCACTTGGTTGGGTGGAACATGCACCAAAACCATTGGGTCCCCATTGATCTTCAGTACTTGGTGGCGAGACATCCAGATGGACAGCTCGCGGTTCTTGTTGTAATTTCTTGCATTGTAATATTTCAACTTGTATAAGTTATTTTATCCCTCTTATGTTTATGAGGTGGAATTATGTAATTGTAACCTTATGTACTATTGCCTCATTCTGGGAATGAGTGATGTAACTATTGGATTAAGTTAATGATTATGAGATTGTATCTTGGATGTTTATCTTATTATGTTATGTGGTATTCTTATAATGTATGATGTTTATTTCATAAAGTTTATAATGCTATGGTTATATGTAATATGTATGTGTGGGTTTAAGTAATCCTAACCTTGTAGCCTTAGAGGTTGTTGTTAATTAGTAAGTGAATGTGTATGTTAAATGTACTTTATAAAAAAAAAATTGTTCGCTTAAGACGTTAATTGCAACTTCCTTTAAGGTTACTTGGTGGGGCATTACAAAAATTATGAGGATTTGTATGTGTGTAGGTTTATTTAATTTTATTATTATTACAATTTTATCTTAATTCTCTATTGGTGTGATCTCTTTTGAATTTTATTATGAATATATATTTTATTTTTATTCAATTTTATGGTCATTTTCAAGGTCATAAAACTTTCATTAGGAAAAATTCTATAACAATCTTTGGCTTCACTATACAAATCTTTTGCTTCATTAAACAAATATTGTATGAAAAGCTTCATAATAATATTAATCTTCATTATCAAAATCATCAATTAATTTTAAAAATTATTCAAATGATCTTCACCAAACAAATAATTATTTACAAAAAAATTGACTAGAGAAACTTTTACCTTTTTTCATATTACATTTGAATATCTCGATGCGAGTAAAATATAATTGTTTATAACTTTCAAGTTGTAAAGTTATTATTCCTTGAAAATTAGTATCAACCACATTATCTTAAATGTTTTTCTTGTGCAATAGGTACTAGACCTCCCAACTAATTAATTCTTTTCTCACCACCATGCCCTCCTATATTAAGGTTATACCCTAGTTGTTGACCTAGTCCTCCTACATGAATTTTTACTAGAGGAGCACTAACATTGACATGGGGAATATGGTTTTGATTTATAGGGGGATTTGGATTTACCAGGTAAATTGGGGTAGTAGAAGGAATTGGGATATTTCTTGGATGAATAATTAAACCTCCAAAACTTACAAAAAAATATTTTGGGGCACACTTGTAATAGTATTACTCAGAGCTAGAGTTCCTAAACATATAATGTTACTAGATTAACAAAAAATCAAAACAAAAATCCTCCTTCATAGGCCATCTATTATCCTCATTGGTTTTGTAGACAATAAAAAATGTCTTGGTCTGCGAGCATCATTTTTTCATTGTCTTAGTCCTCTTCCTTGCATAATTAAATAATTTTAATTATTTAATTAATTCACTTTATTTATTCCTCTTTGATCAATTAAATAAAATTAATTGTGTCGCTAACACCCTCTTCTTCAATAATTAAATAAATCATTATTTATTTAATTATTATTTCCCTTTTATCATTCACCTATATTCAAATGATAATAATAATTATTTGTCTATTTATTAACCTTTTCCTATTCTTCTATAATTAAATAATTGTCGAAATTATTTAATTATCTAATGTCATTCCTTTCCCCATTATATAATTAACTCAAATTAATTATTTAATGTCTCATTCCATTTTTCCCATTTAATTAAATGTCCATTTCCTCCATCTTCCAAATAAATAATTTAAAAATTATTTATGATCCACTTGTCCAGAGATTTATTTCTTATTATTTATTTCTCCATTTTCTTCCTCCACTATCTCATTTTTGAATCTCAGTTGTCAGTTGACTTTGGTCTCTTTTCAATCTTGACCTTTCATTTCGTAACCTCCACTCCTCTGTGTTGCATGGCTTCTCGTTCGCCAATATTGGAATCTTTCTAGAAGCTTAATCTTGACCATCCATTCGAATGGTTGTCTATAAAAGAAGCTTTCCTCTTGCATCTTCGATTTAACAATCACTTATCTCTGACTTTCATGCTTATTGTTTGCAGGTATTTGCACATGTTTAATTCAATCTGAGGCCATATTTGCAAAGGTTTATTTAGGAGAGACAAGAGAATTTATTCAACTTCAATATGGGGAGTGATCTTATTTGAATGTTTGCATTTTATTCCTCATTTTGTTTGTTTTCTTTTGTTTAGATTGGATTTCTAGCTTGGATAGTGTTGTGGTTGCCACTAGAATCTAGGCTGATAGAGATTTCCCATTTTACATTGGTGAACCTGATGTGAAGACAAGTTTTTATAGGTTTTTAGAAGAATTTTTTTCTTCAATTTTTTGTATAAAATGACGCAACTAAGATGTGCAACGACACAACTGACGAGAAACAATGCAACTGATAAAGATTCTGACACAATTTTTAGGCGGGAATTTGAATTTGAAATAGTGATGCATTCATGACACATAGTGGCACATTCATAGGCAAGAGACTTGAATTTAAAATTGTGACACAAATAAAATAGAACGACACATTACAGTGATGCAACTAAGGTTGAATGATGTAATCACCTGTTAGGTATAAAAAAAATTGTTTTCGGTTTTTCTTGAATTTTCCTTTTGGGTTTAGTATATTAGGGTTTTTTGTGTGCTAATCATCTCTTTTTAGCGTATGGCTCTAGATTTTAGGATTTTTCAAATTTTTTTCTTTAGAAACAAAAAAATCAAGCTTTTCATCATTCACTTTAAGGATAATCAATTTTTGTTTTCTTTTTTTACAACAACTACAACTTGCATCAAATTCATAAGGTTAAAATGAACATGCATTTCATTCATAAGGGTTTAAAATGAACAATAAAATGCATATCTTCACTTATGAGTTTTAAAATAAACATGCATCTCACGTCATTAGATTAAAAAGTACCCAAGTGTGTTTCATTATAAGAAAGGGTTAAAATTAATTAGTTTTTTCCATGTCTTGTGGTTTTCATTTTGTCACTGGATGTGTATTCTCTCCTCTTGTGCTACTTGATAATCTTGAGGATCAAAAGTATTCCTTTGGCACTTATACAACCACCCACACATTTGGATTTGGAATTAAAATGAACCTGACGAGGGTGCTAACCCAAGACATAGTATATCACACAAAAAAACTAGAGAATATTATTGTATTCTAAATAATGAAATGCTTACATGCAGAGGATCCCAAATCCTCAAGTCCTGCAATACATGCCCTTCAGAAAATTACAAAAGTTCCCTTTTCTCAATATGCACTTTTTTCCCCCAAAAGCCCCCCCCAAAATCAGTAATTGACCCATAAATAAGTCCTTTTTTGGTTTGGACCCAAAAAATCATTCGAATTATGAGTTTTAGTGGTTTGGCTCTAAGATTTACAAATTCAAATTCAAATTTTAAAACCACATTAAAAAATTAGCACATTTTTGAAAATGCACCAACTTCTAGGAGCCATAACTTTTGATCTGAGACTCCATTTAACAAACTATTTGAACCGTTGGAAAGGTCTCGGAGTGAAGAACACACTTATAACGAGCTCTATTAGTTTCAACAATTTTTGGGCCCGTACGAGACCTTTTAGTGCCTCAAACTGGGCTCGAAAGATTTTTCAAGGCAAAAAGCAGAAACTAAAACTTGAATAACTTTCAAACCAGGAATGATCTTGACCTGATTCTTTGGCCAAAGTGCCTATTTTTCTATCCTAAAGCTTCCCTTAAATTTTTTCCTCCTCACACCTTCAAATTCACACCTGCTAAAAGCAACAGTTGAGTAGAAAAAGAAGAAAAGTAGTTCTGAAAGTTGGGACTTCTTATTCGACGAAAAGGGTATCCAAAAATGCAAAAACATCTACAAAAAGCTAAAATAAGTACATAATTGTTTTGGTGATTCTAGATTGCCCTTACACCAATGGATGCTCCTGCATTAGAACCCCATGTGAGTGTGATACAAAGGCACTATGTATGCTCTCTCCTTGCACTTTGTGTGATTTGGGAGATAAAAAAAAATGTACTTCCTTGATTTTGTATACCTTTAGAGGTCTTGCCATCCCACTTTGAAATATGGGAATGACCTAAGTGGTAACAAGCTAAAGCCAAGCTACTTTTGAACTGCTATATATCTTGATCTAATCTTGCCACATGTATGGCCACTTTGAATGAAATCCCTTACTAAGAACTAATTGTTTTAGTGGCCAAAATCCCTTTCACATGCTAGCATAGGAATGATCATTCTAAAGTCACCCCATGTTTTCACCATTCATGTGTAGAGGCATAACTCCCTCTTTGGGGAATGAGACTTGGTGAGCCCAAAAAGTGTGTGTCATGTAAGAGGGATCCAACCCCTCCAAGTCTCTAGCTATCTGCCTTGTTTGGTTGGGTAGAGAAATCCAAGTTGGGATCTAGTGAGTGGTATCTCTTGAAGCCTAGGTTGTGCATGTTGCCTATGAGTGTCTTTATTCACATTGAAACTAAACATTTCTACACTCAAAAATCAGACTAAAACAATTTTTTTCTGATTGTATTTTATATTTTCCAAACTTCATCTCACAAAATTTCATCAAAACCAATCTAAAACATCAAAATTGTAAAATCAACATTATGTGAACTACAACTGCTTGAAACAGGCCCACAACTACTATTTTATGTTGCAACTACTCACTGGAAAACTACAAATGATATACTATACCGCATCTGTTAGAATAGATTCACAACTATTATTCTAGATTGTAGTTGTTTAAGATAGAGCCGCGACTTCTATTCTGAATCGCAACTGCACATTAGAAACCCACAACTGAAACTACGCATCTAAAGAAAATAGTGACACAATTTCTTGATAACCACAACTTCACAAAATACTTGTCCAAAATTGATCCAATTCATCTTTACAGTGAACTTTTTATCCAAACTAGAGACTTGTAGAGTGTACTAGTCCATTCCTACATTTCTAATTAGAATTGCATTACATTATAGGTTTCTTTCCTCAACCTTTTTTCTTGTATAAATTTATCCTAGACTTAGGTTGCATCTATCTTTCAAAATTTAGACATAGGAAGACCACTAAGAATTTTGGATAGACCATGGTTTCTTATCTAATTTTTCATTGACCTTCATCTTTCAACCTTTGTCATTGTCATCTTGGTCAATAGTTGATAATCAAACTTGTGTCCTAGTTTAGACTCACCTTGTCAAACTAGCATCTTAATTATCACAAAGGTCAATGAAATTTCGGTTTATTACCTTAGACATGCAATAGAGTGGTTACCATCCTTTGTCTTAAATTTTAAGATTCATATCCTTAGTTTCTACTTTCTAGTGTCATTTAGATTCATACCCTTTGAACATAGCATCATTATCATCCTTTCACTCCTTAATCTTAGACTTTGCACTTTGCAAACTTATGTCCCAAAAACAAAAAAAACATAGATTAATTTCATCTTAACCTTAGTTAAACCTCTACCTTTGATCATTAACTTGGCATAATTTTACCCTTAATCCACATTTGGTATCCTTTGCATCCATTAATTTCATTTAGCTTCATTTGGCTTCGTCCTTTGCTCATCATTATCCTTGCATGATAACCTTGCATACTTATAACCAAAAAATACTAAAAACATAGTTTAGCTTCATATGAATTGTATTACCTTCCAACTTACAAGTCTTACATGGTTGAAACAAGGTCATGAACTAAAAGAAAGGATATGGATTCCTTAAATGATCCCTTTTCTAGTCCACATCATGACACCAAATTTGGATCAAATTCAAATCAATCTACACCACAAAGAGAAACACCACAAAGAGATCCAACCAACACCTTAGACAATCTAAGTCTAGATGAATTTAACAATAGAATGAATCTTGAAGAGATTGAACAGCTTACCACGATCCAATAATTTTATGCATGGTTGATGAGATTTTTAGTGCCGATCCTAACTGATTCTTCTATGCACTAGCCAAAAAGGGTGCTAAACTCCCTCAAGGATTTGATGTCTCAACCATTGTACAAGAAGATACTCAAAATTAATTTGCATTAGGGATGCCATCTTCACAAAAAATGTCAACTATTCCACTTGGAACAACAACACACATGACAACCACTACCTCACATATCCCTAGTATCTCCACATTTGGAAACAAGGTGACTCGTGCGACAACACAAGGATAGAGTTTTATAATCAATAGCAGATCCAATTCCATGGGTAAGTCCTTCACAAATCATCTTTTTCAAAACACAAACTAAGGTATTACATCTCAAGGTTGCACACCCACACTTCAAAACATGAATCAAGGTCCTTCATTCTAATTCCAACGCAATACCGCATCGAATCAAAATCAATTAAATAAATCTAGCAGAATTCACATTGTCCCACAACAAATACCATATCAAAACACCAAAAAAGGGCCCACTCCTACATTACAAGGACCTACATTCTCAAACACCAATCAAGGACCTATATTTTCAAATACCAATCAAGGACCTACACTACAATTCCAAAATGCCACACCAAATAAAAACATGGCCTTTGGGACCAATCTAAATGCCAATTTACCTCCAAATAAGATCAACACAAATACCACATGTAGACATCAATATCAACAAGGAAACCAAGGTCCTATGCCATAAAATACTAATTCAAATCTTAATCCAACATATGACCTCAACACCAATGTCATAACACCAAATCAAGCCAACTCTGCACCATCCCTTGTCGATAACTTGATGCAAAAAATACAAGCCATCCAACAATAAATGACAAATATGCAATTGGGGACCAACAAAAAAAATTATTCCATGGAGGAATTATGTCCCCATCCATTTTATAGAAATCTCTACATGTTGCTCTTTCCCCTTCACTTCATGACACCACCTTTACCTAAATACAAAAGGGAAAGGAGATCTAGTGGAACACATACAAGAATTTAATAAAGCATGTATGTAAATAACATATGATGCTACCTATTTGTTGAGGTTATTTCCACAAAGTCTCACAAGACCATCCCTAGATTGCTTTGCACATCTTTCTTGAGGGATTAGAACATGGGGTGTGCTGGTTGATAAATTCATTAATCACGTTTCCTTTAACATTGAAAGTGATGTGACCCTTGAAACATTATGTACAACCAAACAAGAAGAAGGGGGAGTCACTTACCTCATTTTACCAAAGATGGAAAAGTCTAGCTAGCAAGTTCCCTTGTAACATTCCTAAGAAACAACTAGTCACCATGTTTTTGGAAAAACTTAACGGAGAAATGATGAGTGGTCTTCAAATCCAATGTTTCACAAATTTTGATGAAATCCTTGAGAAAGGTGTCCTTATTGAAAAAGGTCTTGTCACAAAAGGACTAGTCAAAGTACACAAAGAGACTCCAAAGCCAAATAATGACAAAATAAATTATTGGTCCCAAAACAAGAATGTCGCTAATGATGGATTTTTTGATTCTAAAGTCATTCAAAAAGGTCCTACCATTCACCTCAAAGGTCCTTCCACCTCAAACATGTCAAACACATCAAATACCCAAACGTAAGGTCAAAGTCAAACATTGAACACAATCCAAAATAATCAACAACAAAAAGGTCCTCCCCATACCAAGAGAACATACACCCAAAATCAATCTTGCAATCCAATGTCATCCAACTACTAGACATCAAAAACTATGAACCCTCATTGATCAAACCCAATTGGTGGAAAGAAGATGAATACTGTGAATATCACCATGGAAAAGGACATAAAACATCTTGATGTTGGAAAGTAAAAAATATCATCCAAGACCTCATTAAATAGGAAATCATTTCAATAGACAATTCACAAGGCAATATGAATGTTGATCATAACATATTTAAAACTCCCTTGCAAGATCATGACAAAAGAAAAGCCTTCAGTTTAGGAAATAAAAACAATGCCAATTATGTTTCCATGAAACATGATTATAGCACTATTATCCTTAACGTAAGAACCTTTGATGATCATATTGCCACTATTACCATAAATAAACAAACACAGAGCTATCCTTGCTAGAGCCTTGTAGGAAGCATTTGTGCCCACTAATCTAGATGTAAATGAATTTCATGTAATGGATGGATACCTAGATATACCACACCATGTCACCTTTTTTGAACAAGAATTTTTCACACAAAAGTCTAATCATAATGATGCCCTACACCTTGAAGTCTGCATTAATAAACATAAGATCAGATGAGTCCTAGTAGACAATGGAGTAGGTATGAACATTTTCTCACTAAAATTGGTGAAATAATTGGGATTTTTTGAGAATTGCATAGAACAAACTAAGAAAATTGTTATCAAGGCTTATGATGATGCTAAATTCTCATTTGAAGGAGTAATTTTGCTTCTCATAAGAGTTGGTCCAATAATACAAAACATAGTGTTTCATGTATTGGATCTAGATTTATGCTACAACATTCTTCTTGGCCACCCATGGATTCATGTCATGAGGGCTATCCCATCCACATACCACCAATGCCTCAAGTTTCCATATAATGGCACCAAATTTACTATTCCTAGTGATCCTAATCCCTTTTAGTATTGTACAAACCTAAAAGGGACTATTGAGTGAAAATTTCCAATAAATTGAGAGGCCTGATCTTCCACTTCATCCCATTATATTGATCCATATACCCTCATCAAATCATCCACTCCATTCACTCCACCATTCACACCCAAAATCCAAATTCATGACAAAGGATGTGAAGAGTATAGTATGAAGGGCTTATTCTGCATTGGAAAGTTACCCAAATTACCAAAGTCTTATGACAAACCACATCATCTGCATCCTAAGGTTATCATGCACAATCCTCCTACCATTTTACTAAATGGAGTGGATTAGCCAAAGATTCTCTAGATGGCCACATTTACACATGGTTGTATAAAGAAGAGGATGAGATAGAACCTAAATAGCTATCAATTGAATAATATAAAAAATGCTTCCTTTTAATGAAGCAACAAGGATATTATGGACACAAAGACCTTGGCCCAAACAAAAATTGGATATCGGAACCTTTATTTCCTCCTAAATTACCAAAATATATTGGGTTTGGTTATGTTCCATCAAAACTGAGTCCTCCAAGTACTAAGTTGACCTTGACTGAGGTCAATGTTGCTTCAGATGAGACTGAGACATTAAAGGAATCTTACAATTATGAAGCCAATTCCAATGAATATGAATGGGATTATTTATCCTCGCCTACTGACCTTGACCTTGATGAAATGTTTAGAGAACCTGGTGAGTGTACCCTTGAAGAAAGATTCAATAAAATGTTTGAAATTGGTTCCCTACAAAACCCATCAAAACCCCACTAAAAGGTTCCCTTGAAAAGAGAAGCTTGGATCAAACACTTTTGGGAACCCGATGATTGCACTGAAACCTTCTAGGATCCTAATGACTCTACTTTCATCTTTACCTTATCTGGCTATACCATGAACCTTGACAATACCAATGATGGCTTGTCCCTTTTTTACCCATAATTAATTGATTGGGATGAACAAGAACCACCAAGTTTAGACATATTCGAGAACAATAAAGCAATTGCTGAGTTCATGGGACTTCATGAAGGAATACCAAGTGGGGATCATAAGGTTGGATTTTTTTATAGAAATCAACTATGGAACATACTTTGGTGAGGTTGTCATTTCCTCTAGTCAAAAAAGTGAAAATGAAAAAAGTAAAAATAAAAAGAATAGGTCTTTAGGTGAAAACTGAAAGGCACCTGCAAACTATGAAAAAGTAAACTTAAAGGACATACTTGAAGGTGAAAACATCTTTAAGGTTCCTAAGGGTGGAGGACTAGATATTCACCCTATACACCAATAAAGATCACCATTTCTTATAGAAGAAACAAAAGAAGTGAAAATTGGGACACAAGACAACTCTAGAATCATATAGCTTGCCGCATCTTTGACCACCAAGGAAAAACCTAAGTTTACAACATTCTTTTCAGAAAGACAATTTAATTTTGCATGCTCATATGTTGATATGCCTAGATTAGACCCTAAGCTGGTTTTACATAACCTGCCACTATTACCAAATGCTAAATCATATAAACAAAAGCTAAGGAAAATGCACCCTCAAATTTCACTCCTGGTCAAGGTTGAACTAAAGAAACTCTTGGATGTTCGATTCATACACTCTATTGATTATACAGATTGGATATCAAATCTTGTTCCTTTCATGAAACCGAATGGGAAAATCAAAGTATGCACTAATTTCAAATATCTTAATAAAGCCTGTCCTAAAGATGATTTTCCCTTACCAAATATTGATATCATAGTTGACCTCACTACTAGATACAAAATGCTATCAGTCATGGATGGATTTTTAGACTATAACCAGATAAGAATTGCTCCTAAAGATCAACCAAAGATATCCTTTACATGTGATTGGGGAACTTTCTATTGGAATTTTATGCCATTTTGAATTAAAAATGTTGGAGCTACATATAAAAGAGCCATGACTATTATTTTTCATGATTATATGCACGAACTTATGGAAGATTATGTTGAGGACCTTCTCTCAAAATCTCTAGAACGAAGTGGTCACCTAGCAGTTTTGGATAAGATTTTCACATGAATTGAAAAGTACAAACATAGGTTAAATCCAAAAAAATGTGTTTTTGGAGTCCAATAAGGAAAACTCTTAGGATACATTGTCTCCCGTAGAGGAGCAGAAGTTGATTTCGCAAAAGCAAAATCTATCTTAGACATGCCAACACCAATCAACATCAATCAACTAAGGACTTTACAAGGATGAATGCAATCAATCCATAGGTTCATTTCCCAGCTAGCAGATAAGATCCATCTATTTTAGCACCTATTGCGAAAAGGAATTATGTTCAATTGGATAGAAAAATGTCAAGAATCATTCGATCAAATTAGGAATTATCTATTGAATCCACCAGTTCTTATGCCTCCAATTGTTGGAAGACATTTAATATTGTATGTGACAACAACTACATTTGAATTGGGGACATTGTTGGCACAAAATGAGAATTATGGAAAAGAATGTACAATCTACTACATTAGTCGTACCTTGGTTAGATATGAGTTAAACTATATCCCTATTGAATGGGCATCGCTAGTAGTTGTATTTGTATCCTAGAAATTGAGACATTATATGCCAAACAATAAGACAAAATTGATCACCAAAATTAATCCTCTAAAGTATCTTCTTAGTAAAGCATCTCTGACAGGAAGATTAGCTAAGTGGGTTATTATCCTCAGTGAGTATGACATTGAATATATTGACTAAAAATCAATAAAAGGAAAAGTGATATTTGATAAACTCACATATGCACTAGTGAAAGAAGATCACCCTTTAATATCCAACTTCCCAAATGAATCAATATTTGTCATAGAAACATCGACAACATGGAAACTATACTTTGATGGGTCCTACACAAGTCATGGTTCAAGAGCTAGTATTTTATTCATCACACCTCAAGGGGATTCCATTCCTAAATCATTTCGCATTGCATTTTCGTGCACTAATAATATAGCTGAGTATGAGGCACTATTGATAGGACTTCGAATGGAAATAAAATGGAAAACCAAGGATATTCAAGTTTATGGTGATTCATAGTTAGTGCTCAAGCAAGTCAATGATGATTATGATACAAAGGATGAGAAGTTAATTCCATAATAAGCACATGGTTGGATGTTTTAGACTATATTTTGATGTTATTACCTTTAAAAAGATACTGAGAATCCAAAACAAGGAAGTTGATGCAATGGCGACAATTTGATCTCTCTTGGATATTCCTAATAATGCATCGCAATATGAGTTCTTGGTAGAACAAATGTTGGTCCCTGCGTTCGATGTCCCTGAAACTAAACTTGTGAGTGAACTTGTTGGTATCAAATCTCCTTGGTATAAAGATATTTACAAATATTTGCATGGCCAGACTCTTCCTCCCAAATTGTCTTCCAACCAATGGAAAACCCTTATCCGACAAGCCTCTAAATATGACATCATCAGAGATACCCTTTACTGTCATAGTCTAGATAATACCTTCCTTTGATGTATCAACTCAAATGAATCACACACAACCTTACAAGAGGTTTATCATGGTATATGTGGAGCTCACTTTGTTGGTCATATGCTAGCTAAAAAATATTACAAGGATGTGATATTATTGTCCTATAATAGAACACGATTATTATCACTTTGTGAAGAGATGTCACCAATGCCAAATTCATGGAGATCTAATACATGCACCCACTCAAGAATTGTATTTGCTTACATCACCATGGCCATTCTCTCAATGGGGACTCGATCTTGTAGGAAAGATCCATCCTACTTTTTAAAATAGACATATATTTATCCTTGTTTCTATAGAATATTTTACCAAGTGGATCAAAGCCATCCCGATGACCTACATTACTAGAAAGCAGATATCCAAATTCATCCTCAATTGCATTATATGTCACTTTGGCATCTTGCAATCCATTATTAAAAACAATGGTTTCCCTTTTAAGAATCAAGATGTCTATGAACTCTGTGAAAAAATTCATATCCAACACCATTTTGCTACCCCATATTACCCCTAGGGTAATGGTAAAGTTGAGGCATCTAATAAGAGTATCCTTAAAATCTTAAAAAGTATTGTTGATGTTGCTAGTCATGACTGGCACCTCCAACTCGATCCTACTTTATGGGCCTCCCTTACCAGTGTTCGCACCCCTACAGGAGCCACCCCATATTCCCATGTCTTTGGATCTGAGGCCATACTTCCTATTGAGGTCAAGTTACCATCCCTGAGGGTTTCGATGCAAGGATTGGTTGATCAAGAAGAATATTGTGTATCCCATCTACATGAGCTAGAGTTACTGGATGAAAAGAGACAAAATGCCTTGACACATTTTCAAGCATATTAGAATTTCCTTTGATGTAGCTACAACAAGAAGGTATGACTTAGAAGCTTTGGCATTGGTGACTTAGTCTTGAAAGAAAATCTGAAGAATCAGATAGATCGAGAAAATCCCAAAAGGTTTGAACCTAATTGGTTGGGTCCTTATATCATCATAGGAGCATATGGATTTGGTGCTTATCATCTCTCTACTCCTGAAGGTGAACTGTTGTCTGAACCCTTCAACAACTTGCACCTTTGCAAGTACTACACCTAATTCTCAAAGTACCCCTTTAAAAAGTCAAAAAAATACAAACAAATAAAAAAATAAAAAAATGGTCACCCTAATGAAAACCTAGCAAACAAGCATCTTGGTGATGACAAAAAAATTAAAAAATTAAAAAAATAGTAAAGAGAAATAATTCGTCCAAAAGTGAAAACCACTTTGGTGGTGCTTTGGATAAGTACCATGGTGAAAACTGGCAAATAGGTGTGATGTGTAGTCAGTCTATGCTCCTCTGCCTACTATCACTATACTTGGTTTTCTATCCTTCATCCATTTTCCCATATAATTCATAATAAAGCTTCATCATCCTTTCCATGGTCTGAGAACCATCAACATTTAGTGTCCTTCACCTTCATGACCATCCTTTTCATTCATCCGCCACTTCCCTTTTCACATAATAAGTTGGTCCTACACTTGACTGGGTGAAATTCCTTGATGTATGTCCTCTTGGGATCTGACACATGGTATCAACCTTTTAAAACATCAAAATTCAAAAATATCTTAAAACATCAAAATCCAAAAAAATTATAAAACCATCAAAATCCAAAAAAATCATAAAACCATCAAAATCCAAAAAAAAATCATAAAACCATCAAAATCCAAAAAAATCATAAAACCATCAAAATCCAAAAAAATCATAACATCCAAATCCATCTCCTTGTCCTCCATCTCCTCACCCTCCACCCCTCCATCCCATATCTCTTCTTCATCCTTGTGGACCCCTACCTCTGTGCTCTATTGGTGATGCCTACTTTGGATCAATATACAGACTGGGCCTATGAGCCTACCACTAGGCATCATACTCTAGTGTCATCCCTATATTACATCACCCCCTCTCCATCCCCACTAAATCGGCCATAGCCCATCAATATCCTCCTTGGAAGTAGTCACTAATATTTGATATCCCCATGGGTGCACCTCCTAAGATGACCATGCAAACTCTATTGTGCCTACAGGGACACCTTGCCTCTCTCTAAACTATTGTCTGACATGCTCTGGAAAATACATCTATATATATATGTTGTGATTGTACTATGTGCCCTATCAGATATCTAGGTTGATGACACCATGGTAAATGATCATCCTCACCCACCTACAAATCACAATCCATGTAAGGCCTCCAAAAAATTCTCACTAGGGTGTTGATCCCATGCTTAGTAACCCGTGTCACCCACATGTGTCTATGTGATGGCACCCTGATATAGAAATACATATGGTGCACTAGCTCCCAACTGTCATTCCACTAATGGTCAGAACACTACTATATGCTCCCACACCCATATCATCAGCAAGGTAACCCCACAAATCTAGCTATGTCCCCCTCTTCATACAATGTCATGGAGTTGGAAGTATAACATACCCAACAGACATGGTCCCCATGCATATATTGTCTCCTCTTGGACCATACCTGCTAGCATCTCTCCCCAACCTATTGGAAAACCATGACCCCTGTGATCTAGAATCATAACCCCTATAATTAATGTATAAAACACAAACATATCTATCATATATCTAGGCTAGAGTCTTCCATCTGATCTTGTAGCCCTGAATGCCAGGCTTTGAGTTTTCATCGCAAACATAGTAGTCATAGAGGTCCTGCAATCCTTAAACGAGGTCATATCGTACCTACTCTCCATGAATCAATAGTCACAGAATCCTATACATGTCCTCTAATGTCACAGTGGCCTCCCCCATCGATAGATGAAAGGTACATGTCTCAGAGTGCCACCGCTCCACCAATATTGTTAACATACCCCTTTTTCCCCTAATAATGGACATATAGGTCACGTAGAACAATCCAAGATCCAACAATGCTCGCCTCTCAACATCACCCAGTTGGTCTCACAGTCAAAATATATCTGGTCACGAATCTCATGTGTAAATTGGAGATAGCACAACTTGAAGTCACCATAAATACCATCACGTCAATCTCAAGCCTTCATTTGAGTCATTGGACCTAAGTTGAGGAAAAAATTCTCTCCTAAACTAGGGAAAAAATTTCAACAAGAAATTGTGTCGCTACTTTTTCACATGCGTTGCACAAATTCCCAGTGGCTCACAAATGCAATTGCATCACACACTTCCACCAATGTGTCACTAGGGTCACTTGCGGTCAACCCTTCATCAATTTCGTCTCTTATTTGCATGTGTGTCACTGCTTTTCATGCTTGCATCTCTAAACATCAATTGTGTTGCACTATTTTGAATGCGTCACAAAAAATTGCCCCTGTCCTAAACCTAAGCAATTGCGTCATGACATGATGATTGTGGAAAACCACATCATTTGTGTCGCTCATGCATGCAATTGTGTCACATGTCATGCGATGCAATTGTTTGCTAAATTTTTGCTAGCTAAAATGCATGTAAATCAAAACATTAGTAAGGTGGATTTACCGAGGTGGGTGCTCCCTCAAGATGGAAAAATGTGTAGATACAGTAGGCTCTATGTGCAACGTCTGGAACTAGCGACATCTCCTCAACTTTTCTTACTCAAAGCTCCTAAGATTTCTAAATTTGGAATGCACAAATGACCTATTTTCTTAATCAAGCTTCTATTTATAGCCTAAAAGATAGGGTTTGCACTTGACATGTGTACTGGGTGCACTCTTGGACAATTTTGAACCTAAATTTGACCCCCTTAATGACCTCCAAAATCATTTCCATCTGCACCATTGATCTCTTGGCTATCAAAATATCTTATCGAGACAATTTTTCAATTTTTTTAAAAAATTTGTAAAATTTTCCGAAGGGGGCATACCTCTACCCTGCTCTCACCAGGGCATATTTTGACTGAATTTCTTTGACACAATGCAATGAATAGCATTATGTCAAATAGAGGAAAAATGTAGACATTGAAAAATATCTTGGTCTACGAGCACCATTTTTCTATCATCTTAGTCCTCTTCCCTACATAATTAAATAATTTTAATTATTTAATTATTGTTCTTTGACCATGTTCTATTAATTAAGTAATTTTAATTATTTAATTAATTCACTTTCTTTATTCCTCTTTGATCAATCAAAATTAATTACATCACTAACACCCTCTTCTTCAATAATTAAATAAATCATTATTTATTTAATTATTATTTCCCTTTTATCATTCGCCTATATTCAAATGCTAATAATAATTATTTGTCTATTTATTGACCTTTTTCCATTCTTCTATAATTAAATAATTTTTGAAATTATTTAATTATCCAATGGTATTCCTTTCCCCCATTAAATAATTAACTCAAATTAATTATTTAAGTCTCATTTCCATTTTTTCCCATTTAATTAAATTTATTTCATAAATTGATTTAATTAAATGTCCATTTCCTCCATCTTCCAAATAAATAATTTAAAAATTATTTATGCTCCACTTTTTGAGAGATTCCTTTCTCATGAAATAAATAATTTATTATTTGTTTTTCCATTTTCTTCCTCCACTATCTCATTTTTCGAATCTTGGCCATCGGTTGTGTTACTGATTTTTTTACGACAACTCAAATTGGCAGAACTAATTAAATTAAGTTCATTTTAAGGTGAAAAACTTTTAATCTATTTTTCCATTTGCTTAAACAATTGCATATATTGGAATTTGAAAGAGTTGTTCGGTTAAGTTACGCTGTGTGTTTTCTATTTAAGAGGGCATTCAATTTTTCTATTTAATGTTAACAATATAAAAAAATATTGTATGAGATACAAACATGTAATAATTTCATTCTATATTGAGTTATCCATTCCATAATATTTCATACATTTTGCAAGAGAGATGCAAAATTGAAAAAGGATACATAAAATTCATTTCATATTCATTGGAATGCAAAGGAGAGAAGGTCTTCCACACAAGCTATGGGAGTAGCTGAGCCAACACATCATGATAAGCATACAATACAACTGAAGAGTAAGAAAAGAGGAGAAATACATAATGAAAAATATATTCATCATTGCCTCTTTTGAGTCTTTGGTGTTGATTTTGGTTGTTGCTACTCCATCCATTACTCCTGAGCTTGAGTTAACCTACATCATGTTGAAAAAGGCTATTAGAGCTCTGAATATGAATTGCACTATGTGCCCTATCAACATGAATATAATACAATACCTATGATGCATTAGAGCAACAAACATTAGACATATGTAAAAGAGCCTGAAAAAATGAAACATCACAAGAGATTTTTGTTTTTTTTTGTTTTTATCTAACATGTTTGTTTCCTTGCAAGTATAGGAAAAGTTATGTTTCTGATATACTTTGAAGACTTAAAATCATGTGGTGTAAAATGGGCTCCCACAAGGGTAGAGCTCAACATGCTACCCCTTGACGTCAAGAGGTGTTATGAGAAGAGAAATGCATTCACTGTGTCAAGAAGGAACATCCAACTAAAGGAGAAGATCATAAAGCAATTCAAGATTCATCACCCATACATGACCATCAAATTCAAAATGCAAGAGTGAAGATGATAATCACATATGAGAAAAAAATCATTCTCATAAAGCTCAAATGATGAAAAACAGAAATTAAATTAAGTATCTTTCATCATTCATTTCTGATTACATACAAATGTGTCATGGAGTGATAGTGAACAGGCATATATAATGCTAGTTTGTCAATCAAGAGTAGCAACTAAAGCAATTGGAGAAGTTTCAGAACTTCATCATCAAGTTCTTCCATGCACTAAAGATTAACACTCATATCAGTTGTAGCTATCCAAAGAGAGACAAAAATGCATGAAGAGTGCAGAGGGAAACTTTCTCTCCATCAAGAACTAGAATTACAAGTGGTTGCAAATGAAGCATGAAATTCAAAGGATTAAGGAAAAAGAAGCTTTTCTGACTTTGGGCATAAAACACTAAATGTTTGAGTTGAATGTAACTTGAAATACCAAAAACTCAAGTCTTGCTTTAGTATTATTGATGCTACAGATATAAAAGAGGATCTCATTACATTGCTCAATGAAACTATGGTAAAAGTGAAACTTGAAGTGCATTTTTTTGAAAAATTCAAGTGTTTAGAGTGGGTGATAATGAAAAAAAAGTGACCTATAGATATATCATGATGGATGAGTGCAACATTGAAAAAATTAAGTAAACATAATAGAAGCATCACCATGAAATACGTTGCAGTGAAAGAATGCAAACAAAGGTGTAATCAACAGTGAAAATCCCCATGCTATTCAAAGGCCTTCAAGTGGTTTCAAAATGACAAATGGGAGACATGTAATATATGACCAGTGTGTGCATTTTAATGGAGAAGGATAATGCTAAATAAGCTACATTTCTCTATTTTAAGCAAATGTTGCAGTTGCAAGGATACAAATGTAGACAAGAATTTTCTATTTTGCTTGAAATTAAACATGAAGAAATAAAGTCTTTGCATTTTGAGAGTAAGAAAGTGAAGCTATAGTAACATGTCCATTAAATATGAAATCATTTTTCTCTTCAAAGCAGTGAACCAATGTTAAAGTAAGGCCAGGGTTTCAAAGCAAATGAAACAATGATTACTTTCTCATAAAAACCGAGAAGAGTTCCAAGCTTCGGCCTTGCTTGGAAATTAGGTTTATATTTTAGCTCTCATTCAGGAAAAAGGTAAAAGAGTAATGTTTCTTTCTATAGAAGAACGATTTGTAATGAAAAAGAAACCCAGTTGTGCTCTCATGGTAGCGGCCTGAGAGAGATTTGTTCTTCACAAATGATGATACCCACTTGGGGATTTTGCCTCAAAATATAAATACAAAAGAGATTAATAGAGGTTTTAAGCTCATGCAAGAATGGGAGATCTTACAAAACAAAGAAACAAACATGGTATGGCCACAACCATGAAGGGTTTGTAAATCCTTAGAAACAAAAAAATAAATACAAAAGTTTCTCTTGTTTCTCTTCTTTTACAAGTCTCATTGATTTCCTATCATGGGTCGAGCCCAAAATCCAAATCATTTTTGTAGAAATGGAGAAATACACAATGAATGGCATCGGCTTGTGCAAAAATAAACTCATATTTTACCAAAAATCCTTCATATTTTTTGTGAAAAAGCTCAAGTCGAGCTTATTTAAGAAGGAAATGCAAAAAATAGGGAAGCATAGATGCTTACGATGATTTTATATTGAGAAAAAATAATCTAAGTTGTGGGTATTTCTTCCAAGAAGCTTGAAGTCAAGCTATCCATGGCATCTTGAAGTGGCCAAGAAACCAATAGAGAAGCAAGGCATAAGAATGGGTTAGAAAAATCATAGAGGCCACAGCCTGAAGGCTTCAAAAACCCTTCAAAATGAAATTAAAATTCCATAGAATGATCAAGAGAAACTTACCATCAAGTTGCAGAAGTATTTTGACCCTAGGAAAAGAAGATTCAACACAAAAAATGTAGAGAAATGCTCAAACCCTAGTTCCCCATGGAGGCCAAATGCAGAGTTCATTTCATGCAAACTTGGCCGATGAAAATGATGCTAAGAATTAGGGATTTAAATTGGTTTTGATCTTAGGGTTTGCCTTATGCCCTAATTCGAATGTGATTTTTATCACATTCTTTTGAAAAATCAAAGGATTCATTAATATCTTGTCTCCAATGTTGCCTAGGTCAAGCCATGCCTTGGGAATTTTTTTAAAAAAGAAAATCAGATAAACTCATACATGCCTTAGTTGCTTTATAGGATATAGCCATAATTAATTTTTTATTATTTTTTATAGAAAAATCAAATGTATAGGAGACTTAAATACTATTTTGATTTTTTGCAAAAATCAAATTTCACTCCAACTAAAAAAATCAAAATATCTGAACTCAAATTGCAAAATCAGATGTAATAGGGAAGGTTTCTATTTTATTTTTTGAAACTGTACATGATGTAAAACATCATTAAGGTAATGTTTCTATAAATTACCTGATTGTTCGTTGTGTTTTCTAAAATGCAGTTCGAGTGTTTGAGTCTTCTCTGAATTTTCTTTTTTGAGTTGAGGTCACTTGGACAAATTTTTAAAAAGAGGAGGAAAACTAAGCTTTCTAAATTAGTTTTGAGTTGTTTTGACCTAATTTTGTGGATTTTTTGGATTGACATCTTGGAGGCAAAAATTTGCCACTTTTCTCATGCTGTTTGGAGTAGTTGAACGCTCTATTTTTTAGGCCTTTCTAAGGAACTCGAAAATGGATCAGAGTTACTATTTTGAAGATGTAGTTAAGCTTATTTTTTCTTTTTTCACCATTCTGGTTGCTACATAGCTATAAGTTAGAGAAATTTTAATTTATTGGGGTTCAAAATTTTGTTTCTTTGTCTCATACTCATTGTAGAGTATTGTAAACTTCTCTTTTGAATCAGGATTGCAAACTTGTACTTTATCTTTAATAAAGCAGCAGAGTTTCCTTTCTTATCTTTCTTTTTTCAAATTTATAGTCACAATTTGATGTAAACTATGATTCCAATACTGAATCCTCTTCATGTCTTGTCATTGTAAGTTTGTTTGCAAGGATTCCATGTAGTTCAAGTTGCATTTTGTGTTCTATTTGATGAACCTTTATGCAAATCACTTTTGAATTATATGTTTCTAGGGTGGAATTATGAGAATCAAGGTTTTAAGAGAGACTGGTGTGAGTAGAAAGTTGTCAAAAATCTTTAATTTTCTGGAGAATCATCTTAGGTTATAGGATCTTTGTTTTATATTTTCCTTTTAACCCTTTCCTCTGAAGGTCTATTAGATTAGGTAGTTTACTAGAGGGAACCATCCCACTTTGTAGATTCACTCTCACTACAGATTACCCACAATCTGAGAGTGATTCCATGTTGCAGTAGGATAGGCAAGTTAAACTTGGCTATGGGTGTAACCCTAGTTGTTAACAGTTTTTGGTAGGCCCGATGGGACTCTAGAGTCTTGTCTTTAGATTTTTTTTCAACTTGTAAATTATTTTTTGGTATATGTAGTAACATTGTTCAGCCTTTAGAGGTTTCAAATATACTTGGCGAATTCGATTCTTGGTCTTATTTGCAGATTTTGTGCTAGCAGCATATGAGAAAGATTCAAACCAAAGAAAGTTTTGCACCATTTGAATACTTGCAACTTTCCCAACCAAGGAGAAGAGGTGCAACACCAAGGAGCATTTTTGATTCAATAAGGAGGATGAGATCCACACCTCCAACTCTCAGCCCTATAGTTTTTGTGCAGAGAAATACAACGTTCGTATCACAAGCACCACCAATGGAAAGGAAAATTGCCTTTGCACCATTTAATGGGCGCAACCCATTGTTGCTAGCCTAACATGATGGCATTCCAATGGTTGCACTTAAAGGGTTGTTGTATTACATTGGTGAAGACCAAACCACTCCCATTGAACATATCTGGGAAGTGGAAACCTTATGCTCAGTGCATAATGTGACATAAGAAAATGTAGCATTGAGACTACTAGTTGCATCATTAAAGGGGAAATCCCTTTAGTGGTTTAGAGGCCTTACGGTTAATTCCATTGCAACATGGGACCAACTCGGTGATGGTTTGCATTGGTATTTCATGGATAAATCAGATCACTTATCATTACTGGAGAAGCTAAGCACCATAAAAAAGGCCCCTCATGAGCACATGGTGGACTTCAACTATCGGTTATAGAGAACATGGGATAGAATCCCTTTAATGGTAAAACCCTCACCCAAGCATGCCTTCTTATTCTTTCATAAAGATCTAAATAGTGAGATTTCAGTCATGATACAATCCATAGGTGGGTTCACATTACTAATGCCTTTGATATAGAAATATGGGCAAAAAATTGCCTCATTCAAGCTGGGAAAATAGCCCAGAGACCACCTATTCCTATCTTCCCTAAAATACAACCATTCGTTCCCATGAATTTTCCACCTATAGTTGTTGTACCATGAATTCCATCCATAGGGTACCAGACAACAATAGAAGAAAATGTTGTTCTAGACCCAACTAAGGAGATTTAGGAGCTAAAGGGTATGTTGTAGTCATTCAACAAAACCATCAAAATATGCCACCCTTTCGAAATGATTATCAAGGTCAAATGGGAAATTTTAATGCTAATCCTTTTCAACCCTATAGCCCTACTACTGCTAGTTCATCAAAAGAGCTTGTCTCACAAAACAACATGGCACAAGAATGTGATTGGTGCTATTCATGCATTCAACCACATAATTAGGTTGTATGCACAAATGACAAGAGGAACGAAGCTCTTGTGGTTCAAGATAGTTATGCTAGAGAAGAAGGTGTATCAAATGAGAATATGGACCAGCAAGGTAATTCTGAGGTTGCTTTAATAAATTGGAAAGAAAATGATTTTTGTGGAGTTAACCACTTTTAGGAACAAAATCAACAAAATTCGCCTATCTCAGCCAACAAAAGGTCAAAAAAGAGAGTTGTAGATTTGGAGCACAAAGCTGCAAATGTAAAACAAGCTGAAAATTAAAAATTTCATGTTGTTTCACCTCAGGTTGCTACCATAACACAACCAAAAGTGCAGATCTTGCAAAGAGTACAAAGTACACCTAAGAAGAAGCAATTAAAAGCACAAAAACAACCTCTGCAAAAGGTAAATTATGCTATTTCCTCGAAGGGAGAGTAAAAGGTGAGCCATTTTTCTTTTAATGTGGTTGAGCATCTTAAAAAAACCATTGTTAGTATGTCTATTATGGATGTTTTACACATTCTAGGTCAAAATAATCAGTTACAAGATGCTTTAGTTGAGCTCTAAATTGTTGATGTTGCTAACCTAGAGAAGGATAAGGTTGTATTTGTAAATAGCCCAGAGATTAGAAGTGGAAAGAAAACTCAAGAGGTAAAGCCTCCTCCTTTCTATTTAAGCCTAATCATTGGAGATAAGCTTGTTCATAATTGTATGATCGATTCTGGTGCTAGTAGTTCAGCTATGCCCAAAATCCTAGCTGATAAACTTGGTCTAGTCTATGAACCTTTTGACAAAAGGGGTAGTGTAGGTAGATAGTTCTATTGTTCAAACAACTAGGATTATAAAAAATTATCCCTTACATTGCACACTTGTCCCAATTTTTCAATTTCCCAAGACATTCACTTTATTGATTTTCCACCATTGTTTTCTATTTTCCTATCAAGGGACTTCACAACCAAGCTGGGTGGGTTTTTATTTGTTGATTCATCCCATTCGCTCTTTAGAACTAGGTATGGTACAAAGGTGATGATCAAGTCTGAACCCTTGACCAACAAACACATTGAGCCATATATTCTTAGCCCTATAAATGCCAACCAATATTTCACTCATGGGTCAGAGGATCAATCTATGAACTTAGACCCCAAAACACCCAATGAAGAGGTTAACCTAGATGAGTGGGTCACCGAAAATCATGAACTTGATCCTTTTGAACACACTAATGAAGTAGGGTTAGGCATCTATATGATCTAGGAACCTAATGATTTTTTTTTAATCTGGTTAAGGACCAAGGTCAACACTTACACAATGGCACAATAGTGTTGAAGGATGAAGAGGTTGTCAAAGAATGGGAGGAGCTATTTTTCTATGATCAAGTTTCAAATTCAGAAGAGGATATCAAGGAGGATAAGAAATTTATTCAAGAATGGATGGATTTTCTTTTCGAAGATCAATCTTTGGAACAGGTTGTGAATCTAGTAAAGGATCAAGCTTTAGACCAGACTACGGGTCAAAAAGAGAGCCTCAAAGATGAAATTTTCAAGGAGCCTAAGAGACTCATCGAAGGCTACCATGGAGAAAGAAATAGTCACTTCTCATTCAACATCCAAAAGGAAGGTAAGGAGTGTCTATTTCCAAAGAATTCCAAGTTTCTTGATGACAATTTTGAAGATGTGGAGGAATTTAGTGTTGAACCACCAATTGTGGATGATTGGTTAGATGAACTCCCCGACTTTGAGAATGAGGTTCAAAGAATGATGTCCATGATTGGATCAATTCCAAAAGAGGAAAGAGATTTTGTGTTCAAATGGGATGAACACAAAATTAGACCTGGGAGACATTCCAAGTTTGATGCAATTTGGGATGGGCCATATGTAATCATAGAGTGCAAAGAATGCAACTCTTTTCAACTATCTAGATTTAGTGGAGAGTTGTTGCCAATCCTAGTTAATGAGATCAACCTCAAGCATTGCCTCTAAAGATAAGTGTTGCTATGTACTATTGTAGAGTACTTTTCTGCTAATAAGTGCTCTTTAAGCACATTTCATTTCAGTTTTTCTTTCCAAAAGTGTTGTTGCACATGTTTTTTTGGCCACCAGGGCCTGGTTGTTTTCTTTTGGTTTTGTATTCTGCTGGTGTTTAGAGGATTGGAAGTTTCAATTTCATGAGTTTCTGAGTTTGAGAGGGGTAGAATTGACTCCCTTCCCAATGGATTCCTTCAAGGCAACTGGTCTAATGCTTAGCAGGAAAGCATTCAATAAAAATCACCAAGAATTTTACCAATTTTTCACCATAGATCAAATTAGCAGAGTTGATTAAATTAAGTTCATTTTAAGGTGAAAAAATTTCAATTTATTTATGGATTATCTTAAACCATTGTATATATTGGAATTTGAAAGAGTTATTGAGTTAAGTTGTGTAATGTGTTTTCTGTTTAAGAGGGCACTCAATTTTTCTATTTAATGTTAACATCATAAGAAAAGATTGCATGAGATACAAATATGTAATACTTTCATTATGTATTGAGTTATCCATTCCATAATGTTTCATACATTTTTCAAGAGAGATGTAGAATTGAAAAAGGATGCATAAAATTTGTTTCATATTCATTGGAATGAAAAGGAGAGGTCTCCCACACAAGCCATGGGAGTAGCTAAGCCAACACATCATGAGAAGCATTCTATACAATTGAAGACTAAGAAAAGAGGAGAAGCGTATAATGAAAAACATATTCATCATTTCCTATTTTGAGTCTTCCTTATTGAGTTTGGTTGTGGCTGCTCCATCTATAACTCCCGAGCTTGAGTGAACCTGCATCATGTTGAAAAAGATTGGTAGAGCTTTGAATATGAATTGCACTATGTACCCTGTCAATAGGAATATAATATACTGCCTATGATGCATTAGAGCAAAAAACATCTGACATATACAAAAGAGCCTAAAAAAATGAAACATCACAAGAGCATTGTAATTCTTGTTGTTTTCTATCCAACATGTTTGTTTCTTGTGCAGGTATAGGAAAATTTATGTTGTTGATCTGCTTTCAAGACTTAAAATCATGTGGTGTAAAATGGGCTCCCACAAGGGTAGTGCTCGACATGTTATCCCTTGACTTCAACAGGGGTTCTTAGAAGATAAATGCATTCATAGTGTCAAGAAGGAACATCCAAATGGAGGAGAAGCTCATAAAGCAATGCAAGATTCATCACTCATACATGACCATCAAATTCAAAATGAAAGAGTGAAGATTATAATCACATATGAGCAAAAAACCATTCTCCTAATGCTCAAATGATGTAGAACAAAAATTAAATGCATTATCTTTCATCATTCATTTCCTATTACATACAAATGTGCTATGTTCAAGGTTTTGCTACAACAATATATTATGGCTATATTTCACTAACATGATGTTCACATTAATATAGAAACAATTTATCCATTTTCATGGAGTCATAGTGAACAGGCATAGATAATGCCTATTTTTCAATCAAGAGTAACAACTAAAACAATTGGAGAAGTTTCAAAACTTCATCATCAAGTTCTTTCATGCATTAAAGATTAAGACTCATATCAGTTGTAGCTATCCAAAGAGAGATAAAAATACATGAAGAGTGTAGAGGAAAACTTTCTCTCCATCAATAAATGGAATTACAAGTGGTTGCAAATGAAGCATGAAAGCCAAAGGATGAAGGAAAAAGAAGCATTGTTGACTATGGGCACAATACACTAAATGTTTGAGTTGAATGTAACTTGAAACAACAAAAACTCAAGTCTTTTTTCAATATTATTGATGCTACAGATATAAAAGAGGATCTCATTACATTGTTTTAGGAAACTATGGTGAAAGGGAAACTTGAAGTGTTTTTTTTTTAAACATTCAAGTGTTTAGAGTGGGTGATAATGAATATCAAGTGACCTATGGAGATATCATGATGGCCGAATGCAACATTGGAAAAAGTAAGTAAATAGAATAGAAGCATCACCATGAAATACATTGTTGTGAAATAATGCAAATAGAGGTGTAATCAATAGTGAAAATGCCCATGGTATTTGAAGGCCTTCAAGTGGTGTCAAAATTACAAATGGAAGAAAAGTAATAGATGGCCAGTGTGTGCATTGTAATGGAGAAGGAAAATGCTAAAGAAGCTACATTGCTCTATTTTAAGCAAGTGTTGGAATGCAACGATACAAATGTAGACAAGAATTTTCTATTTTTCTTGAAATTAAACAAGCAGAAATAGACTCTTTTCCTTATGAGAGTAAGCAAGTGAAGCTACAGTAACATGTGCATGAAATATAAAATGATTTTTCTCTTCAAAAAAATGAACCAATGTTAAAGTAAGGCTAGGGTTTTGAAGCAAATGAAATAATGATTAATTTCATATTAAAACCTACAAGAGTTCCAAGCTTTAGCCTTGCTTGGAAAGGTTTACATTTTAGCTTGCATTCAGGAAAAAGGTAAAAGAGTAATGTTTCTTTCTACAAAAGAAGGATTTGTAATGCAAAAGAAACCCAGTTGTGCTCTCATGGCTGTGACATGAGAGATATGTTTTCTTCACAAATAATGATACACACTTGTAGTTTTTGCCTCAAAATGCAAATATAGAAGGAATTAATAGAGGGTTCAAGCTCGTGCAAGAATGAGATCTCTTAAAAAAAAAAGAAATAAATATGGTATGGCTATGACCATGAAGGGTTTGCAAACCCTTAGAAACAAAAAAAAAAATGCAAAAGTTTCTCTTCTTTTACAAGTTTCATTCATTTCCTATCATAGGTCGAGCCTAGAAGCTAAATCATTTTTTCAGAAATGGAGAAATACATAATGAATGGTTGTGGCTTGTGCAAAAAGAAACTCAAATTTTACCACAAATCCTTCATATTTTTTTGTGAAAAAGCTCAAGTTGAGCTTATTTAAGAGGGAAATGCACAAAATAGAGAAGCATAGATGCTTACCATGATTTTTTGTGGAGAAAAAAATATCTAAGCCACAGGTATGTCTTCCAAGAAGTTTGAAGTCAAGCTATCCATGGAGAGTCGAAGTGGAGGAGAAAGTAACACCGAAACAAGGCATAAGAATGTGTTAGAAAAATCATAGAGGCCATAGCCTGAAGGCTTCAAAAACCCTTCAAAATGAAATTAAAATGGCATAGAATGATCAAGAGAAACTTACCATTGAGTTGGAGGAGTATTTCAACCACAGGAAAAGAAGATTCAACAAAAAAAATGTAGAGAAATTCTCAAACCGTAATTCCCCATGGTGGTCAAATGCAAAGTTCATTTCTTCCAAACTTGGTTGATGAAAATGATGCTAAGAATTAGGGATCGAAATCAGTTTTGATCTTAGGGTTTCCCTCATGCCCTAATTCAAATTTGATTTTGTAGACATGTAAAATTGACTTGAAAACTATCACACAACCTCGAACGACGTCAAACAACATTGAACGACATCAAACAACACTTAACAACATCAAAACAACACTGAACGCCATCAAACAACATTGAACCACATCAAACAGCACTGAACAACATCGAACAGCCTCAAGCAACATCAAACAATATGGAACATCATCTCACATCATCTCCAAATGACTCAGAATCATCCTGTAACACTTCAAAATGACTTGAAATCATCTCGTAACACTTTAGAATGACTTGGAATCATCCTGTAACACTTTAGAATGACTCAAAATCATCCTGTAACACCTCATAATAACCTAGAAACATTCATAATAACTTAGAATCATTCATAATGCCTTGAATCATCTCATAATCACCCTCAAATAGTTTAGAATCATCCTGTAATGTCTTGGATCATCTAGCATCATCTCAAAATCATCCCAGAATGCTCAAAATCATACCACAACATTCCTTGAATCACACCACATTGCATCACATCAAAATGATATAAAAAACCCTAATTCCTCTATTAATTGAATAATACAACATTATTTAATTAATTCACTTTTTCATCATTTCAAAAAAAATAAAAAATTTATTTATTTAATAAAGTCCTAAAAACCCTAATTCCTCTATTAATTAAATAAAACAATAGTATTTAATTAATTCATGTTTCATCATTTTGACCAATTAAATAAATCTGAAAAAAAGTCCTAATCCCACCTTATTTCGTCCTTATTAATTAAATAATGCCAATTATTTAATTATGTCGCTAAATCACCTTATTCCCCTTAGTGGATTAAATTATTAAATAATAATTTAATTATAACACTTTCCCTCCAAAAATTTTAATTAAATCATACTATTCAAATCAATTATCAAAAATCAAATCAAACTAATGCAACTTTGTTTGCAAAAAGTCAAACTTGATTTGCACATTCAAACCCCAAAAATGAATGAATTAATTAAATCAATTAATTCATATTCCTCACCCACTTTTTGATTGAGAAAATAACGATTGTTGACTAAGAAATCTAATTTGTCAACTAATCAATCTATTTTGTTAACTAAACAATCTATTCAGTTAAGTAAAACATCACATTCCTAACTAAGCCATCACAAAGTTGACTGATCAATCACATTCCTGACTGGCCAATCTATTTCCCAATCACACAAATTGTGCAATCAACTTTGCACAATTATCTCATGTCTAAATCCTCTCAACACACTCCGATCGTTGATCTGGATATTATTCAAAACTATCTTGATCATCCATTTCAAATCTCATTTTCTATATAAAAAAACCCTTTCCTCACAAATAAGGATAAGAGAATCAAGATACATTGAGAAACAAAGTGTTGTCAATATCATCCTTGAGAGACCTTCATCAATTTTCTTCGATCAACCAAACACAACAAGCATTCATCCACACTTTGCACCCAAACTTTCAAGGCTTCACTGTGATAAGAGCAATCCAACATCAAGCGAATATGC
Organism: Sequoiadendron giganteum; assembly: GCA_007115665.2. Taxonomy (NCBI): domain Eukaryota; kingdom Viridiplantae; phylum Streptophyta; class Pinopsida; order Cupressales; family Cupressaceae; genus Sequoiadendron; species Sequoiadendron giganteum. Next base: position 625,776,881 of record CM021100.1, read on the forward strand.
TCCACTATGGGATGGTAAAGGCTATCATTTGTATTCATTTCATTTGGTAATCAGTAGGTTCCTCATCATGCTTACAATAGAATAGTTTCAATTTGGTATGTGTAGGAGAGTCTAGATTTTAGATTTGAGCTTTTTTGGCTGTAGATTAGATTTCTTTACCAGATTGATCTAATGTCCCTCTTGGATCATTAATCTAACATCCTCATTCCCTCTCACACATTCTAGCATGCTCAGTGGGACCCTTGTCCCCTCCTCTAACATTTGTTTGAGCCATTTTTGAAGTTGTAGGTCTCAGAAACGCTCCTGTCACAATTTTAACGCACTCATCCTGAAGACCTGAGCATCTATTCGAAAAGTTTGAGCATTTCTCTGTTAATAAAAATGCGCATTTTTCAGAAGAACTACGCATTTGTCATGGGAATGGCGTATTTGTTTGAAACTGGTGCATTTTTAATTTATTAAGTTAACATTTATCTTAGAGGGTTTTTTAGCATTTATTTCTAAGACTGTGCAGTTGTTTGAAACCTATGCATTTGTATTTTCTATTCTGAGCAATTGTTCTGATAGAATAATGCACCAATCCTGCACTCTTGTAATAGGTTTTCACTAACAGGAGTTTTTTTTTTTTGGATGTGTAGGCATGAATTGACATATTTGATGCAAGATTACAACAACTTTAACTTTGTTATTGTAGGGAAGATGATCGGTCCTAGTTGTTGAAATACTTTTTAATTAAACTTAGGAATTTTCATTTTAGTGCTCTAAAAATTAACAACAACAAACTCACACTTTGATTTTGGTGTTTCTAAAAAGAACAAATTTAAAGCTTTTTTAACTTAGGAATTTTTATTTTAGTGCTCTAAAAATGAACAATAAAAAAATCACACTTGATTTTGGTGTTGATAAAATGAACAAATTTTAAGCTTTTTAACTTAGGAACTTTCTTTTTGGCGCTCATAAAAAAAGGAACAAAAAAAAACCTTCAGCTTTGGGCTCTAAAAATGAACAAATTTAATGTTTTCATAAGTAGGAACCTTTAATTTTGGTGCATAAAAAGAACAAAATCATTTTTTATTCTGTTGACACACGCACATTTTTACATTTGTTGACCAAGATAGGACAAGGATTGTCTTTCTTAGAAACACCTCATTTGGAGCTCATAAAAATGAACAAATGCTTCTTTGTGATTTCTCACCATTGCTATCTTAATTCCTTGATGTCTTGAACACTTCATATTGGTGCAAGTTAAAAAGAACATGTGTTTTGTTTATTCACAAATTTTTGGGGATAACATCACTCGAGGTGTTTAAAATGAATCAAATTGCCATGAAATTTTTACTGTGCATTCATTGATTGGCAACGCTAAAGTGTTTTATATCCTCCCCTTGCACCTTTTGGAAATATTGGGTGAGTGAAATAACATTTTTGAGCATTGCACTTTATTTTTAAGTTTACCTTAAAGAGGGAGCTTTCCTTGAGATACATCCCATGCTAGAGAACTCATGGAAAGGTCTTGAAGGATGTTTACTGGCGGGCTATATTAAAGGTTGCAAACTCATAAGAAAGGTGCTTCAAGTCATGCTGACAAAAGACTACACCCAATCCCATACCTTAAGTGGAACGGGAATGGTTAAAGAGCCTTAAGTGGCTAGTGGGTTGTTTGTGTTTTAAAATGCAACCCAGCTAGGCTTTACAACTCTCTAAGAGGTAGCCAACCTCTATATTAAAGAACCACAAAGGCTAGTGGACAATAGAGAGGAAATGGAATTGACATACATTTCCCCCACACTTCAGGCTCTGTAAAACCTATGGGGGTGACCCTTTAGCAACATCTAAAAATTTCAACACACAAGTAACAGGATATTGCTTAATAGATAATGCTCTCATAGAAATATGCCGAGAAACCTAAAATATCACTCAACATTGGCAAGATATTGAATGAATTTCATCAACCAACATGGAGAACATGACAAACACAACTTAGCAAAACATATTTGAAATGATTTTTTGATTCAAAGAGTTGGGACCAAACTGAAAACAACAGAAACATGATAATGGACCAGTGCCATAAAAATGGGATATGGAGTCATATAACTAGCATTCATCTTTCAGTGTTGAACATGCTCTGAAGATCTTGCAATTTTTTTCACATTATGACAACCAAAACACTGAAGCTTTCTCTGATAACTCTTCTTATAAATCCACATGAAACATAACACTCCTGTCACATTTGTCAAAGCAATTACACTATCCTACACAATAGGAAATAATAAATGTAGCTTGTGCTTTATTAAAGAAATTACACCATTCATAGAATAGAATTCAACAATAGATGTAACTCAAATGCAGCTAATGTGCATGAAAAGACTTAGATAATTTTATTATTGAATCCAAAATAGCATTACAATTCAGCCATGGAGACAATTATCAGCTAAAATAAACATAACAAAACAATTTAGAACACACACTTTCAGATTAAATGACTAACAATCATATTTCCCCCTAGCTTTACAATATACCCATAGCTTCTGCCTGACTTGCAGAGCTTTCCGAAATTGGAACCCCTTACAATTGTGAAGAGAATATAAGATATAGAAAATAGAAGCAAACATGAGTAGCCCTAAATTCGATCTGTTGATGCCATCTAGAAGCTTCATTCTGGTTGATCAAACTGAAAAGAATCTCACATATCTCTTCCTTTGTAGCAACAAACTTATTCCCTCAAGACTGCCTTTACTCATCATTGCTCTGAAATAAAAAATCAGCCCATGTGGAGAATCTCATCATTTCACCCAGCAGCTAGAAAAAACCTCTTCTGTGAAAATTTTGTTTCAGCTCTCTTTTAATTGCTGCACATTATTTTTCTCTCTCAACCAATAGAATTTCACTTTGCATTAAAATATTTCCCCACTTTATAATGTTGTATTTTTGTTTTCCTCTTTAATATTTCTGCTCCTTTGACTTTATTTAAAATCCCCAGCATAGAGAATGTTTCACATTGAAAAGCTCCCAAATATAAAATGAATATAAAATTCACTTTACTTATATCAAAGCCTCATAACTTTAATAAATCTGCTCACATCTATCTCCTAGCAAATAAAATGCTTTGCATATGCACTTTACCTCCAGCAAATAAGGTCATCAAATAGTGAATATTTAATTCACTTTACAATAATATTTCCCCGTGCACTTAATATTTTTTAAATTCTCCATTTAAACTATTTACCCACTCATGTGCAATTTTAAAATTTATTTGGGTAAACTATTTTACCCTCTCCCTTATTTACCATTTTTTGTGCACCGTTATTCACCAGCATTTTACATGCCTTCTAGATATTTGCTCTTTCACCTTTTACATTTTTATTCTCCAACCAATAGAATAATTCCCAAACATTATTGTGCATTCCTTGTGAATATTTCATTCACCTAATGGAATTCCCCTTATTCAGTGCCATTAAATATTTTTCATTTGACATTCAGTTTCACTTTATTAAAGTAAAAACCTTTTATAAAAACATATCATAGACAAATGAAAAATTCACTTCCCCACCATAACCTTCTTTCAAATAAAGATAACTTTTGAAAAAATTAAAATGTGGCTCCACCCATGCATTCTCGCACATCTCGTGACATTTTCTTGATGTCACCAAAATTATTGCGAGGCATGTGAGGTTTTCCCTAAATCATCTTTTGTTTGGAGTGTTCCCATCCTCTGCACTTGGCATCGCTCCTCCCTCACCTAGTGCAAGAGTATCCATTATTTCCAAGCATTATTTGATGGATTTCCATCCTCTACTCCTCCTCTTTTTTGTGGCATGGTGGTTGCTTTTGCCTTTCCCAAACCGTGCCTCCCCAATCTCTCTACTGCTTGCGCCATATACTGATTACATTTCATTTGCTTAAAAGTTTCTAATGCCTTTTAAACAGTCCATTTTGTATAGCGTGGGCTTGGCATTTGCTTAGAAGTTTCTAAATTCATAATAAATGTATTTTGTTCATATCACATAATCATGGTGTTCCATGAGATCACATTGACTGATGGAAAAATAGTCATACACCTTGTCTTGTTTTGCGCCCTCTTCAACACATCATAGTTCCATCTCATGGCTGCACAAAGTAAAATAGTTTTGATACATTTTCATACCAGGCAGAAACTACATTGGATGTGGGTTTTTCCTCATCTAGGTGTAGGCTAGAGAGATGGCAGTACATCTTCCAATAGCATTTTCTTGAATGTTTCTAAAGCTTTCTCAACACTTTAATTTTGTGCACCTCCTACTGCATGGTATTCCATAAGACAACATTATCTGGGACTTTCAAATCAAGTAAATTTCATGCCTTGATGAATGGCGCCCCATTCTCCTATGTTCCTCCCGCATTCCTCCATTTTAGGTGTTAATTCCACAACAACACTTCCTCTCATTTTCACTGTGCAATACTCCACTCAATCGTACTTCCTATTACATGTGAAGGCACCTCCTCTCATTTTTAGATCAGTTTCCTATCTGAATACAATAGTTATGATACATTTCCAGCAAGCACAATCCCCCTATTGTATTCACTTTGAAGTTTCTGAGGACATTTCATTGTCTTTCCATCCTTTGCGCCTTCAACCTCAATGACACTCCATGAGAATAAATTTATTTTGGGGGTTTTCACTCAAACAAATTGTGTGCTTTGATGAATGGTGCCCCATTCTCCGTTCTTCCCCTTGTATCCGAGGCACAAAAAGCAATTACATTGGATGGAAAATCATTTTGGAGAATGGATAATATTACATTGAGGCAACTCTGAGATGATAAATGCATTACAAGCTGACTTATAACATGTGTATGCCTCAACAAAAGAAGTAGCAACCTTGATAACGAGAAGAATTCTAACCACTTGATGTTGTATTTACTTTCTATTACATTCAACCTCATTTTTCCATTACCACTAACTAATACTTTTTTGTTGAAAAACTTCCCTATGCCAGATCTCATTCTATTCACAATATATAACTTTCATATTCCATTCATTTTAAAGTTTATGTAGTCTTCAACAAATTCACTTAAATTCCATGCTAGCATAGCATTCCTGACAGTGTCCCATTTTATGTAGCCAGGCAAGCATAAATATTTGATGAATTTTTTGTCCCTCCTGTGAAGATTCCCCTTGTATTTGGAATGGCTACGGAGTAATTTCAACTATCAACAAGAAATTTGAAAAATGTTGCCCTTTAATAGGTTGAAGAGATAATACCCAAGCAATGTGGATCAGATGGAGTGATCTCTCTATCTCTCAAGTTCCTCCTTCAATTATAACTATTCATTCAATAATCTGATCCATGCTTATTGGTTTCAAATCTTAAGACCAATGAACATCATTAGGTTCATAAGTTTACAAAAATAAATCAATTCACTCAGATTGTTGAAGTGTGAAGCTCAAAGGAATGGTCCTTAATGTTATTAGGAATCTTAGAAACATGCACATAATTGCACACCTTATAATATTCATATATTCTAATGTGCACTGACATACATCATAACAGTGCAAAGCATGTCGGGCCCCATGTGGGTCCGGCTAAAAAAAAATCATTTTCAAACAATTTTTACACTCAAACAATCTAACACTTCCTTTTGAATACTTTTGAAGTTGAAAATGAACTGGGTTGCAATTAGAAACTATGTTCTGACACTTTTGCAGAATGGTCAAAATAGGCCAAGTGGGCTCTGGAATCGGCTTGGGAAATTGGTCAAATGACCTCCTCGAGAAAGTAGAACTTGCAAACATGTAGACATTTGATCCAAGAATACAGTGCAAAATGCAGCTCAAAAAAACATGTCACGAGGTGAAAAATATTAATCAACAAAGTTACTCAATCAAACCTTTCTGAAACAACAGCTGTTTTGAACCAATTGAAACTCATTCAACTGCCAATTTGTAAAGATAGTGAATCAACTCCTAGCAAGCTTCCATCAAACATGCAAGTTCATTAAGGTACCCTGAGCACGTGTGCAAAAGGAATTTCTTTGAAACATTGTTGATCAAAATTTATTAACAATCAAAGTTGACCACTCAGAAAAGCTATCAGGAATGCAGATGTGAAACTGAACAAACTGCATTCAGTTTTGATCCATTAAAAATAGAAAATCAGATCACGAGGCTCTAAAAACTGACACCCGAGATCATTTAGGTAGGGAGAACACAAAACAACATTCATTTTGTCTTGACAGTCATCCGATTGCAAAATGCAAGCTCGAACAAGATGCAACTTTGCAGAACTGATAGTCTGCAAACAACAGAACAGTGTCAAAACCCTCCAGCTTCACTTTTCAGAACTCTGACAAAACTCATCGTGGGAAGCTGAAAAATGACATGCATATTCACATATGTCTTGTGAATATTTCTGCAAATGGGTTTTGTACGACAATCAACAAGCTTTAAATTACAAGCCTCTAAAGTGGGTTACCTAGATTGATTCATTAGGTGCACTTCTGAAAGTGCAGAAGCAAAATTTTTAAATGGGCATCTCAAATTTGCAAAATTTGAGAGTTCCATCAGTGGCTCCAACTGGGGATGTATGCTTCCTATGGGCATAGCAAGATTCCAGATCTCTGGAGAGTAGACCAAAAGTTGAGTCCATCATGTGTCCAAATTGCTTCTTTATTCATCTTTATTTTTCAACTTCATCTAGTGACCCCAGCCCACCAAATGAAAAAAAAATGGGAATCAACATCTACCTCTGTCAAACACAATTATTTAGAAAGATTTGATCTCCCTCAAGTCATGCTTTCCTCTGTCAAACCATAACAACATAGGTGACTGCATCTTTACAAACAACAATACCAAACTGCCCTTGTGCAAATGAAAACTTGTTCCCCGTCCAACTCTATCATCAAGTGGCAACCAAATCAGATAGGCCACATCACTATTCATAATTTCATTTTCTGATTTTATATCAAGTGGCAAAACTTGAAACTGGTGATCAAGATCACATGAAAATATGTTTTTATCACATTCACTAACCCCTTCATCATGATCGGGTTCAAAGGAGATGCCATGGCTGAAAAGCAACATGCAATCATCTTGTGTGTTGAGAAAAAATTGCTCATACATTTGTATCTCCTCCAACTAAAAAACATCACAGGTTGGACTGTCCTCTTCCAAAAACCACAACCCAAACCCATTATCATGTGTTTCAAGATTCTGAAGATCAGGTTTGTCAACACCTAAAATATTTTCATCTTCATTCACATCATGGCCTTCAGCAAAAACATCAAATTCCAATGCATGAGCAGTGTTCTCTATTTCAGGTTTACACATGTTGTGAAACTCATTCTTCAAACCATCATGCAATTCCATATATGATGCTTCAGACACAGATTCAGACCATTCAAAATTTGACCCTAAATCAAGGTCTTCGCATTGATTCTTCACAATATGTCCAATGGTATCATTTTCAGGAGTAATAGGGTCAACAAAGAAAATTTGATGTGCACTTTCATCAGATAGGCATACTGAGCCATGTACAAGAGACTCGCTATTATCAAAAAATTTCTCATTAGCAATGAAATTAAAACCTTCATTCTTTGTCTCACCAATGCATTCCTTTTTCAAACTATAAAGACAAGAGAGATCATTAAAGAAAGATCCATATTCAATGTCATACTGACTGACATCACACACATTACTATTTGCATCATATGGCTTTTTTACACATTGATCAAAAGATCTTGTAATCTCAACACAATTTGAAAATCCATCAAATTTTTTCACATTACCAATGGGTAATAATGTTGATCTTAGATCCATGTGATTGTTACTATGCACAACTTGATCATTCAAAACTAAACTCCTTCCTTCATTAGTGTACACATTATCATTCTTTTCATGTGCAGTTGACATTTTCATTTTTGTTTCATATAAACAATCATGGACATCAAAGATATAAATAGGTTCTTCAACATCTTCATCACTTCTAGCAGTACTATGCTCATAATTAGAAAATTGAACACCTATATCTTCATCCTCAAATTCTTCATCATTGATAGAATCAATAGGCTCCATTGATGTCAAACTTGAACTACATTCCAAGTTTGTCTCAAGTATAAGTGGATCATTCACTTGTGAATAAGTGACTTCATCAATATCCATATCACTATATCCTTTGTGTGAAGAACATACCTCTAAGTCATTCACATAAGAGCTTTCATAATCATCAGTAGGGAAATCAGTTTGGCTTTCACCATCATCCTCATTACAAAAATACTTATCACCACACAGAGCATGTTCAAAATCTTCAGAGTGAATGCTTGAACTTTCATCTTCAATGTCTTGTTCACTAACTTGAGAAGGAATGTCATCAACAATTATATCATCTTCACTGACCGAAACATGACATGGAATGATGTTTTTCATCTCTTATATTTCTTCATCATTCAAGGTATTACAAGAAAAAATTTCATACACATTTATTTGTTCATCATACCATGTATCTTCCTCTTCATCACTACTGCAAGGATCTACACATGTGTTGATTGTAAGATGATTACAATTAATGTCCTTATTCATACAACATGTATCTTCATTTTCTAATACACTCTTTTCATCATTGTGTATCATGTTCTGACTTTCATGAATAAGACAACAACTACCTTCATTTTGAGACACCACAATTTGATGACATTTAACATGGGGTTCATTAGGATCTATAGATCATGATGATGGAGAAATTGGAGCAGCAACATCATTACCCTCTTGACAAACACTTTTATTATTTGATCCATGAGTTCTATTTTCCTGCGGTGTATTAGGATGGTCAACCCTCACAACCCTATTTCCTTTCATTGTAGAGTATCTCAAATTGTTCTCAATGTCTATAGTCATGTGATATGCTTGGTGCAGGGTTGTAGGCTCTTTGTCCCTCAAAAGATAACTTATCTTTTTGTCAAATGCTCCTAAGTACACGACCAAACATTCAACATCATTTGGCCTTATGTTCTCTGCGATCTCTCTAATGATCATTGGAAATCTAAGATTAAAAGATGGGACTAACTCATCTTTTCCTTTCTCCATGTTTATGAACCTTTTCCTTATCAAAACAGGGTTAATCCTTTCTCCAAACTGTTCCATGAACATTGCCTTGAGCTCTTCCCATGAATGAACAGAAGAGGCTGGTAAATAAGAGAACCACTCTCTTACATCTCCTCTCAAGGACTGAACAAATAACCTCATGATCACATCCTCGTGATCAATCTCATAATCATCCATCACATTACTGAACTCTTGTAAATACTTTTTTGTTGATTCAAACTTATCACCAATGAACCTTGGTAACTTATTTCTGACTTTAGCTAGAATGCCATTTGGGTAACCACTAAGGCCACCAAAATTGATAGCTTTGTACCTTCGAGTGCTAAAACCTCTTTGACAATCTAGCTAGGACTGATCATAAACCATAGTTCCATATGGAACCATACTAGGGTGCATGTATTGAGGCATCTTGATATACCCTTTTCAAATTTCACATATCAACTCTATAGTTGATCATTCATTGCCCTATTTCTACCTTTCATAAGAATCTTAGAATACCATAATGCATGATTCAAATGCATTTACACATAAGATCTATTTAGTGGGAAAATTTCAAACAAACATACTTCTCCAACATAGCACATAGGCTGCAAATTATAGTTCAGAGGTATGCAAATAGAGTATTACTATTCTTTCCCTCTTTTAGTGCTAATCACTCAATAGGAAACCAAATTTTTTCCTAAGATTATCAAATATGGTTTCCATAGACAATTTTCTTGAAAACCAAGAGTGAAGAATACCTGGAAACTTTGCAACTACTGCAAATTACCTTCCTGACTGGTAATATTTGTAGATATGGAACTTTCTTCAAATTTTCAATAGGTTCTATTAATAGAGTCGCCACCTCTTTTCAAAGAGGACTGAACTTCAAGCAGTATGGAGTACTTTCACATATAAACTTCTTTCTGAGTTCTTTTCCACCAGCAAAGCACCACAAATTACAAAACTGTTTAGGTTCACTACAACAAATTCTTCTCCAAGGTTGAAATCCTTCAAAATTTGAACCAAATTAAGAATGAAAAATCATTTGACTCTATGCAATGTATCTTAAGGCTAGATTCTGCAATAAAATTTTTCTCTAATTATCCCCAACAGAGTCGCCATTCTCTTGGTGCTTTAAAATGCAACCCAGCTAGGCTTTACAACTCTCTAAGAGGTAGCCAACCTCTATATTAAAGAACCACAAAGGCTAGTGGCCAACAAATAGGAAATGGAATTGACATACATTTTCCTTGCACTTCAGGCTCTATAAAACCTAGGGGGGTGACCCTTTAGCAACAATTAAAAATATGAACACACAAGTAACAAGATATTGCTTAACAAATAATGCTCTCATAGAAATATGCTGAGAAACCTAAAATATCACTCAACATTAGCAAGATATTGAATGAATTTCATCAACTAGCATGGAGAACATGAAAAACACAACTCAACAAAACATATTTGAAATGATTTTTTTATTCAAAGAGTTGGGACCAAATTGAAAAACAATAGAAACATGATAATGGACCAGTGCCATAAAAATGGGCTATGGAGTCATATAAATAGAATTCATCTTTCAGTGTTGAACATGCTCTGAAGATCTTCCTAATGTTGTCACATTATTTAAACTAGACCACTGAAGCTTTCTCTGATAACTCTGCTTACAAATCCACCTGAAACATAACACTCTTGTCACATTTATCAAAGCAATTACACTATCCCTGAACAATAGGCAATAATAAATGCAACTTGTGCTTTATTAAAGAAATTACACCATTCATAGAATAGAAGGCAACAACAAATGTAACTCAAATGCAGCAGATGTGCATGAATAGACTCAGACAATTTTATTATTGAATCCAAAATAGCATTACAATTCAGCCATGGAGATAATTATCAGCTAAAATAAATATACCAGAACAATTCTGAACACACACTTTTAGATTAAATGACTAACATTCATATTTCCCCCTAACTTTACAATCTACTCATAGCTTTTGCCTGACTTGCAGAGCTTTCAGAAATTGGAACCCCTTACAATTGAGAAGAGAATAGAAGATATAGAAAATAGAAGCAAACATGAGCAACCCTAAATTTGATCTGCTGATGCCATCTAGAAGCTTCATTCTGGTTGATCAAACTAAAAAGAATCTCACATCTCTCTTCCTTTGCAGCAATAAACTTATTCCCTCAAGACTGCCTTTACTCATCATTGCTCTGAAATAGAAAATCAGCTCATGTGGAGAATCTCATCATTTCACCCAGCAGCTAGTAAAAACCTCTTTCGTGAAAATTCTATTTTAGCTCTCTTTTAATTGCTGCACATTATTTTTACTTTTCAACCAATAGAATTTCACTTTGAATTAAAATATTTCCCCACTTTATAATGTTATAGTTTTGTTTTCCTCTTTAATATTTCTGCTCCTTTGACTTTATTTAAAATCCCCAGCATAGAGAATGTTTCACATTGAAAAGCTCCCAAATATAAAATGAATATTAAATTCACTTTACTTATATCAAAGCCTCATAACTTTAATAAATCTGCTCACATCTATCTCCTAGCAAATAAAATAATTTGCATATGCACTTTACCTCCAGCAAATAAGGTCATCAAATAGTGAATATTTAATTCAATTTACAATAATATTTCCCCATGCACTTAATATTTTTTATATTCTCCATTTAAACTATTTACCCACTCATGTGCAATTTTAAAATTTATTTGGGTAAACTATTTTACCCTCTCCCTTATTTACCATTTTCTGTGCACCGTTATTCACTAGCATTTTACATGCCTTCTAGATATTTGCTCTTTCACCTTTTACATTTTTATTCTCCAACCAATAGAATAATTCCCAAACATTATTGTTCATTCCTTGTGAATATTTCATTCACCTAATGGAATTCCCCTTATTCACGTGCCATTAAATATTTTTCATTTGACATTCAGTTTCACTTTATTAAAGTAAAAACCCTTTATAAAAACATATCATAGACAAATGAAAAATTCACCTCCCCAGGCCCACCATAACCTTCTTTCAAATAAAGATAACTTTTGAAAAAATTAAAATGTGGCTCCACCCATGCATTCTCGCACATCTCATGACATTTTCTTGACGTCACCAAAATTATTGTGAGGCATGCGAGGTTTGCCCTAAATCATCTTTTGTTTGGAGTGTTCCTGTGCTCTGCACTTGGCATCGCTCCTCCCTCACCTAGTGTGAGAGTATCCATTATTTCCAAGCATTATTTGATGGATTTCCATCCTCTACTCCTCCTCTTTTTTGTGGCATGGTGGCTTCTTTTGCCTTTCCCAAACCATGCTTCCCCAATCTCTCTACTGCTCGTGCCTTATACTGATTGCATTTCATTTGCTTAAAAGTTTCTAATGCCTTTTCAACAGTCCATTTTTTATAGCATGGGCCTAGCATTTACAAGAAAGTTTCTAAAGCCTTAATAAATGTATTTTTTCCATATCACATAATCATGGTGTTCCATGAGATCATATTGACTGATGGAAAAAATGTCATACACCTTGTCTTATTTTGCGCCCTCTTCAACACATCATAGTTCCCTCTCATGGCCACACAAAGTAAAATAGTTTTGATACATTTTCATACTAGGTGCAAACTACACTGGGTATGTGTTTTTCCTCATTTGGGTGTAGGAAAGAGAGATGCCAATGCATCTACCAATAGCATTTTCCTGAATGTTTCTAAAGCATTTTTAGCACTTTAATTTTGTGCACCTCCAGCTGCATGGTATTCCATAAGACAACATTATCCAAGATTTTCAAATCAGGTAGATTTCGTGCCCTGATGAATCGCACCCCATTCTCCTATGCACCTCCCACATTCCTCCATTTTAGGTGTTGATGCCACAACAACACTTCCTCTCATTTTCACTGTGCAATACTCCACTCAATCGCACTTCCTATTACATGTGAGGGTGCCTCCTCTCATTTTCAGATCAGTTTCCTATCTGAATACAATAATTATGATACATTTCTAGCAAGCAAAATCCCTCTATTGTATTCGCTTTGAAGGTTCTGAGGACTTTTCACTGTCTTTCCCTCCTTTACGCCTTAGACCTCAATGACACTCCATGAGAATAAATTTATTTTGAGGGTTTTCACTCAAACAAATTGTGTGCTTTGATGAATGTCGCCCCATTCTCCGTGCTTCCCTTTGTATCCAAGCCACAAAAAGCGATTACATTGGATGGAAAATCATATTGCAGAATGGATAATATTACATTGAGGCACCTCTGAGATGATAAATGCATTACAAGCTGAATTATAACATTTGTATGCCTCAACAAAAGAAGTAGCAACCTTGATAACGAGCAAAATTCTAACCACTTGATGTTGTATTTATTTTCTATTACATTCAACCTCATTTTTCCATTACCACTAACTAATATTTTTTTGTTGAAAAACTGCCCTATGCCAGATCTCATTCTATTCACAATTTATAACTTTCATATTGCATTCATTTTAAAGTTTATGGAGTCTTCAAAAAATTCACTTAAATTCCATGCTAGCATAGCATTCTTGACAGCATCCCATTTTATGAGCTAGGCAAGCATAATATTTGATGAATGTTTTGTCCCTCCTGTGAAGATTTCCCTTGTATTTGGAATGGCTGGGGAGTAATTTCAACTATCAACAAGAAAGTTGAAAAATGTTGCCCTTTAATAGGTTGAAGAGATAATACCCAAGCAATGTGGATCAGATGGATTGATATCTCTGTATCTCAAGTTCCTCCTTCAATTATAACTATTCACTCAATAACCTAATCCATGCTTATTGGTTTCAAATCTTAAGACCAATGAACATCATTAGGTTCATAAGTCTACAAAAATAAATCAATTAACTCAGATTATTGAAGTGTGAAGCTCAGAGGAATGGTCCTTAATGTTATTAGGAATCTTAGAAAGAATACACATAATGGCACACCTTATAATATTCTTATATTCTAATGTGCATCGACATACATCATAACAATGCAAAGCATGTCGGGCCCCGTGTGGGTCTGGCTAAAAAAAAAATCATTTTCAAACAAGTTTTACACTCAAACGATCTGACACTACCTTTTGAATACTTCTGAAGTTGAAAATGAATTGGGTTGCAATTAGAAACTGTTTTCTGACACTTTTGCAGAATGGTCAAAACAGGCCAAGTGGGCTCTTGAATCGGCTTGGGAAACTGGTCAAATGACCTGCTAGAGCAAAGAGAACTTGCAGACATGCAAAAATTTGATCCGAGAATACAGTGCAAAAGACGTCTTAGAAAAACATGTCATGAGGTGAAATATATTAATTGGCAAATTTACTCAATCAAACCTTTCTGAAACAATAGTTGTTCTTAACCAATTGAAACTCATTCAACTGCCAATTTGTAAAAATAGTGAATCAACTCCTTACGAGTTGCCATCAGACATACAAGTTCATTAAGGTATCCTGGGCACGTGTGTAAAAGGAATTTCTTTGAAACATCGTTGATCAAAATTTATTAACGATCAAAGTTGACCACTCAGAAAAGCTGTCAAGAATGCAGATGCGAAACTAAACAAACTGCATTCGGTTTTGATCTGTTAAAAATAGAAAATCAGATCACGAGGCTCTGAAAACTAACACTCGAGATCATTTAGGTATGGAGAACACATAACAACATTCAATTTGTCTTGACAAGCATCCGATTGCAAAATACAAGCTCGAATAGGATGCAACTTTGCAGAACTGATAGTCTACAAACAGTAGAATAGTGTCGAAACCCTCCAGCTTCACTTTTCAGAACTCTGACAAAACTCATCGTGGGAAGCTGAAAACTGACATGCATATTCACATATGTCTAGTGAATATTTCGGCAAATGGTTTTTGCACGACAATCAACATGCTTTAAATTACAAGTCTCCAAAGTGGGTTGCCTAGATTGATTCATTAGGTGCACTTCTGAAAGTGCAGAAGCAAAATTTTGAAATGAGCATCTCAAATTTGCAAAATTTGAGAGTGCCATCATGGGTGAGTGTCAGATTTCTGCATTCATAGTTACCACTATAACCAAATTATTTTAGAACTTGCCCTATTATCCAAAAATATTCTCTAAAAGTGGTGCATTGGAATTTACTTCTGAGCAGTTACTTGCCATGTTTGACTACAGGCCCGCACCATAAGTTGCATGTAAAATCATCTCTTCGGAGCATGAGGCAAGCTTACCTAAGAGAATGGTGTCCATCCCCTAGGGTTGTAATTGCTAGTGTATACACCTAAAAATGGTCTGGAGAATCCAATTGATTAAATATGATTTATTTGATTAATTACCCTTAATTCCTCTACTATTAAAATAAATAGAAATATTTATTTATATAGCTCATCTTAAATTCTTCAATCCTTATTCTTTTATTTTCATCTTAATTAAATGAACAAATTTTACTTTTTTTTATTTAATTATCATAATTAATTTAATCTACTTTTAAATAAGTAGAAATATTTATTTATGTATTTCACATTCTAAATCTTATATTCTTCAATTTTAATTAAATATGCAACTTCAATAGTTTGTATTATTTAATTATCACATCATTCACTATTTTAATTTAATAAACAACTCCAATAGTTTGTTTTATTAAATTATTTATTTCCCCTTTTGCTAATTTAAATAAATTAAAATATTTAAATAAAAGCATAAAATCAATTTCCTCTGTTCATTCACCTACCAAATTAGATATCATATGTCTAATTTATGTCTAATTTAATTCAACTGATATTCACGAGAAGTTGTGAAGACAAATTGGAGACAAATTGGAAATCAATCTCTCAATCTTCTTCCATCAATTCTTCCTATCATCTTGCCTGGTGTTTTCATGGGGAGGAACCACTCCCAAAATCTTCTCAATATTCTCAATCTCTCACCATTCATTCCTCTAGATTGAATCCAAGCCTCTACTTTGTTTCCCTTGTGCAAATCTATTGCCGTGAGTCTATAAATACAACCTTTCAATACAAGAAATGGATCCCAACTTTGTCCAATCTTACTCTATAGGAAATAGAATTAGAGAAATCAAGCAACAAGCAATAGCAATAGAATCATAGCATCGGTAGAATCATAATCATACCTATATTGTAGATTACTGTAGCTTCATCATCATAGTTTCATGTCAATTTAGTTTACAATATCATCATATACGATTAGTTTCTTGTATTTTGACAACTTCCTGTTCTCCAGATTGTCATTTTAACAGTCACAGTGCTTACACAATCTAAGAGCCATAGTGGTCTAATAAATCTTTGGAGATAGAGAGTAATATGACGCATTCAATGGATTTATGGTTTTTAATAGCTTAATTGTTGATTAAATTCATTGATATAATGTCATATTAAGAGGTTTTTCTAGTTATTTTACTCATACTTATTTTACACTTACAATTTGGTGCCCACTGTGGGGCATAACCCTATATTTCACAAAAAAATTCTGAAAAGTGTCGCATAGGTTTCTGGAGTGTTCAGTTTAGCGCGAGCAAGAGATTTTCTAGCGCTTCCGATGAAAACTATAGCACTTCCAAGGAAAACTATAGTGCTTCCAATATCTATTTCAGCACTTCCACAAAAACTATAGTGCTTCCGAGAATTGTTTTAGTGCTTCTGAGGAGGAAACTGTAGCGCTTCCATGATCAATTTCAGCGCATCGGCCACCCATTTCCAACACATCTGATATAGTGCTTCGGAAAACTATTGTAGCACTTTTGACTATAGTGCATCTGATATAAACTTTAGTGATTCCATTCTTTGTTTCAACGCTTCTATAACTGCTTATTTGGATATGATGTGACCACGGCCAAAATTTTATTTTGATGCATTTGGACTAAAAAGATTCAATCCTAGGGTAATCACTTGATTTAAAATTTATCAATCCTAGAATAGACATCACACATTTTTCTATATCAATTAAAATTAACACCATGACTTTTGTGAAGCAAAATATTCACATAGAATAGGAAAATTTGTGTTTTGGATTTTAAAATCGAACATTGATTACTGTGCTTGTATGGTGATACGCCTATGCTCTCCCCTTAATTGGGTGATAAAAATGCCAGAATCATCCTTTGATTTCATGCAATTCACACTTTATTAAATTCTTTAGAAGGCCTACCGTAGTGGGAAAAAGTACTCACCCTATGGGAATGACCTAAGTGGGAACACCTAAAGCCAAGGATTCCAACCCACTATAATCAAAAGCGAGTTGTTGATGAAATTCCAACTCGATGGAATTGTGCAAGATAACCATCCCCAAAATATTTGTTCTAAAGATTGGGAGGTCTCTTGAGCGAGTTTATCATTTTCCGCTCTGAACGAAAACCCTATCTACGAACCATAGTGTAGAATCTAGCTGAGTCAGTAACTAGACATTGTAATACTCATTGTGCAAGGGGAGGGAATAATCTACCCCCAAGAAACTCACCATCAAATTACCAAGGATGGTTTGCTCAAGGGATTGAGAAATCTAACCTTGAGTACATGCTTGGAAACGACAAAAAAATAGGCACCCTCTAGGGGGTGACACAGCTATGTGAGTCAACACAATTTTAAGATGTGGGCTGTTGAGTATAATGATGACCTATTTTACCTTAATAGTGAGTTTTTCTGAAGTGTATTTTTGTTAAACAAACCAATGGAAATCAAGGAGGATCATGTTTGATTCTTGAACATACACTTATTGTTTAGACTCTAGGTCTTAAAGAAAATAACTATTTTACAAATTCTTGTTGCATTTTCAAAACATTAAATCAGATAAGATCATCCTAAAAAACACAAAGAAAACATAACGCTATTGGAAACCCCTGCCAGGTAGTTAACATCAAAATTTGGATTTTTATCAAAACATAAACTTTCCTAAATCAAAACATAGTCTTAAACTTGCATAAACTATACTTTATAATTGAATTTGTTCAAATCAAACCAAGATCTACCATCCAAAAGTGTCTCAATCAAACACATTTAATTAGTAAGTTAAGTTTTAGGATCAGTCATCCTAAATCAAAGAAACTAAACCGTATAATCAAACTTATCAACTTAGTCTAATCAATAGAATCTATCATTCTATTTGACTTGAGTTAATATCCTTGACACTATACCAAACTAAGATCAAAAGTTTATTGAAAACAATAACGTTTGTATGTCCATTTTAACAAGGTCACGAAGACTAAAAATCCAAAGAACAAGAAATTGAAACTCAAACCACCATGGCCAAAATAGATGAGGATCAGTTGAATGCTTTAGCTCATGAAATGAAAAACCTTGAATAACAAATCTAGGATATGCAAAGGGAAACAACCACAAAGAGATGTATGATGTCAAACATTTTTTCTTATTCCTCTGACAAAAATCTTGACATAACACCCTCTCCACCAACAACTACATCATCCAAGTTCAATATCTTTGAATTTTTGAAAAAATCAAATCAAAAGCCCAAATCTCAGCCATCCAATCGTCATCTTCTATCATATCTTCAACATCAAATGATTCATGTCAATCTCTCAATCCAAAGCATGCTAGCATAGACTCCCCTTCACATCAAGATCAAAATATTGTTTCCACTCCATCCAATGATATCAACATTCCACAAATTCTTCCAATATTTGATCAAGATCCCATTTCTCAAGAATCTTATGATGATCCCCTCCTTTCACTTTTCATCCAAAATAATTCCCTTCCATCTCAAGAGACAAGTATCCTTTCAGGTTCTTCTTCCACATCATCTAATCAATCCATACCATCTCATGATTCTATTGCATCACAAGAGTATGATAGTTCTTCCATCCTATCTAATGATTTCTTACAAACTAATGATCAAGATATGCTTTCTACAAAATCTCATGATTCCCTTCCTCATCAAGATCAAGATATGCTTCCATTCAAGGATACCCTTTCATCCCATGAAGATGTTTATCCTTCTCATGACCAAGATATTCCTTTCATACCACTTCATAATTATTTTCTAGGTCAAGATAGAAACACCCCATCATCCCCATGTCAAGATCCTATCACACCTATTCGAGATATCCATGAACCCCACACCTATAAATTGGGATCCTCCACCTTTATCCATTTTAGTTTACTTCCAACACCTATCCTCTCATCCATATCATATCCTCCCCAAAATGGACTCGCATCTTGTTTCACAAAAAATACATATCCCATTGGTAAACAAATGTGTCAAAGTATGAATTACAAAGGAAAAGGATTAGGCCTTCATGAACAAGGTATCCTAGAACCCCTTTCTATTCAAATAAACCCATATCACCACAACCTTGATTATATTCCTTAGTTTCCTAGTTCATCAAACCTAAAATCTATCTTAGGTCCTCATCCTAATCCACCAAACATACCATCTATCTTAGGTCTTCATCCTAGTCCATCAAACCTTCCCTCTATCCTAGGTCCATATCCTATTTCTCAAGAACAACAAAGGAACACATCGTTGTTTCCCTTTCAAAATTATACCCACATTAACTCATCCATAATACCTCCATATCATTCATCTCGATTCACCCCTCCCATTGCTCTTGCAAGCAATTTGGGTTCCAAATATCAAAAGCTTCTATATCAAAATCTGCATGTATCAAAGGATCAACATGTCTCCTCGAAGAGACATGCAAACATAAAAGAAAAATTGATACAAAATCAAAAGAAAAATCTAAAAGGCCACAAAGGCCCATCAAAGCAAAAAGGCAATTTTCAAAGGCCACAAAGGTCCATAAATCAAAAAGAAAAATGTCAAAGGCCACAAAGGCCCACAAAGAAAAAATCAAAATCAAAATTCATGTGGATTCCTAAAAGTCTCATAGAAGCAATAAAATCTAAATTGGCATCCAAATTTTCTAATCCAAAAGCTTCCTCCAATTTTCCATCTAATAACCTATCACCTTCCAAATCCATTTTTCCTCCATCACTCTGCCACCCTTCAAGGTGTGTACCAATATTTATCTTTCCATCCTTTCCATCTATCCATCAACATGCCTTCCAACCTCCTATCCATTATCCAACATTCATCCCCCATCATTCTCCTTTAATCCAAACCTTTGCATAAGTTCTTAGATTATTCAATCATATCATTAATCTATCAACATTTAGGTGTCTAATTCCCATTGCCATAGTTTATTAGAGGGATATTTGGTTGTGAAACTTGATGCTTAATTCCTTCCTCCATTTCCATATCATCCATATCCTATCTTCCATATTCCTCTTGCACTCTACACTTAGGGACAAGTTTCATTCATCTTATCATTCATGGTCATTATCCTTTCTATGCTTACTCCTTACATATTCACCTTTGATCTTGACAAGATTAAGGATCTTCTTGAACATCATATATCTTATCCTATACACTTTATCCATATCTTCCATACCATATCTTTCATCTTATCCACATTCCATCATTCTTACTAAATACATCCTTTCTTCCTTTCCTTGGTCTTACTGAGGAATATGGGAAAAATACTTGGGCCTTATGTCTGTATCTTATCTATTTGATCTTGATCATACCATTCATTATTTTTATCCTTGCTTTCTTCCTTTCCATATCTCCTAGCTTATCAAAATCCATGTCACCATGTCCCTTTGCAACCTTGAATCTTATCATGCAAATCATATTTGAGCCTAGTTGTAAAACATTATCCAATCCTCATATCTTTTATCTATCAATCATCAACAATCATCAATCTTATCATCATCATGCCTTATGGAATCAATCATTCCTGGCATCTTAATCAATCAACCATTATCATCTTGTGATAAGAGATATGTTGCTTGTGTGACATGTTTTGCAATGAATCTTTCATTTTGATCTATCATTTATCCATGGTTGCATTACCCCTATTGTGGGGCATCTTGTTCCTTCAATCAGGCATATCATCTCATTTCATTTTAAATATCCTAAAAAATACAAAATAATCATAAAATCTGAAAAAGGTGCAATAAAATCTCAATTACATATCATTGCAATGCGGTCATGTCTCAGTCTAGCTTGGGGGAAAAATCATGATCTCACTGGGGGCAGTAAAATTTCAAACTTAATCAAATAGAAAAACAACAAGAAGACAAATGCAACCCAACTTTGAACATCAATCAC
Organism: Sequoiadendron giganteum; assembly: GCA_007115665.2. Taxonomy (NCBI): domain Eukaryota; kingdom Viridiplantae; phylum Streptophyta; class Pinopsida; order Cupressales; family Cupressaceae; genus Sequoiadendron; species Sequoiadendron giganteum. The sequence continues at coordinate 625,798,065 of CM021100.1, forward strand.
CATCAGGAGCACATCAAACATCCATACATATCAAAATCCAAAAACAAGTCAACAATCACTCAAAAAGTCAAAAACAGAGTCATCCAGTCGAACTACATGGTCTCTATGTGTATAACATAGGCAAGGCTAATATTTGATCAGCCCCTAAGGCCACTCGGATAGGTCTTTAGGTTAGGTTTGATCCAAAATCATAGAAAAACATAAAAACATCAGAAAATCGAACATAAAATCAAATCAATATCGATGATCTAATCTGAATAATGGTTGAAATACTTTAAGCAAAAGTTAAATTGTTGTACTTTGATCTTTTTTTATCATTTCTTTGGAGCAACTCGATGATGTATTGAACTGGAGAAGATAGGAAGGAGAATGATATTTTATTTTCCTATTATCTGTGAGTTAATCATTATTATTATGTGAATTGTTGTGAGACATGCTTTACAAAGTATCACTGATGGCATTCAGAATTCACATAGAAAAGTGATTGATTCTTGTCTTTTTATGCAAGAAATGCTTAGGGCATCTCAGTTTAATTATACCTAGATGCTTGTGTTCACTTGCAATATCAAAATTCATGGAAGTAGTACTCAAGTCATCATGGTTTAACTCATACCATCGATGCTTGTACACACTTTCAACATTTTAAAAGGTTCAATGATGATAAAAAGGACATATAGATGGTCTGTTAAGATGCCAATATTTGCATGCAGTTTTGCATGGTTAAATTATATTGCATTTATGTTAGTTTTTCATTTGTAGAATAATTGATTCCAAAGGCTGGTGAATCAATAACATGATGGAGCAATCATACAATCTCTGATTGAATAAATGTGCATCATCAAGGCTCAGTACATTAATCAATCCTATACTGGGTAATATCAATCAAAGTTTATAAACCACATCGATTGATGATATCTATATCGTCCTACACCAGATGCGGAATCATGTGCCACATCTTTGGGAAGAACTCTAGAATCCTCCTATGATCATAACATATCACAAATCAGCAATATTATCAATCAATCAAAAATCAATCAGCCTATCAATCTAATTGGCTCTGGTGAGACTTTGATCAAATCTCATGAGCGAATATCATTGAACCTCACCTATCATGAGGTCAATCAATCAAATAATCTTCTAACCTATCAGGATCAACAATCAATATCAAATCAAAGGCTGACAAGATCAGAAATCATCAAACACAAGGAGGCAAAGTAGGGCAACATTTTATCATTTGACAGAATCAATATTCTATATCGGGAGATAAGTTATTTCACCATCAAATCATCATAGAATCATTATAAAATCATGAAAATTTGAAAAAATCTGAAAAATCCAAAAAAAATAAAAAAAATCATCAATTTATCTCCCAAGGGGGCATATATCCATCATCACCTGAAAATCAATGTCTGGGGCATACTCAATTTTTTCCATCGATACTAGCAGTAGCAAAAAAATTTCTTCGAAGCAATGCGTAAACACACCACTTCAAAGAGGGGAAAAATGTATACACCTAAAAATGGTCTTGAGAATCCAGTTGATTAAATATGATTTATTTGATTAATTACTGATCCAGAGCAAGGGATTCACAACTCAACATTTCATTCACTTGACAAATTTCATAAAATTATTCATCTCAAACAATGATTAAGTGCATTCTAGATCACATTGGAAACATTCTCATGGTACCCCACAATTCAATGCACCAAACTACCATTTATAACTTCCACAAAAATAATAATAAATCCAATCTCTTCAGTGAGATTGCCAATAACATACTTATAGACTTCCCTTCCAATTTTTATGACGATCCAACAGTGGAAAATAAATTTATTGCATTTTACCCAAAACTGTAAACCCTAGGTAGTGTTCAAACCCGCCCTCACAAAAATGGTCATAACTTATTCAAAAATTAATTAATTTTGATGAGACTTGAAGCAAATGAAATTATATTCACATATAAACAAAATCCAATTGGTTTTAGACCCAAAATATAGACTTTACAATCCATACCATCACATTTATTAGACTGTAAATTCTGTAAAATACTGTTAGAATAGACAGTATCACCAAAATAGTCATATCTTCCACAAAACACAATACAATTTAATGAGACAAAAATAATTGGAAAATAGAAATAGAGATATTTCCATCCATATATAATACTTCATTATTTGAGTCCATACAAGGCTATAAAAAGCACAACTTCAACCTGAAAATAGTGTAAAAATCAGAAAATGCACACCAAACTTGAGGTTGTCATTCATCAAACTTTAAAAAAATGTCTCCAACCCCCCAATTCGAGTTTTGGAGGGTGTAATTATACATTTCCAACCAAAACTAACTATTTTCAACCACCTTTTAACTAGTTTGTTGACAAAACACCTTAATGAAACTTTTGACAAGTTGCTTGACAACTTTCTTGAGCAACTTTTACAATTTTTACAATATGGAACAACTTTAAACATTATTTGACAAATGACTTCAAATATGACTTCCTAAGACTCAAACACATATAAAATGGTTTGATAAACCTTATTATAATACCCAATACATAAAAAAAAGCAACTATTTACAAATGGCCTCATAGAGGCTTGAAAGCAACTTGGTGCTCCTGCACCATACACCCCTTGAAGAAAAAACTCAAGTCCCCTGAGTTAGCATAAAATAAAGCACCTGCAAAATGAAATGAATCTTCACTATCACCTGCAATCACAAACACTTGTATCTTCATCTTAACCCATGGTTTTTTCTTCCTCTTCTTGTTCTTATGCCTTCTTCTATCAATCATCTTTTCAACATCTAGGCTCCAAAACTCCATTTCTTGTGTATAAACCTCAGTAGCATCATCTATATCTTCATTATTATTATTAGAGTACCATATATAATTTGCATCATACTCTTGAAAAAATTCATATACCTCATTAGCAAATTGATCTACATCTTTATTAACAGCCTTATTATCAACAACAACTTGATCATGAATATCAACATAAATGTTATCAACAACTTTATCATCATCAACTTGAGTATCAATACCAAGGCTATCAATACTGTCAACAACCTTCTCAACTTGTTCATAAACTACTTGAGTACCAAAAACAACCACATCATTAATCTCAACATCAATATGTTCATTAACCAACAAAGAAGTTTGTTCATCTTCAAACAATCGAAATATCATGCATATCAACTTGTAACTTATCTTGCTCAACTTGAACAGTAGATTCAAACTTTACCTTTGTCTCATTTGTTGCCTTCTTTTGTTTTCTTTTCTTCTTCATAATATTCTTTAGAGGCCATATTAACCTCTTTGAAATTGGTATATTCCAACTCCTTTGTGCTTCCTTAAGAAATTGGTGTTCTTTGGCTAATCTTTCCAACCTTTGGCTTATCTTTTCCATGATTTTCTCAAACTCTATTTGTCTTGCCTTTTTTCTTTCCTTATTTCTCATTTCCTTTTCCTCTCTTTCCTTCTTCCTCCATGAATCCTTAGCTTGCCAACATCTCTTTAAAATTTCCATCTTCATAAGAAAGTCTCTCCTTGCTTCTACTTCACCTTGCCTCACCTAGGCAATCAGGTTCCTTCCTCAACCTACAAACAATCACACTCACAAACCACAAACAACTTTCCTAGAGCATCTTCAAGCTTTGATATCAAACTGATGTAGAGCAAGGGATTCACAACTCAACATTTCATTCACTTGACAAATTTCATAAAATTATTCATCTCAAACAATGATTAAGTGCATTCTAGATCACATTGGAAACATTCTCATGGTACCCCACAATTCAATGCACCAAACTACCATTTATAAATTCCACAAAAATAATAATAAATCCAATATCTTCAGTGATATTTCCAATAGCATACTTATAGACTTCCCTTCCAATTTTTATGAAGATCCAATGGTGGAAAATAAATTTATTGCATTTTTCCCAGAACTGTAAACCCTAGGCAGTGTTCAAACCTGCCCTCACAAAAATGGTCATAACTTATTCAAAACTTAATTAATCTTGATGAGACTTGAATAAAATTAAATTATATTCACATATAAACAAAATCCAATTGGTTTCAGATCCAAAATATAGACTTTACAATCCATACCATCACATTTTCTAGACTATAAATTCTGCAAAATATTGTTAGAATAGGCAATCTCACCAAAATAGCCATATCTTCCACAAAACTCAATAAAATTTAATGAGACAAAAATAATTGAAAACTAGAAACAGATATATTTCCATACATATATGATAATCCATTATTTTAGGTCATAATAGGCCTTACAAAGCACAACTTCAGCCTGAAAACAATGTAAAAATCAGAAAATGCACACCAAACTTGAGGTTGTCATTCATCAAACTTCAAAAATAATGTCTCCAACCCCCGAATTCGAGTTTTGGAGGGTGTAATTATACATTTCCAACCAAAACTAACTATTTTCAACCACCTTTTAACTAGTTTGTTGACAAAACACCTTAATGAAAATTTTGACAAGTTGCTTGACAACTTTCTTGAGCAACTTTTACAATTTTTACAATATGGAACAACTTTAAACATTATTTGCCAAATGAATTCAAATATGACTTCCTAAGACTCAAACACCTATAAAATGGTTTGATAAACCTTATTATAAGACCCAATACATAAAATAGAGTGACTATTTACAAATGGCCTCATGGAGGCTTGAAAGCAACTTGGTGCTCCTGCACAATTACCCTTAATTCATCTACTATTAAAATAAATAGAAATATTTATTTATATAGTTCAACTTAAACTCTTCAATCTTTATTCTTTAATTTTCATCTTAACTAAATGAACAAATTTCACTTTGTTTTATTTAATTATCATAATTAAATTCATCTACTTTTAAATAAATAGAAATATTTATTTAAGTATTTCACATTCTAGATCTTATATTCTTCAATTTTAATTAAATAGGAAAATTCAATAGTTTGTATTATTTAATTATCACATCATTCACTATTTTAATTTAATAAATAACTCCTATAGTTTATTTTATTAAATTATTTATTTCCCTTTTTTCTAATTTAAATAAATCAAAATATTTAAATAAAAGCATAAAATCAATCTCCTCTATTCACTCACCTACCAAATTAGATATCATATGTCTAATTTATGTCTAATTTAATTCAATTGGTATTCACGAGAAGCTGTGAAGACAAATTGGAGACAAATTGGAAATCAATCTCTCAATCTTCTTCCATCAATTCTTCCTATCATCTTGCCTGGTGTTTTCATGGGGAGGAACCATTCCCAAAATATTCTCAATATTCTCAATCTCTCACCATTCAATCCTTCAGGTTCAATCCAAGCCTCTACTTTTATGCCCCTATGCAAATCTGCTACCGTGAATCTATAAATACAACCTTTCAATACAAGAAATGGATCCCAAGTTTTTGCAATCTTACTCTACATGAAATAGCAATAGAGAAATCAAGCATCAAGCAGTATCAATAGCATCATAGCACCAGTAGAATCATAATCATAGCTGCATCGTAGATTACTATAGCTTCATCATCATAGTTTCATGTCAATTTAGTTTACAATATCATCATATAGGATTAGTTTCCAACATTTTGACAAGTTCTCATTCTCTAGATTGTCATTTTAATAGTCACAGTGCTTACACGATTTGAGAGCCATAGTGGTTTAATAAATCTTTGGAGATAGAGAGAAATATGACGCTTTCAATGGATTTCTGGTTTTTAATAGCTTAATTGTTGATTAAATTCATTGATATAATGTCATATTAAGAGGTCTTTCTAATTATTTTACACTTATAGCTATTTTATGTTAAACTTGGACCATTACATTCAAAACAATTTGACATCAATTTTTGTGTTTGATTTAAAGAAAAGAACAATTTCAAAACAAACACTGAATGAGATGGTAAACCATAAACCCTTTGTTTTAGTGCACACTTATGAGAGAATCCTTATGTTTGCACCCTTTTGAAAGAATATTTCCTTAAAGGTTTCTGAACATTTTGTCTTCAATTTCAAGGTACATTAATCAAAGTAAACATTTGGGAACTATAGCTTGGGAGTTTTGATTTCACAACCTAAGTTATAGAAATGAAAGTCACATAAATCCATGTTTCCTGAGTCAGTCCAAGTATTGTCTTATTACTTGACATACTTCAAAACATGGAGAAAAGGTTGAAAAAGAGTTGTTCACAAGATCATTATTCAAACCAAAAAAATTGGAAAGACAAAAGGTCAGATAGTCCCACATCCATTATTCCCATCCTACCTATTTGAAATCAAAATCAAACAAACCATTAGGGTCATTCCTCCAATCAGACGTCCATGATATTAACAATTACTTAGGACTCATAGATAGTACAAGTAGACTTTCCCATAACATATCCTCTGGACAAGGAAGTGGAATATAGACTTTAGCTCTTCAACATTTTGATTTCCAAGAAGTAGTGTCATCCAAAACAACAATCAACCCTAGGGTCTTGAGCTTCACAACAACCATAAAACACCATCAAAATTTATGACCATTTGGTGACCAACTACCCCAGTTCAACAACCAAATCCTGTAGCACTGATCCTTCAACCAAGTCTCACATATATTGAAGGTGAAGAAATGGACATCATAAGTAGCTTAAGAATCTTCATTTTTTAGAAGAATGAAACACCCTGCTAGTTTTTCACCGCATAAATTATCCTAGACGAGGAGGAAGACAAAGATGACATAGATGTAGAGAGACCTATATTACTACCACCCATGTGGCAATAATTATACCATTCATGATCTCACGTAAGTTCAAGATCCCTAAGGTAAAGACCATGAGTCATCATTTTAGACTCAGGCATCTAAGTCTGAAAGCTGTCAAGAAACACCTTTGGGCACTTCATGAAACCAAAAATAGGTTGGTATATAACTTCTACAAATGAGCTTCTAGGAACAATCTAAACTTGTATTCCTTCTACTATTGTTAGAATCAGGGTCTATTCCAGTAGTTCCAGTATCTTACATAATCTATAGGACAAAATCAGGTCTTTAGAAAATTAAGTCAACTAGGGAGTATACCACTTTCCCATAGGAGACCGAATTTGTTTATGGCAACCACAAGATCACAACATAAAAAAAGGATTAAGCCAAAAAGAATACCACCAATATCCCACCAAATAACACCATGAATGATGAGAGTAGTCCATGGGGCTATAGGCTAAGTGACCTTGAAACTCCTCAGAAGAGACCAGTATATAGAGACACTTTCACTGATGAGGAAATGAACTGCAAATAGAAGCAGGTTATGGAACAAGGTAACCAGGACCCAAACCAAGTGATTATAGAGGAGGTAAATAATGAAAAAGAGATAAATGAGGAAGAACTATTTGAACATTCTAATAACCCCAAGGTTCTGAAACTAATGGACAAGTTGTTAAGAAAAGACCCAAACTCCTATTTATTCAAACTAGCAAAAAGTGGTGCTAAGTTACCCATGGATTTCAATGTAGAATCTCTCAAAGACCCCAATATTATTACCTTAGGCGATAAATTAGTTGTGATACAAATAATCCAACCTCTAGAAAGACCAAATATGCCACCAATGTTCTCATAAAATAATGATCAACCCAAAGAGAACCCCTTGTTCAGAAAACCAACTCAAGTTGAACAAGTAGCAACAACACAGATGTACCAAGGGGTTCCATATTAATACATACTTGAGAATACATCCAATGTCGACCCTTCCTAGAATAACGAGTATCTTCAATAGGGTGGAATACAAGTCTCCCCTCAAAATAACCAATATCTCCAACAAGGTGGAACACAAAATCCTTCTCAGAACAACTAGCAATATACACAACAAGGTGTCCCACCAGCGTATCATCAGGGTAATCTTTATTTTAGTCCAACTGAATAGGATGTGCCATAGAGCATTTTCCATCATCCATCCCAACAAGGTATCCCACCAACGCATCATCAGGGTAACCTTTATTTTAGTCCTCTCTAGTAGGGTGTGCCACAGAGCACCCTCAATCAATCATCCCAACAACAAGGTGTCCAGCCAACACATCATCAGGGAAACCTTCATTTTAGTCCTACCTAGTAGGGTGTGCCATAGAGTTCCCTTGATCATTCATCCCAAGAATAAGGTATCCCACCAACGCATCACCAGGGTAACCTTTATTTTAGTCCTACCCAACAAGGTGTGCCATAGAGGGCCCTCAATCAGTCACCCCAACAACAAGGTGTCCCACCAATGAATCAATAGGGAAACCTTCTATATGTTCCACCCCCACAACAAGGAATTAACCCTCCTTACATCCCATATATAAATCAAGGTCATGTACCTTCACAATACCCGAGCTATAACCAAAACTTGATAGGACAACAAGGTTATTACATGCAGGGTTTGGAAAAACATGTACCAAAAACATAGATGGAAATAAAGCTAGATGTGGTCACCCAAAATATAGCGGATATGAAAATAGGAAAACAAAAGAAGATCTACACCATGTAGGAAATTTTTCCATTCCCATTAGATCGATCCATTATGGCACTACCCTTTCCAAAAAACTTTGAGATACCCAGGTTTGAAAGAAAGTACAATGGAGTAGGAGATCTAGTACATCATATACAAGAATTCTCGGCATCATGTATGGAAGTGAAAAACAATGATTCCTATCTCATGAGGCTCTTTCCACGTAGCCTTATAGGTCATGCTATGGAGTGGTTCACTTATCTACAACTTGCAATCAAAACTTTTGATGAGTTGTCTAGATAATTTATAACCCACTTTGTGTTTAACATAGAACAAGATGTCACCATCATGAGTCTATCCATGATCAAATAGAACCTGGGAGATTCCTTCACCTCCTACTTGCAAATATGGGGACAAAAATAAAGTCAATGCAAATGGCCCATTCCAAACAAGGAGTTGGTGGATATATTCATCATGAATTTTCTACCCAAAATAAAATATCGACTCACTATGATATGTCTTGTAAACTTTGAAGAAACAATAAAAAAGGGGTTACATATTGAGAGATCTCTCATAGTAAGAGGAGCTTTAAAGACAAAAAACTCAAAAGATAATCCCTCTAGCTCAAATTAAAACCCAAAATCTGGGCTAAAAACAAGAACATTACAAATGATGGAGTGGTAGATGCTAGAGCAGTATGGAACACATAGAACACAAATAAAAATAAACCACAGGTGGCACAAAAAAACTATGGTCCCAACAACACACAAAGCAACAAAACTATCTATCCCAAGAACAATTAGGTTGTAATCCAGTAGGCAAATCAGGGAGGGAAATAAAGGCAATATGATCAACCTAGGAGGCAATTTACTATATTAGGTGAGTCACTTGAGACCGTCATCCACAAATTATTACAACAAAACGTAATAAAAAAAATGACCACCCAAATTATGAGGAACCTAGCTTTATGACACCATGGAACAATGAGAAAGACGTGTGATTTACATTAGATCAAAGTAAATACTACTAATAATTGTATGTGCCTCAAACATATCATTCAAGAATTAATAGACAAAGGGGAAGTAGACGTTGATCATCATCCTAGAAATAAGGACCTACAAATATACTCAAACCCAATCCCAAACCATACTAAGAGGAATGAAAAATTAAAGAGACAAGATTACCATAATGCTAATTACACAAACGGTGACAATTTTGGGAACCCTCTCACAAGTTGATGACAATAGGGAAAATGCAGTAATGATTAGAGGAGGAGACAAAAATTGCAATGTAACTACCCATCGTAGAAGAGTTAAAATACAAGGAGCACCTCCCAAACCCACACTCAAATCACGAAGTGACTACAACATTGTAGAACAATTAAAGAAGACACCTGCCCTTATCTCAATCCTAGAATTGTTAAAAATGTCACCCACACATAGGGATATATTGGAAAAAGCATTGGAAATGTTAGTCCCTAATGACCTTGATCCCAATCAATTCCAATCCATGATTGGAAAAATCACTATAAGTAATCACTTAGTCTTTTGAGAGAAATATTTACCACAAAGAACATTCCACAATCAAGCTCTATACATAGAGGTTGGTGTTCATAAAACCATGGTCAAAAGAGTGTTAATAGATAATGGTGCAGGTTTAAACATTTGTACATTAAAATTCATAAAACAGTTGGGGCATTCTGATGACGTGATTAATAAAGGCAAGATTATCACCATTAGGGCTTATGATGACTTAGAAAGAAACTCTGAAGGGGCAGTCAAGTTGTCAGTGTAGATAGGACCAATAGTAATAGAAAATACTTGTCAAGTACTAGATCTTGAGTTACCATACAACCTACTCCTGGGATTCCCTTGGATCCATGCATTACAAGCAATCCCTTCCACTTTCCATCAATTCCTAAAGTTTCCCCATGAAGGAAAGGAAGTAACACTATATACTGATCTTGAACCTTTCCATTTTTGCGTGAAGTTGGAGGAGAAATACAATAAAATCCAACATGTGCATAGCAATGATATAGCCTTCCATTCATTTTTGTATATCAAACCTTCTATACTACCATCAACCTCCACCAAAAACACATCAACTGAACAACCAAAAGCAGAAGACAAGATCCAAGTACTTGAGAGGGGCAACGAGAACTACTATTTTAACCAAGCATTCTACATTGGGATGCTCTCACCAACACCTAGAGTGTATGGAGGTCCAAAAGAGATCCAAATAGTACAAATGATAGCCAAACCCACTATTTTTACCAAATGGGGAGACATGAAAGATGAAGAAATATTTGATGAGGACCTTTCATCTATGATCTACAAGGAGGACCAAATAGAACCCCAAAATCCACAACCCATTTTAATTGATCCTAATACTAAGTGATAGCAATTAGTTAAACAAATGGGATATAATGGAACAAGTGGCCTAGGGCTGCACAAACAAGCCCAATTAGAGCCCATCATAGTGGAATAGAGACAAAAATATGGGGCTAGGTTATAAACAAAAAGACATGGTCATCCCAAAAACCGGATGAACCTCTTAGAAGAAACAATAAAAAATTTCTAGTGTTAAGGCACTAGATATCTACCATGTCATGGACAACAAACTACCCATTGAACATTTATTTGAAAAATTTAGAATTGAGAGGTTCCCTCTACAGTACATGGAAATCATTCCCAACATCTATTACCATTCTGAAACGGACTCTAACAAATATGAATGTGATTCCCCTTCCTTCATCATAGGATATGATTCCACCGACTCTAGTAATGATGACCTAGATACCCAGTGGGAAAAACGAACCAAAACCATATTGACCCTTTCACCTACTTTTGTAAGCTTTGTAGACCAAGATGATAGTCTCCCACTCTGATATCCTCAACTCATAGATTGGGATCAACAACAACATGCACCTATTTTAGATAAATTCTAGAATGATGAGGCCATCACAGAGTTCATGGGACTTTGAACAGACATACCAACAGGAGATCACAAAGCAGGGTTGTTCATGGAACTAGAACACGAGGCATACTTCAGTGGAGAGATTGAATTTTCTAGTCACAAAAATGAAAGAAAAAACATAAAGATACGATTCCCTAGAGAAAACCACATTGTGGCTCTATCGGATCTAGAAAAGACAAAAATAAAGTACACATCTGAAGGTGAAAACCTCTTAGAGGCACCCAAAGATGGAGGATTCAATCTCCCAATATCCAAATATCAAGAAAGATCAACACTCCTAGTAGAAGAAACATAATCCATTAATTTTGGTACAAAAAAAGACCCAAAGATAACATACCGTGCAACATCACTTGATCTTGAAGAGAAAGAAAACTTCACAATGTTCATCAATGAGAGAAATATAAAATTTTCTTGGACCTATGCTGACATGCCTGGACTAGATCCAGCATTAGTAGTGCATCATCTAGCCATCATCCTTGGAGCGAAGCCTATCAAACAGAAACTAAGAAATATGCATCTCGAGATAGTATTATTGGTGAAGGTAGAACTAAATAAATTACTAGATGTTGGTTTCATTAGGCCCATCAACTATCCACAATGGATATCGAACCTAATACGAGTGTCCAAACCTACTAGGGGCATAAGGATATGTATAGACTTCAGGGACTTGAATAAATATTGTTCAAAAGATTACTTTCCATTACCAATAATTGACATGATAGTAGATCTAATAGCAGGGCATCAGATGTTTTCCTTAATGGATGGTTTCTTAGGATACAACCAAATAAAGATCTCTCTAGATGACCAACACAAAACAACATTCACTTGTGCTTGGGGAACATTTTGTTGGAATGTAATGCATTTTGGTCTCAAGAATGCTAGAGAAACCTATCAAAGAGTGATGAGGACCATATTCCATCACATGCTACACACAATCATGGAGGACTATGTGGATGACATCCTATAAAATTCAATCAAAAGGGCAGATCACTTGAAAAACCTAGCAAAGGTATTTGATCAATTAGAACAGTACAATCTGAGACTCAACCCTAAGAAATGTGTGTTCAGAGTAACCTCTGGAAAACTATTAGATTATATAGTGTCAAGAAGAGGGATAGAGGTAGATCTTTCCAAGGTAAAATCTATAATAAAGATGCCTCCACCAAAGACACTCAAACAGCTAAGGAGCCTACAAGGGAAGCTATAGTCAATCAAGTGATTTATCACACAACTGGTGGAAAAATATCATCCTTTAAATCATCTCCTACACAAGGACATCACCTTCAAATGGGATGGGAGATGTGACTAGGAATTTCATCGAGTTAAGGAGTACCTACTTTCTCCTCCTATACTCATGCCACTAATTCCAAAAAAGGAGATGATATTTTATGTGTCTACCACACAAGCAATATTAGGAGCTCTCTTGTCACAACTAGATGAAAACAATAAAGAAAGGGCAGTATACTATATCAACAGAACACTAGTGGGATATGAACTAAACTATTCACCCATTGAAAGAGATTTTCTCTTAGTCATGTTTTCTACACAAAAGCTAAGACATTACATCTTAAACAAAAAAGTGAAACTAATATCAAAGGTGGACCCACTAAAATATTTACTAGAAAAAGTAGCCTTAATAGGTTGGATAGCCAAATGGGTGATGATCCTAAGTGAATTTGATATAGATTAAATAGATAGGAGAGATATAAAGGGACAAGTCATAGCAGACCAATTGGCTGAAGCACCCATACATGATCACAAACCTCTCACAGTGGATTTTCCAGATGAGAGAATTTTGATGACATAACAGATAGGCCAGTGGACTCTATACTTTGACGAGTCCCATACTCAACATGGTTCAGGAGCAAGAATATTATTTCTCACACCATAGAGAGATAGTATACCCAAAGCCTATAGGATTGCATTCCCCTATACAAACAACATTTCAAAATATGAAGCTCTTGTCATAGGGCTAAAAATTGTGATTGAATGAAGAATAAAAGAGATACATGTCTCTGGAGACTCACAACTAATAATCAGGTAGGTGAATGATGAGTACCACAAAAAATATGACAAATTACTACCATACAAAAGAATCATGGATAGCTTCAAGGATTACTTCGTCAAAATAACCTTTGAACAAGTTACTTGGGTTAATAACAAAGTTGTTGATACAATGGCCATAATAGGGTCCCTACTAGATATTCCTCAGAACATACCTAAATTAAATTCCTCATGGAAAAACTACTGGTGCTAGCATTTGACATCCTAGAAATAGAAATGGTATGTGTTGTTGTTGATCCTAACTCCCCATGATACCAAGATACTTTTAACTATATCTAGAACAGTATCATAACACTTGACTTAGAAACTACTTAGAAGAAAACCTTCACCCATAGGACCTCCTATTTTATTATCTTAGGAGAAAACCTATACTGTTGTAGCCTAGATGGTATGTTACTTTGGTGCCTTAACACAAAAGAAGTACAAACAACCTTACAAGAGGTCCACGAAGGTATTTGCGGATCCCACTCTAGCAGACCTAACCTAGTCCAAAAGCTACTTAGAGTAGGATACTATTGGCCATCCATGGAGCAATACTGCTTTCAACATTCTAGAAGGTGTCGACAATGTAAGCAACATAGTGATCTAGTTCATGTAGTAGCATAAGAGTTAAAATCCATCACAACACCATGGCATTTTTTACAATGGGGATTATACTTGGTAGGTAAGATATCACCTACTTCATCCAACAGGCATAAATTCATTATCACCGCAATAAAATATTTCACAAAATTTATAGAGGCAATTCCATTGACTTATATCATTGGCAAACAAATATTAAAATTCATTTTGAATTATCTCATTTGTATGTATGAAATCCCACAAAAAATTGTAACACACAATGGCACCCCATTCAAGAATTAGGATGTCCAAGAACTCTATTCCAAATTCTCTATCCAACATAGATTTTATACGCCCTACTATCCTCAAGGAAATGGTCAGGCAGAGGCATCCAATAAAATAATCCTAAAAATATTGAAAAAGAGTGTCAATGATGCTAGTGATGATTGGAATTTGCAGCTAAATCCAGCCTTATGGGATTATAGAACCAGCATCCACACACCTACTGGTACCACACCTTTTTCCTTGGTCTACGGATCAGAAGCACTGTTACCTATCAAAGTTGAAATCCCCTCATTGCGAGTCTCGCCAAAAGGCATGGTAAGCAATAAAGTATATAGGGTATGCATATTGAATGAATTAGAGCTCCTAAATGAAAGGAGTTTGAGCGCGTTAAACCATCTGCAGGTTTATCAGAATTAGCTCAAACAAAGCTATGACAAGAGAATCAAAGATAGAAACTTTCAAGTTGGTGACTTGGTCCTTAAGGAGAATCAAAAGATACAATTGAATCAGGATGGAAAGGGTAAATTTTAACCTAATTGGTTAGGCCCATTCATCATAATAGCAAGTTATGGCTCCAGGTCATATTAGTTGGCTACTTTTGAAGGAGAACCTCTAGCCGAACTACTGAACAACAACCACCTTAAAAATTTCTATACATGAAATACGTTAGAACACCCCGGGAAAAAGGGTAAAAATATAAATAAATACAAAAAAGAGATAAAATCAAGAAAAATAGTAAAGAGAAATAAAATGTTCTTTGAGTGAAAACCACTTTGTGGTGCTCCTAGAACATGTACCATAGTGAAAACCTAGTAAATAGATGCTATGTATGAATAAAACATACATTATTATCTATCAACACTTTTTCATAGCATTCACCCATCCATTTCATGAATCATGTGTGCAATCATGGCTTGTTGCTGATTAGCAAAAGTCATTTTATTGGGGGAAACTTCTTGAAGTTAATTACAATTTAGATCAAGTAAAATTCAATCAAGGTCACAAAATAACAAAAATAAAAAACATATAAAAAATATTAAAAAAAAGATCATTGGGTTATTCCTTCAATCAAACAATCTAAGATATCAACATTTTCTTGAACCTCACAGCTAGTTCAAGTGAATTTCCCACAACATATCATCTAGACACAAAAATAGGATATCATCCATACTATCAATGTTGTTTACCCAAAAATAGGTCATTCTTTGAGTCCAACGATCGAACTACATGGAAACTATGTGTACAACATAGGCAAGGATTTTAGCCCCCAAGACCCTAGGTCAGTCCCCTTAGGTTTCCAACATGCTTTATTTCACTTAGTCAAAAGTACAAAATCCAAACAAATTGAAAAATACAAAATCCCAAAAACATTCACAAAATAGAAAAGGTCAAACCAAGTGAACTACGAGCCAAAGCATGGAAAATGTAGGCAAGGCTTATCTTTGATGAGCCCCAGAGGCCCTAGGTTAGTCCCTTGAAAAAAAGAAAAAAAAGCATCATAAAAACTTAGAAAAAAACAATAGGCTTGTATCATCATCAACATCCACAATAAACATTTCAACCATAATAAACAAAACATCCCAATCACCCTTTGACAAAAAAACAAACAAACAAGGCAAACATCAACAGCTAGAGCTTTTAAGCAAAAAGGATCACAAAAGAGTTGACTATAAAACAAACAAAACAAATCCAAAGAATCAACTACCTATCTTTTTAAACAAGTCCCAACAACATCTTGAGATATGCCTTAACAGATCCACTCCTACAATAGACATGATCAACAATGGATAATAGCCCCACCCTAAACAGATATGGCAAGTGATACTGCAATTGTGTTTTTATCTTTTTGTGATTTATTTTATTGACTCATTCCAAAGATCTCTCAAAGATGTCCATATGAATTTAAAGAAGAAGGAATAGGGGAAATTGAGTGTCATTTTTGATTTGCTGTTTGTAAGATATGTTTGTAATATTACCATGGTGAATACTTTATTTATTGAGTATGGAAGTTGTATTAAAATAGTTCATGAACAAGTTACATGTTAGGTGTTCTATACCTCTCTATGTGATTGGTTCAAAACATTTTTCACGCAATCCCCCCTATAATTTAAACAAAGTTTTTGTATGTCTAGTATGAACAAAGATACTCTTTATTTGTAGAGTCAAAGTCCATGCAATGGATACAAATTCACCTTGGTAATTCATACCTTGGTGCATCATATCTGTTTTCTACATCAAACAAGATTGTTCAAACAATGAAGTATCTAAAGAAAAGAAAAGTCACATCATCAATTCTATCCAACATCATGTTTTTACTAACTAAGACACCATCATCATACTTATTCTAATTAACATCATTTTTCTATCTGTCATCATAATTCTTCTAAATTAATGATCATCTTGCATAACACATCGTCAGTACCATATCCATTCTATATGCAAAAATGTTATCAGTATATCATGATGATAATAAACCAATTAAAAACATCATGTATCGTGTATGGGGCATTCATCTATCAACATCCATCATCATAAAATGAGACAAAGTATGATTCCTACATCTACATAATATCCATGCATCAAAAAAACACAAATAAACATACATCATCGTATATCACCATCACATAAACATACAATGAAGCTGAAACGAAGATGGTATATCTCGTATATATATCATCATCATCACAAAAGAATATTTCATAAATACATCTACAATGAAACAAGTGTGATAGGAAAGTACAAAAATCATAACATATGTAAGAGGTCTCGATTGGACCAATGAATATGTATAACACACATGTCTAAAAAATGCCTTTGCACCATGAAACAACAAGAAGATCAGGTATCAAAAATGGTAAAACTTGAGCAAGATAGATAAAAAACTACTGAAAACCAAAATGGCCAGGTTGTCTCATAGAATGGTCACCTACACTGGCACCAGCACTGCCACTGCCATAGCTTGTAGCACTAGGCTCCCCAAACCATAGACACCGAGAGGTCCTAGGAACGGTAGCATCATATAAAGTCTGATAATAGGTAGATTCCTATAGATACCTATCTTGCTCTGCTCGCATACCATCACACTATGTCCGGAGAGCATCTCTCTACTATCAGTAACAGTACTTGAGCCCTTGCACAACTTTGTCTACCATTCTCACTCTCTCGATCTGCACAAAGAGAATCTCTCTCTGATGTTAGTATTACTACTTGAGCCTCTACTGCATGCAGTCTGCCGAATGCACTATCTCACTCAACCCTCATAGTATCTCATTCCACCCTAAAAGTATCTACCAAAGCCTCTATGGCTTGTCTCCATGAAACCTCTACATCTCTGTCCAAATTCATCTAAGCTAGCAACAAATCAACATCCCTAGTTGATGGAGGAGGATCTAGAACCTGTCTCTGATGCTATGCATGAGGCACCTGCTCATCCTAAATATCCTCTACCTCATCACGTCAAGCTCGACCCAACTACTCTGCCAGAACTTCAACACACTATCTCTCATTGTGACGACCTATGATGCCAACTCTGCCCACAATGGGACCACCTCTAGGATTAGTAAGTCTCAAAGGCCTATGTTGTGTGCACCACTCATAATCATGAGTAGTACCCAAATCTACCACTCCAGCTGACCAACCCCAACCAACTAGGGAAAGTGTTGCAAACTTGATAGTAACAGTATCTGCATCAACCTGGATACCCCATATACAGACCTCCAAACATGTCCAACCAAACTATGCCTCATAGGCATGAGGAATCTACCCCTGTCTCTCACCAAACTGATGACAGACTCGATCGGGTAGATAACACTCTATAAGGGATGATGAATGAGCAAGCAACCAACATTTCTATCAACAATACACAAGCTAATCAACATCTTCCGGACAAACCTCATAGCTCATGTAAGGTCTCCAAACAAAACTAGGCATCTCATCAAACACATGGCACCAATAAGGTAGATCTCTAGGAAAAGTGTAGTGCATAAAATCCCCATAACAATAACAATATGGATCACTCGGAGAATGATCCTAAATCTCGTTAGGATGAGTAACTACAATATGCTCCCATGCCCATACATGCAAAAGGGATACACCAGTAGACAATGACCTCCTTCCCCGATACACCACCTTGTGCATATCTCGGTAAAGGTGGCCAAGCAAACAAGCACCCCGGTCATATCTCATTCCATGCTCGAGCATAATCTCAATACATACACCCCAACTCACTATAAACTATCAACCTTGTCTATCAAGAACAACTAATCATGATACCAAGCCGCAAAGGACAAGAATGATAGGGTTCACGCTATCTACAAAATCAAATAAATCAATCTCCACATCATGAACATCCACACCTAAAAATCACTACATATCATAGGCACCTTGATGAATCTAGTACATAACAAGCTTTCCATGAATATGAAGGTGAATAATCCTCCACACATCCTCTAGAGTAATGGTTGCCTTCCCTGTAGGAAAATAAAATGAGGATGTGTCAAAGTGTCACCTCTCCACAAGAGCGGTCAACATAGCCGTATGGGTCCTGATAGGAGGCATATAAGAGATATGATACAAACCCATTGCATCAAGAAAGTCCTGCTCCAATACACCAAACTGGACAATAGGATCAAACAAGTGATGAGGACGTCTCTCTCTCATCATGAGCGGTCGAAGATTCACCTGCAAGCGACATAAACCAAGACATTAGGGTTTTACTCTAAACAAGTGAAGAAACATAAAATGACACATGTTAGATGACAAATGGTATGTATGATGCTAAATAGACACAAGCTAGGGTTTACATCATAGGAATTGTAACAAAATGATGCTTAAAAAAAAAATGAATTGAAGTTAGGGTTTCACTCTAAAAACAAGAGAAGCAACATAGAATGACACATACTAGGTGACAAATGACATGCATGACACTAAACAGACACAAGCTAGGGTTTACAACACATGCATGGTAACAAAATGATGCTTATAGGGAAAAAAAACATAAGTTAGGGTTTCACTCTAAAAACAAGTGAAGCAACATAGAATGACACATGCTAGGTGAAAAATGACATGCATGATGCTAAACAAACACAAGCTAGGGTTTTGAACACAAACATGGCAACAAAATGATGCTTAAACGAAAAATAAATGCAAGTTAGGGTTTCACTCTAAAACAAGCACAGCAACATTAAACAACACTTGCTAGGTAACAAATGATAGTTGGGAAGAAACAAACATAAGCCAGGGTCTTAGAACACAAACATGATGAAGAACGACAATCATGATGATAAATAGACACATACTAGGGTTTGGACAAAGCTAAGAGAAAAATGATGGACAAAGAGTCAATTACCATATTTCAGGACAAATGCTCAATAGGAGACAAAAAAATGTGCTAGTTTTGAACAAATGTGTAGTCTTAGGACAATTGCACAAGATTTTGGGTGTAGTTTCCTGACAAGTGCACAGGTTTAGGACAACTGCGTAGTTTATAGACAACTACACAGTTTCTAGACAAGTGCTCAAAACAAATGTGCCAATTTTGGACAAATGTGCTAGTTTTGGACAAAAAAACCAAAAAGACCTAACAAATGTGCCAAAATTGAGACAAATGCACCAAAACCTCAAAACCAACACATTTGTCTGACACAACTTTGTACACACAAAATAAGAATGAAGACATGACAAAAGCGAAGGGTGAAAAGGTACATATCGAGGCACTGATGTCTAAAGGTCATCTATACTCTTGAATGAGCTCAAAACGATGAGGGGCAACCTCGAATCTTGACATTCTCTATCAACAATTGACAAAATGTGGAATCCAGAGACAAGAATTAGCAAATAGAACCAAGCACAAATGATCCAATTTGAAGACAAATTGTCTATATAGCACCTCAAGGAAACCCTAATTACACTTAGGAAATCTTCCTACTTACAAATTAGAAGCTCTGAATGAGAAATGATACACATTAACATAGAATATTCCATCTGCAAACATCAAAATGACAATACAATAGTGTCAAGAGCATGACCTCAAAGCTTGAAATTTTTGGTCAACCTCTCGAGGGGGAAACATAGAGTCCTACCATCATTCCACTGAACACTGGGGCACAAATTTTTTCCAAAAAAATTAATCTTAAAAACAAAATATTTGAAACAAAGCAACCAACACTTTGTATCAAAGAGGGCCAAAATGTAGACATGTAAAATTAACTTGACACCTATTGCACAACCTCGAGCGGCATCAAACAACACTAAATGACATCAAACAACACTGAACGACATAAAAGAGCACTAAATGACATCAAACAACATTGAACAACATCGAACAACCTCAAGCAATGTTAAACAATATGGAACACCATCTCACATCATCTCAGAATGACTCAAAATCATCCTATAACACTTCAAAATGACTCAAAATCATCCCGTAATAGTTCAAAATGACTTAGAATCATTCCGTAACACTTCAGAATGACTAAAAATCATCCCATGACACTTTGGAATGACTCAAACTCATCTCGTAACACTTCATAATGACTCAGAATCATCCCGTAACACTTTAGAATGACTCAGAATCATCCCGTAACACTTTAGAATGCCTCAAAATCATCCCTTAACACTTTGAAATGACTCTGAATCATCCAGTAACACTTCCAAATGACTATGAATCATCCTGTAACACCTCATAATAACTCAAAATCATTCATAATAACTCATAATCATTCATAATGTCTCGAATAATCTCAGAATCACCTCGAAACAGTTCAGAATCATCCCGTAATGTCTTGAATCATATCACATCATCTTGAAATCATCCTGGAATGCTTGAAATCATACCTCAACATTCCCACATCACACCACATCACAACATATCAAAATGATGTCAAAAAATTTAATTCCTCTATTAATTGAATAATACAACATTATTTAATTCATTCACTTTTTCATCATTTCAGACGAGTTTAATAAAATCCTAAACACCCTAATTCCTTTATTAATTAAATAAAACAACATTATTTAATTAATTCATGTTTCATCATTTTGACCAATTAAATAAATCTCAAAAAAAGTCCTAATCCCACCTTATTTCATCCTTATTAATTAAATAATGACAATTATTTAATTACGTCACTAAATCACCTTATTCCCCTAAGTGGATTAAATTACTAAATAATAAATTAATTACAACACTTTCCCTCCAAAATTTTGAATTAAATCAAACTATTCAAATCAATTATCAAAAATCAAATCAAACTAATGCAACTTTGTTTGCAAAAAGTCAAACTTGATTTGCACATTCAAACCCCGAAAAGGAATTAATGAATTAAATTAACTAATTCATATTCCTCACCCACTTTCTGAATGGAAAAATTATGATTGCTAACTAAGCAATCTAATTTTTTAACTAATCAATCTATTTTGTTAACTAAACAATCTATTTAGTTAAGTAAAACATCACATTCCTAACTAAGCCATCACAAAGTTGACTGATCAATCTATTTTGTTAACTGATCAATCACATTCTTGACTAGCCAATCTATTTCCCAATCATACAAATTGTGCAATCAACTTTGCACAATTATCTCATGTCTAAATCCTCTCAACACACTCCAACCATTGATCTAGATATTCTTCAAAGCGATCTTGATCGTCCATTTCAAATCTCATTTTCTATATAACAAACCCCTTTCCTCACAAATAAGGATCGAAGAATCAACATACATTGAGCAACGAAGTGTTGTCAAGATCCTTGAGAGAGCTTCATCCATTGTCTTCCAACAACCAAACATAATAAGCATTCATCTACACTTTACACATGAACTTTGGAGGTTTTGTTGTGATACGAGTAATCTAACATCAAGCGAATACACTCCACTATGGGATGGTAAAGGCTATCATTTCTATTCATTTCATTCGGTAATCAATAGATTCCTCATCATGCTTACAATAGAATAGTTTCAATTTTGTATGTGTAGGAGTTTCTAGATTTTAGATTTAATCTTTTTGGTTGTAGATTAGTTTTCTTCATCAGATTGCTCTAATGTCCCTCTTGGATCATTAATCTAACGTCCTCATTCCCCCTCACATAGATTTTTATCACATTCTTTTGAAAAATAAAATGCTTCATTAATACCTTGTCTCCAATGTTGCCTAGGTCGAGCCATGCCTTAGGCATTTATTTTTTATTTTTAAAGAATATCAAATAAACTCATGCATGCCTTAGTTTCTTTATGGGATATAGCCATAATTAAATTTTTTATTATTTTTTAAAGAAAAATCAAATGTATAGGAGCCTTGCATACTATTTTTATTTTTTGCAAAAATGAAAGTTCACTCCAACTGAAAAAGTCAAAATATTTGAACTCAAATTGCAAAATCAGATGTAATAGGGAAGGTTTCTATTTTGTTTTTTGAAATTGAACATGATGTAAAAAATCATTAAGGTAATGTTTCTATAAATTACCTTAGTGTTTTTTGTGTTTTCTAAAATGTAGTTCGAGTGTTTGAGTCTTCACTAGACTTTCTTTTTTGAGTTGAGTTCACTTGGGAAAATTTGAAAAATGAGGAGGCAAACTGAGCTTCCTAAATTTACTTATGAGTTGTTTGGACCTGATTTTGTGGATTTTTTGGATCAACATCTATGAGGCAGAAAGTTGCCACTTTTCTCATACAGTTTGGAGAAGTTGAAGGCTCTATTTTTTAGGCCTTTATGAGGAACTCAAAAATGGATCAAAGTTACTATTATGAAGATGTAGTTAAGCTGATTTTTTCTTTTTTCACCTGGATAGCTATAAGTCGGGGTTTAGATTTTTGTTTCTTGATCTCATACTCATTGCAGAGTATTGTAAAATTTCTCTTTTGAATCAATATTTCGAACTTGTACTCCTTCATCTTTAATAAAGCAACAGAGTTTCATTTCTTATCTTTCTTGTTTCATATTTACAGTCCCAGTTTGATGTAAACTGTGATTCCAATGTTGAATCCTCTTCATGTCTTGTCATTGTAAGTTTATTTGCAAGGGTTTCATGTAGTTTAGGTTGCATTTTTTGTTTTGTTTGATGAACCTTTATGCAAATCACTTTTGAATTATATGTTTCTAGGGTGGGATTTTGAGAATCAAGGTTTAAAGAGAGACTGTTGTGAGTAAAAAGTTGTCAAAAATCTTAAATTCTCTGGTGAATCATCTTAGGTTTTAGGATATATCTTTCAGTTTTTCCTTTTAACCCTTTCCTCTGAAGGTTTGTTAGATTAGATGGTTTACTAGAGGGAACCAACCTGCTCTGGAGATTCACTCTCACTGTAGATTACCCACAATCTAAGAGTGATTCCATGTTGTAGCAGGATAGGAAAGTTTAACTTTGCTATGGGTGCAATCCTGGTTGTCAACAGGTTGACTTTGGTCTCTTTTCAATCTTGACCCTTCATTTCATAACCTTCGCTCCTTTGTGTTTCATGTATTCTCATCCATTGATCTTTGAATCTTTCTAGAAGCCTAATCTTGACCATCTCTTCGAATGGTTGTCTATAAAAGAAGGATTCCTCCTCCATTTTTGATCTAACAACCACTTATCTCTGTAATGACGTTATTTTTCCTACAAGATAGAATCAAATGATTAGTAATACCTGCATGTTAATAAAATCACACAATAGAATGCAAAGGAGAAAAATACTTGAAATGGAAGAAAACTGGAAAGGTCTCACCCATTTAATACTCTGTGGCTTACTTCCATTGCACCTCCTCAAGCTTGCTGTGATAATAATGCCCTCAGATTTGTGAGAAAATTATATGTGTCTAGCCCTATCAATGCCTTTGAAGGATTTGTAAAATAAACTAATCTGCAACTAGAAATTTAATCCTAATGTGCAAGTAATGATAAAATCCTAAGATGATATGAAGATAAATGCGATTGCTAAAATAACAAGAGATGGCCAAAAATGAGATCAAGATTGTCATTTTATAGAAAACGCAATCTTGAATGGATGGACGAGATGAGAGATTGAGGAATGCCCTAGAATCTAAGGTCAAGATTCAATAAGGCAACTCTCAATTAGGGTTAGGGAAAAATGCCCACATGTGTGAATAAGATTTAATTAAATGAATTAAATCAAGACTAAATGTGATAGTTGAGATGAAATTAGTAAAAATCAGAAGACAAGAGGATGGGATTTTAGAAATTACTTGATTTGTAGAAGAACAATTCCATTTAGAATTAAATTAATTCAAAATATGGATTTTGTGAGATAAGAAGTAATTGATTTTTGAAATTAATTACTAAATGAAGAATCAGTTAATTATGTGAGATATTTTTAAATGATTTGTTTTATTTAAAAATATATAAGTGTCACATACAATAATTAAATAATTACAAATAATTATTTAATTTTAGAAGTAGTTAATTAATTAAATAAATTAATTGAATTTATTTAATTAAGAGGATTTAGGAATTAGTGACACATTAAATAAATATATTTTAAATATATTCATGTAATAATCAGGAGGACATTAATGATAAGGATTAATTAAATAAATAAGATTTTATTTAATTGTAAGAAGACTTTGATAATTAGTGACATATTAGATAAATAAATAAGATTTATTTATTTAATAATCATGAAGAATGAGATATTATGAATTAATTAAATAATTATGAATTATTTAATTAATAGTTGAATGTGGGTTAGAAACATAATTAAAATGTTATAATCATGTTATGACGAAAGGTGGTAAAATAGTGGTCACAGGCCTAAGTCATTTTTATGTGTCTACAAATCCCAGTGATCATAAATTGATCACATATCTTTAATGGTCTATTCCTCACAAATGATCAAAGTGATGCTAGAGTGCCACATATAATCAATGTGTCATCCTTCTCCTCTAGTAGTGAGCCCTCACAAAAATCTAGGCGTTCGTAATTCGAACCCTAATTCATAATGATTCAACTTTTATTTCAGAAATTAATGCATTATAATAGGTGATTAATGAAGGTGGAAAACTACTCATGTACTTGGCATCACCTTAAGTATACAATTGCTTTAGTAACACTCTACTTCATGTCATGTTGAAAATTTACAAAGGACACTAAAATAACGAAATAATACTAGCGTGAAAGGAAAGGTAAATTTTGAAAAAATGAAAACAAAACTACCAAGGGTTTTGGAGTTCCACTCTAAAAATATTATCATCATCAGCGAGAACCAAGTATGTTTCAGATAACTAATTTTATGTAAGTATTTTAACATATGAAGATCTTGAAAGATGGTATTTCCCTTTAGAAATTGAAATGTTGATCATTCTTTGATTTTGAATTTAGCCAAAAGGTGAAATGAAAAGTTTTATAAATTGTAAGGAATATTTTTTGGTTAAATTTAAACATAACTCACACACAAGGAACACATTTGAAAATGCAAAGCACACCAACAAAAATGAGTACTTTTGATGCAAGGGTAGAAGATGAATTCAAATATTGCAATTCATTGACCATACCAATCAATGTAGTAGTGACAAACACTCATATGGGGTGGTCTTTTAAATTTTGAAATTCACACTCATGTATGGTAGGAAAATGCTTCTCAGTGTATTGGAAATGTTATAGCAAGTGGGTTATTTTTAACAAGAGGGTTTTTGCTAGCAATGGAGGCCCTTGAATTGGTTATGCAATGTACAAATTACTATAACCCTGATAAAATATTTGTTGAGAAGGAAGGAAGAACTTATGCAGATCTCTCACCAAAAGGAATTATATACAAATTTGGGATTCCTAATTTTACTCAAATGTACAATATTGATACAAAGGCGGAGGCTAGCACATATCAGAGTGCTAAAGAACACAACAAATAAATTATGAGTACCCAATGGTGCCAAGAGCCGATTACAACAAATATTGAAGTAATTCAAAGGTCTATGTTCAACCAAGATATTCAAGATATTAAAACTCTATTTAGCAGGATGGTTGGTTTACAGGATGCCAGTAAATTTGAACCCTGCATGTTTGTAATAATATCCAGATTGATGGAAAATCCTATGCAAATGCATTAGGGAAAATTTATTAGCGACATATTATATGAATAGATAAAGGAATTTCTCAAAACCAGATGTTTTTATATGTCTTCATATGTGATTTATTCCTATTCCATGAGGGAAAGCAAACAAGAGTTGAAGAAGGTTGGTACTGTGGGTAGGGAGGTTGTAAATAGTTTGATATATGCTCATTTACCCTAGATCACTATCCACGGATATAAAGAGAATTACAAGAGAGTCAATGATGTGTTCTCCATGAAGCTAGTCAAAAAGATGGAAGGTGATAAAGCCAAAAGATTGTCCTTGGAGGCACAAAGTGTTATTAAACCAATGGGAGGCTGGTATATTCAGTTCCCTACTTACTCCTACATTAGGATGGAAAGGTTTGATGGACATCCATTTATGTTGCCCAGGTAACCAATATACAAAATTATTTTATTAGAATTGGTGAGATAGTTAAAACTGTCTCAGGCTCTTTATAACAAGGCTCACAAGAAGGCCTCTTTTAGATTTCCTATAGTATTAGGTAATTATAAGTGCAACACAATTAGGGTGTCTGACTTGTGTGAAGAAGAATTGAGAACATATAATTTTGAGTTTTTTCCACTCTAGAGAATGTACTATGATCCCGAAGTGAATATTTCCAAGACTATTGTTGGTTACCATGCTCATGTCCAACACCTAGCAAATTATTGGCTTAATTGTGAGGATGAGCTCAAAGTAAGGTTAAGAAAGTATGAAATATTTTCTTTATAATCTTCTTGGATTCTTATGCTTCATGAAATTCCATACTAGCTGGAAGAGGATGAGAGAGAAGTGCTGAATAAAGCCTATAATTAAGATAGGGTGTATGACCTATCATAGACCCAGATTATGAGGGTGAAGAAATTACATCAATTGATGAGTTCTCTACACCAATTTAGTTACATAATCAATAGTGGATAAATTATTTTTGTAAAGTTTTGAGAGAAAGAGGAATTGAGCCCACATTCTCAGAGGTCAAGAGATTAAAAAAAAGAAATGAAAATTCTTTTGAGAGTGAAAAACCTTCTAGGAAGAAAAGGAAAACTAGTAAGGTGGCTCCTAGTATAAGAATTGAAGAGAAAACCCCTGAAGTTTCAAAACAAGAAGTTCCAATAAAGCCATCTGATAAGCAGAAGGATGCAAAATCAAAACAAAGATAAATAAGAGGTAGGACCTAAAGGTGCATCTTCCTCTACAACAAAACCAAGAACTAAATTAGGTATTGAATAAGAAGTAAGAGTAACAAAATGTGTTGGTACATAGACGAGGCGTGCATTTCAAAGGGTTGCAACACTATTTACTTCTCCTCCCTCTGTTAACATGGATAATGTGAAACAAGAATTGGGAGGAAATCTTGTGGTTTTGGATGAAATTTTTGAGACAGATGAAGCCAAAATTAAAGAACAAATGGATAAATGGGGTGCCATGTGGGAGAAGATAAAATAAAATAAGTTTAAAGATAAACCCATGGTACAACTAGTGATAGATGAAACTCATGATATAGGGTCCACCCCTATAAATGTTGAAGAAGAAGAGTTCATATAGGGAATACTCGCCTCAGAAGTAGGGAACCCTAATATCCTTGAAATGGAAACAAGGGAGACTGCAAAGAAGGATCCTATTGATGATACAATTGTTGAAGATACTTTTGATTCCCAACCTTCACTTGGGAACATGCCAAATTCTAATAAACAATTGCAGGTCTTTGGAAAATTTGAAGAGGACTGGGTTGAAGTTGAGATTGAAAAGGAAGAAGCTACATAGCTTCTAGGTGAAGAAGTTGAAAATGAAGAAAAGACCTGGAGTAGCGGGAAATAAAGAAAGTAATGTTCAGGAAATTATATTGAACATCTGGATAGACAGGAAAATGTAAGTCTCCAAACAGAGGAGACAGTGCCAAATCTTATTAATCCTGAATCTATGCCAAAAATTGTTGAAGAAATTCCCATTTCAAAGGAAGTAATAGATAAAACTGAAGAAATAAGAGAAGAGATTTCTGAATCCAGTGAGAATCAGGAACAAAGGAATGCTACCGAGGAAGAGCTAAATAAAGTTGCACCTGAGTAGTTGATTAGGGAATTGGATTCCCCAATGGAAGTAGAAATATTGCCTTTGGACCTTAATAGTTTTATACAGGAAGTAGATACTCCTAATCCTAGGCATAGAGCTAAAGAAAAAAATATCATACAGAGAAATGTAGATGGTGACAGAACCGTCCATATAGCTACTCCAATAGCTAATAGAAACATACATGAAATATCACCTAAGGAGTATAAGATAATGAGTATTAATCTTGGACACTCATCTTGGAGGCAAGAGTTGGATGAAATAAAGGTGAAATTGGATGCCACTATTGCTAGAGTATATAAATATTAAAATAACAAGAGAGAATTGAAAGAACGAGTTGCTACCTTGGAACATTTTATAAAATCACTAACCCTATCTAGTCAAGTGCAGACTGAATTTCTCCAACATCTAGTACTAATGTCACAAGAATAGGTGGATGCAATTGTAGCGGTCCACCAAAAAATGAATGTATTTGAAGAATGGATTGAGTATTGGGTAAAAAAAGGGGAGGAATTTAATATAGATGTGATAGGAAAATATAAGAAAGCATACCATTGGTCTAAAAAATCCAGACGATGTGAAAGTGAATGCAGAGTTTGTCAAGAACAAATTGATGCTGAAAGGTAGAATATTGAAATTATCATACAAGCCAATGTCCAAGGCTTAATAAAAGGAAATGTAATTTCAGAGCAAGAATATCTATTGCTAGAGAAATGGAAGAAAAAATTGAAGTGGGAAGTTGACATGCTCATGCAATGTATTGAAGGATTTGAAAAGGTCACTATGGAAGGAATGATAAGTATTAATATTTTATTGAATTGTTAGCACATCAAGGTTGTGATCCCTAGAAATTAGGACAAGAGGATAAATAAGCTAAAGCCTTCAAATATTGGATCGAAAGAATAAATAGAGACCTTGTTTAGTTGTTAACTTGGGAGGTCGCTGATGAGATTATACAGTGTAGGAACACTATAGATAAATATGAAATAGACAAAGTGCAAAGAAATGATATTATACTTCAGGTATTAGAGGAATACAATAGGATCAAACTCACTTGGAGGGATATACAAGGGATTTGAAAAGAACATATGCATAAAACATTGAACACTTTCTAAGAATATCAATTGAAGAAAGATAAAGAAAAGATCCTGGAACTCGGGCCCTGAATGATAAAAGATGTCGAATACCAGAGGTTTTACAAAGATTTTTGTTTTTGCAAGTTTGGAGGTTGCTCTTGGTCCCAATGGATGTTGTTTTGGTATTCTAAAGGATGACAATAGCCTTGGTGTATGTGTAGTATCACATATTGGAGTAAGAAGTTAAGAGTGTCCTACTGACGAAGTCAAACCTTTGACTTCATCTAGAATATTTTGATGGTAGTTGGCGTATGCCATATGCTACCTTTTAATTTTCTATTTATGATTCTTTGGATAAACTTTAAGTTTGAAATATTGGGGCCCTGTTCCTATAAAAGGCCATTTATTGCTTTATTTTCATTTTTTAGTTTAAAATCTGTGGATGTCGGAGGAGCCAAATTTTTTCAAAGTTTTTTTCTTTTTTCTAGTTTTATTAATCATTCTAATCTAAAAAATTGTATGCACATAGACATTGATCAATATCAAAGCCAATTTGATATCTACCTATCTCATGAATATTTTGTAGTTGGTTTTGTTAGTTCAACCGAACAAGATTGTATGTTGTGTCATTTAAGGGTGCATGCAGAACCTACTCGGTGTCCAAACTAAAACCCCTCTCTTTAAAAGCTCGCACTATTTTATATGTAGTTGTGAAGCAATCTAGTGAACTATAAATTGGTTTTCTTTGATTTGCTTAATTCTTTGGGGCATGCATGGAGAATAACCAGGAGAAATTTTAATTTTTCAGTATTTGTTATGCTTTATTTTAGAATAGATGCTTAAATTTTTGAAAATGTTCCAAAAAAATAGATGAATGAATGGAAATTTATTAAAATTATTTTGTTGTTTATGAAATTGCTAAATGCTTAATGCTAAATCTACTTAGGTGATAGCAAAATAAATTTTTGATGTTAATGCAATATTATTTTAAGTCTTTTGATTTCATGGTGTTATTTTATGAATGAATTGGAAATCTTGTGTAAAATGCTTATGATTTTTTATGAAACCAAAAACAAACATATCCCCTTTGAGATTAATAGAAAAATCACATCATACCTTGGAGAGAAACTAGTACAATCATGACCTAATTATCAGAGACTTGGGATTGAACTGAGTCAATCTTTTATTCTATTAAGGTAGATTCCCCTTTTAGATTGTGTTGTTCCATATCTTTCAAGAAGGATATGCTCTTTGCAGTTTGTCTGTGAAGATTTTATTCAAACTGTTGCTATGAGTGAAACTATCATAAACAAGAATTGGTGTTAGAAGGAGGGCACCCCTTTTTTTTGTCCTTTTTGGATTTGTTAGGCCTTTAAACTAGATTTCTATAAAGTCACTAGATCTCGATCTGGTGATCCTTGTGTGACTTTAGTCGAGCTTAGTGGTCGAACATCATCTAGACCTCAAAATTCTAGAAGTGTATGTGGGATTTTTTAAAATCCAATTGTTCTTATACCACTGCCCTCCATAGTGATGGCATTATTTAACATAGAGTCACTGATCCAATTTTTTGTACACAATGATTTACCGAAAAAATCCTGATAAGTTGTGTTCCAAATATTATCCCTATAAAGATGCAAAAGAACATATTAGTATCTTTAAGGACACATGTTTTAGAGTAAGGATTCAACATGAATATGTTGTATGTAGGTTTTTCCCATACACATTAACTTATGAAGTTTACCAATGGTATATCAACCTACCTCAGAACTCTATTAGATCCTGGCTAGATATGGAAAGCCAATTCTTAGCTAGATTTAAAACACTGATGGATCCTGCCTTGTTATATCATCAATTTTCTCAAATTAAGAGTTTCGAAGGAGAACCTATAACTAATTTTAATGATAGGTTTCAAAAGGTTTATTCTAAATTGCAAGTACCTTATGTAGTGGATAATCTATCTACTATCATGGTTTATTATACATCAGTGGATCCTTTAACTACCATGTTTGTGAAGCGAAAGGAAAATCCTCCTACTACTTTACCCGAAGCCTATATTGAATCCATAAATGTAAATTTAGAAATGAAACACCTCATAAATGGATCATCCACAAATGGAAAAAATTTATTGAACAATTATCCTACCCCAGGTGTGAATGGAGTCCCTCTAAATAATCCTATAGCTCCTAATATTTATCCTTCAGTGGTCCAAAATGGGACATTTCCTCAAAATACTTTCTTTCAACCAGGAAATAGTCAAGCTTTAGTCCCTCACCTTGGTCTAGCTATCACAGAGTTGTGTCCCAACAAAAATTCATTTTTGTCACAAACTCAAGAAAATCAAAATATCAAAATCTCAGAGGAGAAGGAAGACATGAAATAAATCACAGCTCAACTCAAAATATTAACCACAGAGGTTATAAAATTAAGAAATCAAAGCTTTTATGCTCAAAATAATAATCAAAATTTGCAAAATCGAACATATAATGCTCCTAGACCACCTAGACCTTGGAATACATGACCAAATAATGGAGGAGTATCAACACCTTTAAATAATATTGATCCTACTAATGAAAGATCTAGATGAAAAGTGAATTTAGCTGATCTTGCAATGAATAATTGATGCATAATTCATAAGAAAAATGATCATGTTGAAGTAGACTATTCACAATTCAAAATTGCTTTAGATATTTTTCTAGCTGCTACACATCATAATGAATAGTGTAACTCTCACCTTCCTAAGGGAAATGAGTTGCTTCCAGTGGGATATGATTTTTCTTTAGTTCTTGAAAGCTACAAATGTGTTAAACCACATATTGTCATCACAAGTTATAATCATGAATATGAGGGAAATAATTCAACTATGACTCTAGAAACATACACATTTCCCTATCAAGATGAAAATGAATCTCAAGAAGAAATCGATGAAATTCATGCTTTTCAATAGTATCAGAAAGGACATAGTCATAACTTGAGAAGTAACACCAATAGTGTAAATAAAGTTAATGGGCCACTAATGATGTTGATCTCGCCTAATAATTTTAATACTCCACCTGATGATAAATCAAGTAATAACCTAGGGTTACCTAGAGTAACCTCATTAAAATTCATCAAATGTTTCAAGAAAGAAAAAGGTAGATTCCACCGACCAAAACAATATGACTAACTATTTAGTGGAAGAAATAAAAAAGCTAAAGATTAACCTCTCTTTGTCAGAATTGCTCAAAACACATGTAATCAAGAAAGCTTTCTTAAATTCTCTAGGAGATTTTTCAAAAGAAGGCAAGCTTAAAGACACACAAGTGAAAGATAATCAAGCTAAAGCGAAAGATAAGAACATTGTTCCTATAAGAGATACACAAGTATCCTTTTACAAAGGAAAATTAGAGTCTCCGCCATTTTTACTCACTTTGAGAATATTTGGTAAAAACCTTCATAATTGTTTAGTAGATTTGGGAGCATCTAATAATGTGATGCTTTTGTCTACATGTCAAATGCTAGGTTTAAATCTGGAAAGTTCTTTAAAGAAAATCACTCAACTCGATAAAATGGGAATAAATGTAGTCAAAGAGTTGACTAATATTCACATGCAATTAGTGTCAGATCATAGAGTTCAATATTATATAGACATTCAAGTTGTTGAGATACCTGATACTTATGGTATGTTATTGAGTAGGGATTGGTCCAAGGTCTTGAATGGATATATGGCTACTAACTTTTCACATATGTGGTTACCATGGAAAGGAGTCCCTAATAAAATTAGGATTGAAAGAGAACTGTGCATGAAATATATGATCACTGTTATTAATAAAAAAAATGAAGTTCTATATATTGATATAGAACTAGGAGTTTATAAAATATGAAGTTCAGGAGTCAAAATAGAAGAAGTATTTACATGTGATGCTAGAAAACGTAATCAATTAACTCCTGAAATTGATGTTATAATTGAATTAGATTACGATTCTTGTGAATAGGAAAATAGTCCTTATGATAAATTTTGGAAGAATATTGTTTTAGAAGCTCAGAAGAGTGATAAAATCAAAATTTCACTAAATTTTTTGTTGTTGCAGGGTTGGTGCAGGTTACATAATGTTGCACACTCAAAAAAAAAATGTATGATGTGTCTATAGATATTTCATAGAATCAAGAATTACTACTTTCCAAAACATGATAAAGTCAAAAGGTTTGAATCAAGAACGCATAAAGACAAAATCCATGTTACACAAACCGAAAGGACTAATCCAACAACATTGAAGAATGGTAAGTTACAAGCTATAGATGATCAAGCCTAGATTCTTAAATTCGACAGATCCAAATCGAAACAAGGGATTGGAGTCGAAGTTGAACTCATCGACCCACAAGGTAAATATTTTCTTATTGCATATTGGTTACAATTTTAATGTACTAACATCATGGCAGAGTATGAATCCCTTATACACAGCCCGGTCCTCACAATCAAAAAGAAATCTAGAACCCTCAAGGTATTTGGTGATTCAGAATTGGTAGTAAGAAAAGTTCTAAAGAAGTATATTTATCACTACAAGTGATTGTCCAATTATCAACATAGAGTATGGGATTTAATAGAAAATTTTGACGCATTCAACATTACTCATATCCCAAGAATATTTAATCAAAGAGATGATGCTTTGGCTATTGATGCCAATACTCTAGAACCTCTAGATGCCTCTAATTTGAAGAAATTCATAGTTGAGCTGGTGCAGTTACCTCCGATTCTTGATAATGTTACTAATTTGTAGGTGTTTGAAGATGACTAACATATATTAGAATTTATCACTAATTCTAGTATTTTCGAAGCACAAATAATTGAAGAGATGGATCACCTTGATGGTGAATTCCAAGATGAAGAATTAGCTCAAGTCAAAGATAATAATATTCTGAAATGAATAATTGAGTTAGAACGATTATTTAATATTGATTAGATAGTAAGAAAAAAGGATTTCCTCAAAGCAATGGGGAGTAATTTGAATTATACAATTTACGTACTAAGGAAGATCCTAAGAATGTGCTAATTGGAAAGGTTTGTATTGAGGAAGAGAAAAGAAATATTGCTCAAGAACTTAAAGATTATTGGAAGGTTATAGCTTGGACATATGAAGATTTGAAGACTTATTATACTTCCATCATTACTCATACGATACCATTAAAGCCTAATGCAAAGCCTTTCCAATAGAAACATCGGCTAGTAAATGCACTCTTAGAACCATTAACTCAAAAATAAGTCCAAAAATATTTATCGGCTAAGATAATATTTCCTATCAAACATTCTACTTGGGTGGAAAATTTGGTTCCCATGAGAAAAAAGAATGGAGATATACAACTATGCGTAGAATTTCAAAATCTCAACAGGGCATTTGAGAAAGATAACTATCCATTGCCCTCACTAGAAGAAGTGCTAAAAATAGTCAATGGTTCACAAATTATGTCCTTTTTGGATGGATTCTCTAGATATAATCAAGTAATGGTAGCGAGGGAAGATCAAATGAAAAAAACATTCACCACAAAGTGGGAAACTTTTTCTTATCGTAGGATGCCATTCAGATTAATAAATGTCGGAGCTAGATTACAAAGATCCATGGATTATGCTTTTCATGAGTTGATAGGCAAGTGCATTATTATCTACATGGATGACCTCATAGTATTTTCAAACAATAGAATATATCATGTTCGATATCTCAGAGCAATATTATAGAAGTGTGAAACTTATGAAGTTTCACTAAATGCTAAGAAGTGTATTTTAGGGGTAACTGAAGGTAAGTTATTGGGACATATTATTTTTGAACAAGGTATTTCAATAGACCTAGACAAAGTGAGTGCACTACTCAAGTTACAACCCCCACGAAGCAAAAAAGAGTTAAAATCCTATTTCGATAAGATAATTTTATTCAAAAATTTATTACTGGATTCGTAGAAATAGTGAAACCACTCAATGATATGTTAAAGAAAGATGCTAAGATAGAGTGGAAAAATGAAGCTAAGATCACCTTCGAGAGTATAAAGACTGCAATTACAGAAGCTTTGATATTGGTAAGTATGAATTACGTTAAACCTTTTTATATTTACTCTTTTGCTTTTGGTCATACTTGTGCAAATATACTAACATAGAAGGGTGAGAAAAAAGAAGAGAAGCCAATTGCTTTTATGAGAACTCCATTCAAAGAAGTGGAGTTGAGATATACAAATGTTGAAAAACAAACCTTTGCTTTGGTCAAAGCGGTATGAAAATTTAGACATTACGTCCTTAGAAATATAGTCAAAGCTATTGTTTTGGATTCTATAGTCAAGATGTTGTTAATATAGAGTGAGCTCAAAGAAAAAAGAGCCAAATGGGTTACCATATTATATAAATTTGATCTAGATATTATACCCATGAAATTGGTTTGAGAACAAGCTTTGGCCAGGTCTATTGTAGAAATAGATACAAAAATTTCAAGTCAGCAATATACATTGGATGCAAAAGACCAAGATGACTAGTATTCAGATATATGGCATTATCTGGCAAGCCATACTTGCCCTGATCATATGCAAAGAAATCAAATAAGATCCCTTAAGATAAAATCACAAATTTATATGATTAGAGGAGGACCTCTATTCAAAAGAAACCATGAAGGAATCTATTTAAGATGCTTGAATAGAACAGAAGCAAAAAATATGGTGCAAGAATTACATGATAAATTTGGAACAGCTCATGGAGCACCATTAGCCACTGCACATCTCATTTTAAGAGCCAGTTATTATTGGCCAATGATTTTCAAAGACACATATGAACATGTGAAACATTGCTATACATGTCAAACTGCATCAGACAAAGGAAGATTCAATGCTCAACCATTACAACCAGTGATGGAAATGCATCCTTTTTCACAGTGGGGACTAGATTTCATTGGAACTATTAATCCTCTATCATCTGCAGGCCATAGATTTATATTGACTGCAACTGATTATTGTACCAGATGGGAAGATGTGTGTCCCAACAAATAATGCACTATAGAGATAGTAAGAAAATTTTTAGAAGAGAATCTCATCACCAGGTTTGGAGTACCATATGTATTGGTATGTGATAATGGCCCTGCCTTTTCTTCATTGAAAATTTCTAATTTGGCATTTGAATATGGTATAAAATTAAAATTCTCATCTAACTATTATCTGTAGGGAAATGGATTAGTTGAATCATAAAATAAAAAATATGTTGGATATGATTGAAAAATTGATCGAAAAGAATCCAAGGGAATGGCATGCTTTACTGAAAATCTCCCTTTGGGTAGATCACACTAGGATGAAAGATTCTCTAGGGAATTCTCCTTATCACTTAGTTTATGGGCTAGATCCTATACTACCAATAAATTTGAAAATCCCTACTTGGAAATTCACCCAAGAATATATCAGATTGGATGACCAAACTAAAGCTTGGTTATTACAATTAATGCATTTAGATGAAAAACGTACTCGAGCTATAGATCATTTTGCTAGGAATCAATATGTGGTAAAAGTATTATTTGATAAAAGGGCTAGATTAAATACTTTTAGAATATTTGACTTGGTCCTATACTAGAATACAACTCATGAAAGAAAAGGTGAGCATGGTAAGTTTGACAAGATGTGGACAGGCCCATTTCAAGTTTCTAAAATCTTGGATGACAACACTTATAGATTGAAGTCTTTGACTGGTGAAGATATCCCATCGTCTATCAATGGATAGTTCCTTAAACATTATTTCCATTCATAGGTAAATAGTTTTTTTTTTAGGTTAGTTTTGTTGTTGTTTTGTGAATAATTGTTTGTTGCTTTGTCTCGTTTTCTTTTGGGTGTTGCATCATTTGAATTTTTGATTATTAGCAACCTTTAAAGGTGAAAAAGTTAATAGAACATCAATTCTGGAAATTTGATATGTGCTCTGATCGAAGATAGTCCTTTATTTATAATTTTTTTGAGAAGTATTCAATTCTTTATACTCTTGTTAGCATGAATCATTCAGTTGATGTTGAGCTACAAACACACACATTTAATTCATTCTACTGAAATTTGGGATAACAGTTGTTTGCATTAAGTGAAAAATCAAAAGGCTACCTTTTTTACCAATGTAATTCCCAACCTAATAGTGG
The DNA here is from genome assembly GCA_007115665.2 of Sequoiadendron giganteum. Lineage (NCBI taxonomy): Eukaryota > Viridiplantae > Streptophyta > Pinopsida > Cupressales > Cupressaceae > Sequoiadendron > Sequoiadendron giganteum. The sequence continues at coordinate 625,835,722 of CM021100.1, forward strand.
GCTTCACTGCCTACAATTGAAAATGAGCTATTATTGAAATATCAAAAGAAAAATGAGCTATCATTGCAATACAAAAAAAAAGACAAATCAACTCTATAGGCTATCCAAATATCTCTACCAGGGCTATAGATGCCTGGCTGGCAGTAGATCTATGTTTGGGGGGATTACAGAGATAACCTTGTCGGGGCTATGGACGCTTGACTGGAAACAAGGCTCTATCCCTGGTTGGCTTAAAAGGAATTTTCAAATTATGTAGGTTAATGCAAGAATTGCTATTTTTATGTTTACTATAGTAGAAACAACCAATTGCACACACGTGAACTCAGTAATACTTAATCTTGTAGGCTAAATGAAGTGAAATTTGAATGTCAGAATAAGGATCCAATAATTTATAATTAGAAGACTAAAAAATTTTGGTTCACTGATGTTAGATCCAAAATTGAATTTCTATTATTTTTTTAGTTTTTTTGGTTGCTAATTGTTGTGTGGTCTCACAACATGCCCTATTTTTCCCTTTGGAAAAATGTGGACCCCTTTTTTCCTTGTTCCCTTTTTCCTTCATTTTATTTGGCATTGTTATGTGGCTTGGTCAATTGTTGGACTAATTTTCAAATTTTCTTGGTCCTTATTTTATTATAATTTCTTTCTTGGATTTGATGTTTCGGTCCCTTCATAAAGTTTAATATATTACCAAAAACCGAAATTTCAGAGTTATATGGTTGCATCAAGAGAATCTCATCTTCAGTTGGTCTTAGTCCTACCTGGTTAGTCATCGACCAAAAGTGTTAATACTGGTGATATTATTTTTCTTGTATCAGAGTCCGGTAATTTTCTTTGGAACTTGAAAACCTGAGCATCTATTTTGAAATGTTTTGATCTCTATTGGACTTGGTTTTTGGTCTTTTATTTCATTTTGATTTTTTTTCTTTCTGAAGCTTGGAGGTAAGTTCCCCGGATCTAGGTATTTTTTCCTAAAAGTTGATATCGAAAGTGGTTAATCCCAGTGATCATAAATTGATCACGTATCTTTAATGGTCTATGTGTCACAGATGATCATAGTAACACTAGAGTTCCACGTATAATCATCATGCCATCTTTCTCCTCTAGTAGTGATCCCACACAAAAATCTTGTCGTTCATAATTTGAACCCTAATTCATAATGATTGCACCTTTATTTGATAAATTAATGCATTATAATAGGTAATAAATGAAGGTGGAAAACTAATCATGTACTTGGCATCACCTTAAGCATACAATTTCTTTTGTAACACTCTACTTTGCGTCATGTTGCAAATTTGCAAAGGACACTGAAATAAAAAAATAATACTAGCACGCAAGGAAAGGTAAATTTAGAGAAGCTAAAAACATAGCTACCAAGGGTTTTGGAGTTCTATTCTAAAAATATTATCATCATCAGCCACAACTAAGTATGTTTTAGATAACTAATTTTATGTAATTATTTTCACACATGAATATCTTGAAAGATGGTATTTTCCTTTAGAAATTGAAATGTTGATCATTCTTTGATTTTGAATTTAGCGAAAAAGGTGAATTGAAAAGTTTTATAAATTGTAAGGAATTTTTTTGGTTAAATTTGACCCTAACTCACACACAAGGCACACATTTGAAAATGTAGAGCACACCAGCAAAAATGAGTACTTTTGATGCAAGGGAAAAAGATGAATTCAAATATTACAATTCATAGGCCATAAAAATCAATGTGGTAGTGACAGACACTCATACAGGGTGGTCTTCTGATGTTGAAATTCACACTCGGGTATGACAAGAAAATGCTTCTCAGTGCATTGGAAATTTTATAGCAAGTGGGTTAGTTTTAGCAGGAGGGTTTTCACTAGTAATGGAGGCCCTTGAATTGGTTATGAAATGTATGAATTTCTATAACCTTGATAAAAGAGTTGTTGTGAAGGAAGGAAGAACTTATATAGATCTCTCACCAAAATGATTTATATACACATTTCGGCTTCCTACTTTTACTCAGATGTACAATATTGATACGAAGGTTAAGGCCAATACATATCAAAGTGCTGAAGCACACAATAGACAAATTATGAGTACCCAATGGAACCAAGAGCTGATTACACCAAAGACCAAAGTACTTCAAAGGTCTATGCTCAACCAAGATATTCAAGATATTATCTCTGCTAAGCAGGATGGCTCGTTTACGATATGCTAGTAAATTTGAATCTTGCATGATTGTAATAATATCGAGATTGATGGAAAATCCCATGCAAATGTATTGGGGAAAATTTATTAGCAATAGACTATATGAAAAAATAAAGGAATTTACCAAAACCATATGTTTTTATATTTCTTCATATGTGATTTATTCCTGTGCCATGAGGGCACGCAAACAAGGGTTGAAGAAAGTTGGTACTCTAGGCAAGGAGGTTAGAAATAGTTTGATATATGCTCATTTACCCCAGATCATTATCCATGGATATAAAGAGAATTACAAGAGAGCCAATGATGTGTTCTCCATGAAGTTGGTCAGAACGATGGAAGGTGATAAAGCCAAAAGATTTTCCTTGGGGCACAAAGTGTTATTAAACCAATGGGAGGCTGGTATATTTAGTTCCCTACTTTCTCCTACATTAGGATGGAAGGTTTTGATGGACATCCATTTATGCTACCTAGGTACCCAATAGAAAAAATTGTTTAATTAGAATTGGTGAGACAATTAAAACCGTCTCAGGATCTTTATAACAAGGCTCACAAGAAGGCCTCTTTCAGATTTCCTATAGTATTAGGGAATTATAAGCACAATGCAATTAGGGTGTCTGACTTGTGTGAAGAAGAATTGAGAACATATAATTTTGAGTTTTTTCCACTCTAGATAATGTACTATGATTCAGAATGGAATATTTCCAAGCAAATTTATGGTTACCGTGCTCATGTGCAACACCTAGAAGATTACTAGCTTAATTGTGAGGATGAGCACAAAATGAGGTTAAGAAAGTATGAAAGATTGTCTTTAGAATTTGTTTGGATTCTTATGCTTCATGACATTCTAGACCAGTTGGAAGAGGATGATGGAGAAGTGTTGAATGAATCCTATAATAAAGATGGGGTGTATGATGAACCTATCGCAAACCCAAATTATGAGGGTGAATAAATGACATCAATTGATGAGTTCTATGCACCAGTTTTGTTGCATACTTAACACTGGATAAATGATTTTTATAAAGTTTTGAGAGAAAGAGGAATTGAGCCCACATTCTCAGAGGACAAGATATAAAAAAAAGAAATGAAAATGCATTTGGGAGTGGGGAACCTACTAGGAAGAAAAGGAAAACTAGTAAGGTGGCTCCTGATTAAGAATTGAATAGAAAACCCCTAAAGTTTCAAAACAAGAAGTTTCAATAAAGCCATCTGATAAGCGGAAGTATGTAGAATCAAACAAAGATAAATCAAAGGTAGGACCTAAAGGTGTGTCTTCCTCTACAACTAAATTGGGTATTGAAGAAGCAAGAGTAACAAAAAATGTTGGTACACAGATGAGGTGTGCAACTCAAAGTGCTGTAACACTATTTACTTCTCATCCCTCTATTAACATGGCTAATGCAAAACAAGAATTGGGAGGAACTCTTGAGGTTTTGGATGAAATTTCTGAGATATATGAAGCCAAAATTAAATAACAGATGGATAAATGGGGTGCCATGTGAAAGAAGATAAAATAAAATAAGTTTAAAGATAAACCCATGGTACAACTAGTGATAGAAGAAATTCTTGATATAGGGTCCACCCCTATAAATTTTGAAGAAGAAGAAATCATACAAGGAACACTCACCTCAGAAGCAGGGAACCCTAATATCCTTGAAATGGAAACAAGGTAGACTACAGATCGGGATCCTATTGATGAAATGATTGTTGAAGATAGTTTTGATTCCTAGCCTTTTCTTGTGAACATGCCAAATGATAATGAACAATCATAGGTCTATGGAAAATCAAAAGAGGATCACATTGAAGTTGAGATTAAAAAGGAAGAAGCTACATAGGTTCCAATTGAAGAAGTTGAAAATGAAGAGAAACATTGGTGTAGCAGGAAATAAAGAAGGTAATGTTCAAGAAATTGATATTGAACATCTAGATAGATAGGAAAATTTAAGTCTCGAAACAAAGGAGACAATGCGAAATCTTAGTAATCTCGAATCTATGCCAGAAATTGTTGAAGACATTCCCATTTCAAAGGAAGTAATAGATTAAACTAAAGAGATACCTGAATCCAATGAAAATTAGGAACAAAGGAATGTTACAGAGGAAGAGCTAAATAAATATGCACCTGAGTGGTTGATCAGGGAATTGGATTCCCCAATGAAAGTAGAAATATTGCCTCTAGACCTTAATAGTTTTATACAGGAAGTAGATACTCCTAATCCTAGGTGTAGAGCTAAAGAAAAACATGTCATACAGAGAAATGCAGATGGTGATAGAACCATCCATATAGCTACTCCAACAAATAATAGAATTAGACATGAAATAATGCCTAAGGAGTATAAGATAACGAGTATTAATCTTGGACACTCATCTTGGAGACAAGAGTTGGATGAAATAAAGGTGAACATGGATGCCATTGTTGCCAGAGTACAAAAATATAAAATTAAGAACAGAGAATTGAAAGAACAGGTTGATACCTTAGAACATTTAATAAAATCACTAACCCTATCTGGTCAAGCGTAGATTGAATTGCCCCAAAATCCAGTGCTAACATCACAAGAATGGGTGGATGCAATTGCAGAAGTCCACCACAAAATGAACATATTTGAAGAATGGATTGAGTATTGGGTAAAATAGGGGGAGGAATTTATTATAGATGTGATAGGAAAATATAAGGAAGCATACCATTGGTCTAAAAAATCCAGAAGATGTGAAAGTGAATGTAGGGTTCGTCGGGAACAAATTGATGCTGAAAGGAAAAATATTAAAATTCTTATAAAAGTGAATGTCCAAGGCTTAATACAAGGAATCTAATTTCATATCAAGATCTCTATTGCCAGAAAAATGGAAGAAACAATTGAAGTGGGAAGGTGACATGCTTATGCAATGTATTGAAGGATTTGAAAAGGTCACTATGGAATTAAGAAAATTGCTTTATAAGTATCAAGATTTTATTGAATTGTTAGCATGTCAAGGTTGTGATCCCTAGACATTAGGATGAGCGAGTAAAGAAGAGCCTTCAAATAATGGATCAAAAGAATAAACAAAAACCCTAATCAGTTGTTAACTTGGGAGGTCATTGATGAGATTATACAGTGTAGGAAAACTATAGATAAATTTGAAATAGACAAAGTGTAGATAAATTATATTATACTTCAAGTATCAGAGGAATACAGTAGGTTCAAACTCACTTGGAGGGCTATTCAAGGGATTTAAAAAGAACATATGCATCAAACATTGAATTCTTTCTAAGAATATAAATTGAAGAAAGATAGAAAAGATCCTGGAACCTAAGCCCCGAATGATAAAAGATGTCAAATACCAGAGGTGTTACAGATATTTTTTGTTTTGCAATTTTGCAGGTTGTTCCCAATCTCGGTGGATGTTACTTGTTCAGTATTCTGAAGGATGTTGATAGCCTTGGTGTATGTGTAGTATAGTATACCAAAGTAAGAAGTGAAGAGTGTGTTGTTGATGAAGTTAAACCTTTGACTTCATCTAGAATATTCTGATGACAGTTGGCGTATGCCCTATGCTACCTTTTAATTTTCTATTTCTGATTCTCTGTATAAAATTTAAGTTTGAACTCTTGGGGCCATGTTCCTATGAAAGGCCATTTACTATTTTATTTCCATTTTAAAGTTCAAAATTTTTGGATGTCAGAGGAGCTAAAACTTTTCTAAGTTTTGTTCTTTTTTCCTTTTTTTTGAATCATTCTAGTCTAAAAACTTGTATGCACATAGACATTGATCAATAGCCAATTTGATAGCTCCCTATCTCATGAATATTTTGTAGCTGGTTTTGTTAGTTCAACCAAACAAGACTATATATTGCACCATTTAAGGGTGCATGCAAAACCTACTCAATGTCCAAACTAAAATCCCTCTCTTTAAAAGATCACACCATTTAATATGTAGTTGTGAAGCAATCTGGTGAAGTATAAAGCAGTTTGCTTTGATTTGATTAATTATTTGGGGCATGCATGGAGAATAATCAGGAGAACTTTTAATTTTCAATATTTTTTATGGTTTATTTTAAAATAGATGCTTAAATTTTTGAACATGTTCCAAAAAACTAGATGAATGAATAAAAATTTATTGAAAATCTTTCGTTGTTTAAGAAATTATTGAATGCTTAATGCTAAATCTACTTAAGTGATAGCAAAATAAATTGTTGATGTTCATGAAATATTATTTTAAATATTTTGATTTCATGATGTTATTTTTATGAATGAATTGGAAATCTTGTGTAAAATGCTAATGATTTGTTATGAAACCAAAAATGAACATATTCCCTTTGAGATTAACAGCAAAATCACATCATACCTTGGAGTGAACCTAGTACAATCATGACTTGATTGTCAAAGACTTTGGATTGAACTGAATCAATCTTTTATTTTTTTAAGGCAGATTCCCCTTTTAGATTGTCTTGTTCCATATATTTCAAGAAGGATAGATTCTTTGCAGTTTGTCTATGAAGACTTTATTCAAACTATTTCTACAAGTGAAATCGTCATGAACACTAAGCACATGAATTATGTCTCCAAAGAAACACTAAGATGTACATTCCATGATTCCTTAAGGGTGGTTAAGAGGTTACAATTAGATTGATTTGGAATAAATATTGGGGTAGTATTTCTTACACACTCAAAATCTCTATTAAAAGGTTGATGGTGGTATTTTAAAATTGGATTTTATTAAATACCTACGGTAGTGACTAAAAAAATGCATGAGAACTATATTTAAAAACTATAATAATAGGTTGTGAATTGTTTGATGTGGAAGACCTAGACAAGGTACATGTAATTTTTAATATAATATAAAATGATAAGGAGATTTTTCTAACTTAAATAATCACACAAAATAGTGAGAGCCATAATAAAAATCATGCCTACTATTTGACATAATATGAAATAATTTTCTTATAAAACCTTCCTAAATATGAAAATAATTATGATTATGAAGTATTATTAATTAATTATAGTTGTTTCCATAGATATTGAATGCTTTCTAATTTCACACAAGATGACATCCCTTATTACAAATAGAGAATAGAAAAATACATTATTGAGCTAAGAGAAAAGTGATTGAGATGTCTATGTAGTTAGAATCTTTTTCACAATAAATTCATTATGGTTATGTGTACTATATACTTGGATAAAAAATTCAAATGTATATGTGAACTTCAAGAAAACATAGAAGTTATTTTTGTATATGTGTACTACAAAAGTATATATGTAATAAAAAGCGCCACATTAATCAAGGCGCTATTTTGAAAGGTCAAAGCGCCGGAACACTAACTCGAAGCACTAAAACCTTCTAAGTGCTATTTTACACTATAGAAGTGATAATTTATCTTATCAAAGTGCTATTAATTTCGAAGCACTAATATATCCTATCAAAAGCGCTAACAAATCTAATGGAAGTGCTAATTCTCAAAAGCGTTAAAACAGGTCCTAGGAGCACCACACCAGACTGCGAAGTGCTAAATAGAGTAAGTACACTTCTTAATATGACATTATATCAAGAGAATTAATCAAAGTTAATCTAATTGAAACAAAAAGACTCTTGAAAGCATCATATTTCTCTCTATCTCCAAATATTTATCAAATCATTATGGCTCTTAGATCGTGTAAGCACTATGACTATTTAAAATGACAATATGAAGAACGAGAATGATGCTAAATGCAGGAAACTAATCCTATATGATGATATTATAAACTAAATTGACATGAAACTGATAAAAGAAAGCTACAAAAAACTAAATGCAGCCATGATTATGAATTAGAGCTATGATGCTATTGCTAAAATGCTTGATGCTATTGTTGCAGAGTAAGTTTGCATAAATTTGGGATCCTTTCTTTGTTGTATAGGGATATATTTATAGATTTCCAAGCAACACATTTGCATAGGGGCAGCAAACATAGGCTTGGATTCAATCTGGAGGATTGAATGGTGAGAGATGGAGGAGCTGGAGAAGATTTTGGGACTGGTTCCCACCCATGAAAGCAACAGGCAAGAGGATAGGAAGGATTGATAGAAGAGGATTGAGAGATTGATTTCCAATTTGTCTCCAATTTGTCTCCAAATCTTCCCATGAAGATTGAATCAATTAATTTAGACATAAATTAGACATATAATGTCTAATTTGGTATTTGAGGAAATAGAGGAATCTGATTTATGCCTTTATTTAAATATTTATTTATTTATTTAAATTAGCAAAAGAGGGATAAATAATTTAATAAAACAAATGATAGAAGTTTTTTATTAAATTAAAATAGAAGAATTTATGATAATTAAACAATAAAGTATTTAACCTTTGTTTAATTTATTTAAGATTGAATGATGTGATAAAGATAAAATAGAGGAATTGATAAGTAAATAAAACAAAATATTTATTTTTGTTTATTTAATTAAGATGAAATAATAGCATAATTAGAAGAATTTAAATAAGAATTTAAACGTGAACTATATAAATAAATATTTCTATTTATTAAATAGTAGAGGAATTTAGGATAATTAATCAAATAAGTCATATTCAATTAATCAGATTCTCTAGACCAATTTTAGGTGTATACAATACATACTTGGGTAAATATTAAAAATGTATTCCAATGTAATGATATATTTCTTGGTAGGTAAAGTCATATTTTTGTATCAAGTGATAGAGAATAGAAAAATAAAAGGTTGCAACCTTGTTTAGAAGGAAATAGATACGACTCTCCAATGTTGCTTTTCTATAAAGAAGTTAAGGACACCCCCTTCTTAAGAGAGCTTATGATTAAATTTGATACAAAGAATTTTGTAATTTTGCTACCCATTTTTGGCATCATAGTTTTATTTCAAATAATTTTAATCAAAAGTACTATAATTCAAACAAGATGGAGGGAATTTATATAATTTTGAGTGTGCTAAAAAATAGTTTTAATAAATAATTTCTAATTTTATGTGAAGGAAATATCCTTTAGATTCTAGGATTCATGGCATCAACCAAATTGTAATAAATATTAAATCCTATACATAGTTCATAGTAAAGAAAGATAATTGAAAGAGTTACATTGATAATTTAGGAGAATATTCAAGTTGTAAAAACAAATCAAACTAGGTTGGAATATTTTTTGGATCAATCTAGTATTTGATGGAAGAGGCAAAAAGATGGTAGGAACTTAGGAGGAACATCATAATGTTTTTTGTATTTAACATATTGGTACTCAAATCTATTGTGTTGATTTTTCTGGAGTCCCTTATATTTTTCATTTTTTGGCCTAGGTTTATAGCCAATTTGAGATAAATTATGTGGGCCTCTATGCTTATGTTCCTTTTCTTTCTATTCTACCTTTCACCTTTTACTTCACTCAATCATCCAAGTAAGAAAAATCATAAATTGGTTGTGTTTTTCTTGTCAACAAGTGATGGAGGCTCTAATGCCATGTGTAATGCCCCACCACGTAACCCTAAAGGAAGTTGCAATTCACTACTTAAGCATACAATTTTTTGTTTTAAACTGTATTTAACATACATGTTCACCTACAATTGACAACAACCTCTAAGGCTATGTAACCGATATTACTTAAACCCATACATTCATCAATATACAACCTTAACATTTAATTACAATATGAATTGAGAAATTAAACAAAATAAAGATATGTCATAACATAAAGAGATATAAACAACACTCCATAATCATGAACTTAATCAAATGGTTACATCACTCGTTCCCAGAATGAGGCAATAATACAAATGTGTTACAATATACACAAATCCACCTCGTATACAAATGAGGGGTAAAATAACATGATTCAAATTGAAATAAATACATTTCTTTAATTAAAACAGGAATTACGAGCTCTCCAACTAGATATCTTGCCATCAAGTACTAAAGATCAAAGGAGGGACCCAATAGTGTATGGTGCATGATCCACCCAAACAAGTGGTACCCGAAGGCCCACCCCCCATGCTAGGAGATAGTAACACATAACATGGACATACTCTACAACCACTAGTACAACTCTAACATGATCATATTGCTTCCAGATATAAAATAGATTGAGTATGTAAAGAAAAACATACACATAAAAACAAATACTAAATTTTGTCCTAGACAGAGTGTCATCGCATAGTTCGTCATGGGATCTCCTCTGGGAATCTTCATAGGCTCTGGTAATTTTGGTGACCTCAACCAAATCCTAGCCCCTATAATCACTCATGTGGAATCAAATACCTCTTGTCAGGACAAGATAGATGACCTTGCCATTCTAGGCCTTCCCACTCATCCCAAGCCTAAATGAGCACTTTTGTCTATGAGTGAGGCTAAATTATCTTGTTAAGTGTGAAATACTAACCAATCCCCTAAGTACATTATTTAAGTTATCACTTGATTTAACTACCTCCGAAGGTTACCTAGTTTACCTATTTGGGCTCTGGTGCCTAACAGAAGCCACTCTTCTACTTGACAACATAACAAAAAAAACCAATGACCAAGGGAATCCCAAGTGCATAAAACAAGATAAAACCACTCCAACTCTAGGAGGAACATATAATGAAACTCACTCCAAACACTTGGAGGCAACAAGACACATAATCCACTCCTTCCAAAGGAGGCACAAATCATCCCCATTCGTGAAAACCAAAAAAGTCACTAACAAGACACCATGCACTACCCAAGGGAAATACAAATGGTTGACATCATATTATGAAAACCCCCATACTCAAGGAACTTCTGAAAGACTTGCCAATTAAAGACACATTTAATCCATTTCCCCCAAACAAGAACATAGAGGAAATAATTACAACAAGGCAATTGCAAGGAAATAATCTACTTTTGGATATACTAAATCCATTTCCCTTTCAAATACATTTCACAGTAAAGAAAACAATTGCCCTAACAAAATAATTGACTAAAACAAATAATTGCCTCTTCAGTAAAATCAAATCTCTAAATTACTTTTAAAAGCAACATAATTCCATCTACAATTAATTTCTTCAAATTTTCCAATCTAAACATAAAAACATCATATCTTATTAAAATAAATAACATTTAAAATATATATATACATATATATTTATTTATTTATTTAATATATATTCATAATATATACATACCAAATTATATTTTTATATATAATCATGTATATATATTTATGATATATATTCATTAAATATATATAATTGATATTGTATAAACCAAACATATTTAACATATTCATAATATATATACACATATATACTCAATGTATATATATATATTATATTAAATGAATAAACAATATTGAAACCCATTAAAAAAAATTGAAGTTCAATAATATGGTGGGCAGATGAATTCAATCCATCCGCAGATTGTTTCGTATGCCCTTTCTTTTTTTTAAATAAGGAAAACCCTTATGTTTGGGGGGCGGCTGTGCAAAGCACAACCGAACCCCAAACATATGGGCTCGGCTGTGTGGTGAGGGGCGGTGCTGCCCTTGGCAGTGCTCCCTCCACACTATGTGGGGGTGCTGCTAATGGCAGTGATGCCTTCCACCCAAATGCATTACAAACAAAACATAAAAACAAACGAACTCAACCCCAAAAAATTTTAACCTACGATTTGCTCAATATGAAATCGCCGTATAGATGATGATTTTCAAAGTTAAAATAAAATTCACAGAATGATATGTATATATATTATATGTATATATATTATATGTATATATAATATGTATATTTAAAAACCAATTTCAACTAAATAGTTAAATTGGAGAAGTTTTTCCAAAACATTCACCTACAAGTGAAATTACAAAATTTCCAAAAAATACCCAAATTTACAGAGGATTTTACAATAAACTTTCAAAATAGATTTCTCAAATCCAAACACTGAGAAAAAGAAAAAAGGTAAACTACAAGAAGATCTTAATTTCTTCCAGAAGCTTTCAATAAATTTCTACATTTCCTCTAGGGTTTTCATGACAAAATTTCCAAACACAGAGGTTTCACAATTTTCTTTTTCTATAGAGGTTTAATTTTCTCTAAATCTAAATTTGTTTTCCTCTAGATTTATTTCACAGTTTAGATATAATAATAATTCCTCAAATAACACAAATCCTATTCTATGGTTTTCACTGTAACTAAAAAATTTCCTAAGTTTCTTCACAGCAATCGCAGAAGCTTTGAATTTCCTCTTTTCTAGAACAAATTAAACTTTCTTTTATAGATCTACCCCAACAATTTTCTATAGCAATACAATTCCAAAACAAATTTTAAACAAATCCAAATACACAATAAAGGAACTTGTTTCAAGAAGCAACTAAAGTGTTGAAGTTTTGATGACGAGCCTCTTCCAATGCTTTCACAGCTTCTTCCCAGCAAACACAAATTTCCAGAACAAAATATGTATCCAATGTCACAACAAACTATTCCTAAATAATTCTTTTAACTTCCAACAACAAAAAAATCACAAATCTTCTGTGTTTTTTCAATTTTCATTCCCCTCCAAAAAATATCTTCTCCCAAAAAATATCCTCACCCTCTCGTGAAGAAGCTTTCCTCTTCTTTAACCAAAAATCCCAAATTTTCTTCGTGAATAAATTTTCAACAACTTCTTAATTAATTAACTCACACATGCTAGCAATTAACAAATATCTAAAACAATCACATTTAATTTCTCAATATAATTTAAATAATTTTGAATTCAAATTTAATTTCCAAATTTATATTTAATTCCCTTTTACAACTTTCTTAATAAATAGTTTAATTAATTAATTTAATCACTTAATAAATAAATTTAATTCCATGGATTAAATTAAATTTAATTAATTAATTTAAATAAAAATCTTCTATCAAAATATTAAAATTATGTAATGCCCCACCAAGTAATCCTAAAGGAAATTGCAATTAACATCTTAGATGCACAATTTTTTATTTATTTAAGTGTAATTAACATACACATTCACTTGCTAATTGACAACAACCTCTAAGGCTACAAGATTGGGGTTATTTAAAACCCAAACATACATCATCTAACATCCATAACATTTGTTTACATAATGAATCAAGTACTCATATATTCCATAAATAATAAATTCATTATAACATAAAGAGATATAATAAACTCCAATTACATTAACATAATCATAAGGCTACATCTCTCATTCCCTAAATGAGGCAATAATACAAATGTGTTACAATATACATAAATCCACCTCATATACAAATGAGGGGTAAAATAACATGATTCAAATTGAAATAAATAAATTGCTTTAATTAAAACATGAACTGCGAGCTCTCCAACTAGATATCTCGCTATCAAGTACTGAAGATCAAAGGGGGGACCCAACGGTGTATGGTGCATGTTCCACCCAACCAAGTGGTACCTAAAGGCCCACTCCCCATGGTAGGAGATAGTAACAACATAACATGGAAAAACACTACAACCTCTAATCATAAGCTGACACATACTGACTCTTATTCACACAACCAATCACATGGACTATACAACCACAACTACAACTCAAATGCAACTCTAACATCACTGACATAGGTCACATTGCTTCCAGATATAAAATAGATTGAGTATGTTAAGAAAACCAAATTCCAACTATTCTCCTAGACAGAGTGTCATCGCACAACTCATAATGAATTACCCCCAGCAGATCTTCATAGGTCTCGGATATCCTGGAGACCTCAACCGACCCTTGGACCTCATACTTAATAATGCGGAATCAAATACCTATCATAATGAAAAGATAGATGACCTTGCCATTCCAGGCCTTCCCACTCACTCCAAGCCTAAACAAGCACTTGCGACTATGAGTGAGGCTAGAACTTATCTTTTTAGTATGAAGTACTACCTAAACTTCTAAGTACATTGTTTTAGTTATCAATTGCTTAACCTACTTCCGAAGGTTACCCAGTCTTACCTATTACGGGCTTTGGCCCCTAACAGAAGCCACTCTTCTATTTGACAACACACATACAAATCAATCACCAAGGGAATCCCAAGTGCATACAAACTAGATAACATAACCACTCCAAACATTGGAGGCAACAGTTCACATAATCCACTCTTCCAAAGGAGGCCCAAATCATCCCCGTTCATGGAAACTAGGTAAGACACTGACAAGGCACCATGCACTACCCAAGGAATTCAAAATAGGCTGACATAACAAATCAACAACCCCCATCCTCAAAGATCCTCTAGAAGACTTACCAATTAAAGAAACATTTAACCCATTTCCCCAAAATGAGTTCAAGAAATAGTAGCTACAACAAGGAAATCAACATGATAAATATATCTAATGTTTGGATATACTACATCCATTCTCCACCAATAGAAAATATTTAAATAATTTATCTCATTTCACTAATTAAATAAAAAACCCTTCATTTTCACTGGGAGAAAAATCTAATTTATTTTAAACTCAAATCCTTTATTACTTTTAAAAGCAATAATAAATTAATATCCCCTAATAACTCAAACTCTTTTAATCTTTCCATTGCATGCATCTACTAAATTAAGACCACTAAATATACATATAATGTATATACACATGCAATATATCCATGCACACACTTATATCTATATATTTAATTGTATAAATAAACCAATATACATATTGAATATATAGTAATATATTTTACTAATTAAAAAACATTATTTTAATAAAATATATTAATCATTTAATTAAACTAATAAATAAATAATATATAATATAATTATAATATTATTAAATTTACAATTAAATAAAATCAAAAACCATATACAAAATGGGCGTACGAATCTTAATGTCGTTTTGCATTTACAAAATGCATCTTATAAAAGTAGGGGGAAGCAGTTGTATACAGCCGAAAGCATACACATGTGGGAGTGCCAACTGTACTATGTACAAATCGTCCACCCCAAGAAGGAATGAAGGGGGCAGCGCATCCCCCCTATGAGGTGGGCGTGCCTATACTGAATGTAGGCGGTGAGGAATATAACCGCCCCCACCAACCACCATTTAATATATATTTTTAAAAATTCATTTTTACGAAATTTGATTTTGTTTCTCCCAAAACAATTAGGTCGTATGAATGGCAATTTCCACAGTTTTCTATTATTTTAAATAATTCACAAGCAATAAAAAATATATATATTATATATATATATGTATATATATATTCAACAATATATATATATATATATATATATATATATATATGTATATATAATATATATATATATATATGTATATATAATATATATATATGTATATATAATATATATATATATATATATATATATTTAAAATGAAATTTCAATTTAATAGTTAATTGGAGAGTTTTTTTCCAAAATATTCATCTATAGGGAAAAATTATGCAACTTTCCAGAAAATACCCAAATTCCACAGAGAATTTTACAATAAATCTTCTAAATAAAATCTTTCACAAATCCAAACACAGAGAAAGAAAAAGACAAGCTACAAGAATCTTCTAATTTCTTCCAAGAGCTTTCAATAAATTTCTACACTTCCTCTAGGTTTTTCCACGGTAAAATTTACAAATACAGAGGTTTCACAATTTTCTTTTCTATAGAGATTTTTAATAATTTCTTCACAAATTTAAACACTAAATTTTCTCTAAATCTAAATTTGTTTTCCTCTAGATTTATTTCACTGTTTAAATCTAACATTTCCTCAAATTCTTCAAATCTTATTCTTTGGTTTTCTCTATAACTAAAATTTCCTAAGTTTCTTCACGACAATCAGAGAAGCTTTAAATTTCCTCTTTTCTAAAAAAAATTAAACTTTCCTTTATAGATCTAGCACAACAATTATCTGTAACAATACAATTCCAATACAAATTATAAATAAATCGAAATACACAAGAAAGGAACCCGTTTCAAAGAAGCTTCTGAAGAATTGAAGTTTTGATGCCGAACTTCCTCCAAATCTTTCACAGCTTCTTCCCAGCAAACACAATTTTCCAGAACAAAGTTTGTATGCAATTTCACAACTATTCCCAAAATAATTCTCTTAAATTTCCTACGACAAAAACCTCTACAATCTTTTGTGTTTTTTTCAATTTTCATTCCTCTCCAAAAATATCCTCTCTTCTCCAGTGAAGAAGCTTTCCTCTTCTTTTTAACCAAATCCCAAATTCTCTCTGTGAATTAGTTTTTAACAACTTCTTAATTAATTAACTCATACATGTTGGAAATTAACAAATATCTTTTAACAACCACATTTAATTTCATAATAAATTCATATTCAAATTTCATTTCAAATTATATTTAATTCCCAAATTAAATTTAATTATTTTTACAACTTTCTAAATAAACAATAAAATTAATTAATTTAATCACTTAATAAATAGAAAACCACATGGATTAAATTTAATTTACTAAATAAATTAAATTAAATTAATTAATTTGAATAAATAGCTTCTATCAAAATGTCTAAAATTAATTAAATAAAATTAACATTATTTAATACATAATTTTAACATTTATTTCCACAACAAGAATCCTTCAGAATTAACCAATATTAAACAAGACAAATGATGACACAACAACTGTGACTAACGATACACTGTGGCTAGGGTATAGACCTGATACATGTTACCTAGCTACTATCTTCCATTCAACTTAACCATTGGGTCGACATGCTCAAACCTATGAAACCAGGTGGAGTCGATGTCGTGTACCTGCAAACCTGTAAACGAGATAACAAAGATCATATATATATAAGTAGCATAAAATACACACTGTGAAGAGGAAATCACGAAATCACAGGGCACTCGCAAGCGAGTGATGCGGTCCCGTCCCCTTCACCAATACACACATCATAACTGACAAGTTTATCATACTCAAATAACTCATGCAATAACATGTTACAACAACTAACATCAATATATCAATTAAAACATTTCAAATAAAGCATCAGATAAGATACATTACATCACACAAATAGTTTGTCGCTCTATAAATAGTGATCCAATAACACACACATGTTAAGGTATCTCAAAGTATCAAAATATCCAGAAAGAAACTCAAAGAAAAACAATGACACACTGTCTAGTCCAAAAAGAAAAATGGAGGGTTATTACATCCTCCCGCCCTAGGGTTAGGCTTACTCCTAGAATCTTGCAAACAAGTAGGGATATAACTCCCCCAAAAAACTGCACCAAATCAAAACCTCGACCCCTGAGGACAAGTATCTTGCACTGTATGTCCAACTCCAGAAGTCTCAACTACAGCTCCCTGATATCAAGGCTGACGGTTATCAATCACATAATAAGCTCGATGAGATCTACCTGCATCTCCTACTATCAGCTCTGAAACTATTGGGCCCTAACCAAATCCAGAAGTGTTATGATGTGGACAATTCCTAGCAAGGTGGCCCTGTTGGCTGCAAGAGTAACACCCTGTGTTATGAACAAACCCTCTATCTCCTATCGGTGCAGTAGACTGTTGCATTATACCCTAGTTAGCTATAGACTATGAACTCTGGATTGGCTGCTCTTGTCGATTGCACTTATTGTGCCACCAGTTCTAGTTCCTTCTAGGTGAAGAACCACCATCATCCTGATATGATTGAGAGTCCTTATGCTTTCCAAGCGTACTCTGTTGTTGTTGACCACTCTACGATGGTTCTTGTTGAGTCTTGGGAGGTACAAATCTATGATTTTGTCCCCCTCGTGCACTAGAATTTGCTACATAACCACTACCAATTTGTACACTAGTATGGCCTCCTAGTGCCATGTCCAAGTTCTCCTTCACTAGTCGTGCCTTCTCCACAGCTGTCTCCAGAGACTTAGGTTCAAAGACCCTCACACCACTGCTAATATGAGCATTCAAGCCCCTGACAAAGTGTTGAATGAGCATCCCCTCATCATCACCTATTCCCATGAACTGTTTAAGTTCATAGAAGCATCACTCATACTGCTCTATGGTCATGGCTAACTGTCGTAAGGTATGAAACTCATCACCCCTACAATGATGCCAATGGTCAGAAAGGAAGCGAGCTTTGAACCGCTCTAGAAAAATCTCCCAAGACACTGTATTGATATCTATATGGAGCTTCTGCTCCTCCAGCCTCCACCATGTGTATGCAAATCCCCGCAGGTGCATGATAGTGCACCGTGCTTTAGTACTACTATCATACGGGTGCATAGAAAAGCATCGATCAAGGCCTATGAGCCAAGTCTCAGCCTCTAATCCACTGCCTACTCCATCAAATAGTGGTGGTTCTACCCTGAGAAAATCTCTCATATGTGCAGAAGCTAACATCTCTATCTATGCCGAAACTGCTCTCACACCAGGATTACCTTGTGCATCTACCTGTCTCGGACCAAGGAGTGCTAATGCCTCCTCAAATTCTCTATGTGCAGCCTCGATCCCTAAAGGATCCTATTGTCTATCACCGCCCCCTGGGCCATTCTATGATGCATGTCACTCCTCCTAATCTAGGATATGCGTAACATGAGGAGAAGAGTCATAATGAAACCCTTCATGACCGCCTACCCAGCCACATCCTCGTCCTCTACCTCTTCCATGTCTAGGAGGCATAATCCTACACAAACACATAAAGGTACTAGAAAAGGTAACACTTGAAAACCTATGCAACTAAAGCTTAATGGGTACATCATAATCCCAGAGCACCTAGTGTTTAAACCTAGGCTTTGATACCATGTGTAATACCCCGCCAAGTAACCCTAAAGGAAGTTACAATTAACGTCTTAAATACACAATTTTTTTTTATTAAAGTGTAATTAACATACACATTCACTTACTAATTGACAACAACCTCTAAGGCTACAATTTTGGGATCATTTAAAACCCAAACATACATCATCTAACATCCATAACATTTATTCATAATGAATCAAGTACTCATATATTCTATAAATAATAAATTCACCATAACATAAAGAGATATAATAAACTCCAATTACATTAACATAATCATAAGGTTACATCTCTCATTCCCTGAATGAGGCAATAATACAAATGTGTTACAATATACATAAATCCACCTCATATACAAATGAGGGGTAAAATAACATGATTCAAATTGAAATAAATACATTACTTTAATTAAAATAGGAACTGCGAGCTCTAAAACTAGATATCTCGCCATCAAGTACTGAAGATAAAAGGGAGGACCCAACGGTGTATGGTGCATGTTCCACCCAACCAAGTGGTGCCCAAAGGCCCAGCCCCCATCCTAGGAGATAGTAACAACATAACATGGACAAACACTACAACCTCTAATCACAGGCTGACACATATTGACTCTTACTGACACAACCAATCACATGGAATATACAACCACAACTACAACTCAAATGCAACTCTAACATCACTGACATAGGTCACATTGCTTCTAGATATAAAATAGATCGAGTATGTTAAGAAAACCATACACATAAAACCAAATACCAACTGTTGTCCTACACAGAGTGTCATCGCATAGCTCATAATGAGTTACCCCTAGTGGATCTTCATAGGCCCCGGATATCTTGGAGACCTCAACCGACCCTTGGCCCTCATACTTACTAATGCGGAATCAAATACCTCTCATAATGACAAGATATACGACCTTGCCATTCCAATCCTTCCCACTCACTCCAAGCCTAAACAAGCACTTGCGACTATGAGTGAGGCTAGAACTTATCTTTTTAGTGTGAAGTACTACCTAAACTTCTAAGTACATTGTTTTAGTTATCACTTGCTTAACCAACCTCTAAAGGTTACTTAGTATTACCTCTTATGGGCTTTGGCCCCTAACGGAAGCCACTCTTGTATTTGAAAAAACACATAAAAATCAATCACCAATGGAATCCCAAGTGCATACAAACTAGATAACATAACCACTCCAAACACTAGAGGCAACAATTCACATAATCCACTACTTCAAAAGGAGGCACAAATCATCCTCGTTCATGGAAATTGGGTAAGACACTGACAAGGCACCATGCACTACCCAAGGAATTCAAAATAGGCTAACATAACAAATCAACAACCCCCATCCTCAAAGATCCTCTGGAAGACTTACTAATTAAAGACACATTTAACCCATTTCCCCAAAATGAGTTCAAGAAATAATAGCTACAACAAGGCAGTCAACATGATAAATATATCTAATGTTTGGATTTACTAGATCCATTCTCCACCAATAGAAAATATTTAAATTATTTATCCCATTTCACTAATTAAATAAAAAACCCTTCATTTTCACTGAGAGAAAAATCCAATTTAATTTAAACTCAAATCCTTTATTACTTTTAAAAGAAATAATAAATTAATCTCCCCTAATAACTCAAACTCTTTTAATCTTTCCATTGCATGCATCTACTAAATTAAGACCACTAAATATACATATAATGTATATACACATGCAATATATCCATGCACACACTTTTATCTATATATTTAATTGTATAAATAAACCAATATACACATTGAATATATAGTAATATATTTTACTAATTAAAAAAAATTATTTTAATAAAATACATTAATCATTTAATTAAACTAATAAATAAATAATATATAATATAATTATATATTATTAGATTTACAATTAAATAAAATCAAAACCCATATACAAAATGGGCGTACGAATCTTAATGTCACTATTTTGCATGTACAAAATGCATCTCATAAAAGTGGGGGGAAGCGGTTGTATACAACCGAAAGCATACACATGTGGGAGCACTAGTTGTACTATGTAGAGACTAGCCACCCCAAGAAGGAAAAAAGGGGGCAGCGCATCCCCCCTATGAGGTGGGCGCACTGCCTCATAGGCAACGCACCACCCTATACTGAATGTGGGCGGTGGGGAATATAACCGCCCCACCAACCACCATTTAATATATTTTTTTAACAATTCATTTTTATGAAATTTGATTTTGTTTCTCTCAAAACAATTACACCGTACGAATGACGACTTCCACAGTTTTCTATTATTTTAAATAATTCACAAGCAATAATATATATATATATATATTATATATTGTTTAATATATATATGTATATATATATTCAACAATATATATATACATATATATGTATATATATAATATATATAATGAAATTTCAATTTAATAGTTAATTGGAGAAGTCTTTTCCAGAACATTCATCTACAGGGAAAAATTATGCAACTTTCTAGAAAATACCCAAATTTCATAGAGAATTTTACAATAAATCTTCTAAATAAAAGCTTTCACAAATCCAAACATAGAGAAAAGAAAAGACAAGTTACAAAAATCTTCTAATTTCTTTCAAGAGCTTTCAATAAATTTCTACATTTCCTCTGGGTTTTTCCACAGCAAAATTTACAAATACAGAGGTTTCACAATTTTCTTTTCTACAGAGGTTTTTAATAATTTCTTCACAAATTTAAACACTAAATTTTCTCTAAATCTAATTTTTTTTTCCTCTAGATTTATTTCACTATTTAAATCTAGCAATTACTCAAATACTTCAAATCTTATTCTTTGGTTTTCTCTATAACTAAAATTTCCTAAGTTTCTTCACGACAATCACAAAAGCTTTAAATTTCCTCTTTTCTAAAACAAATTAAAGTTTCCTTTATAGTTCTAGCACAACAATTATCTGCAGCAATATAATTCCAATACAAATTATAAACAAATCTAAATACACAACAAATGAACTTGTTTCAAAGAAGCTTCTGAAGAATTGAAGTTTTGATGCCGAGCTTCTTCCAAAGCTTTCACAACTTCTTCCCAGCAAACACATATTTCGAGAACAAAGTCTGTATGCAATTTCATAGCAACTATTCCCAACATAATTCTCTTAAATTTCCTATAGCAAAAACCTCTACAATCTTCTGTGTTTTTTTCAATTTTCATTCCTCTCCAAAAATATCCTCTCTACTCGAGTGAAAAAGCTTTCCTCTTATTTTTAACCAAATCCCAAATTCTCTCCATGAATTAATTTTTAACAACTTCTTAATTAATTAACTCATACATGCTGGCAACTAACAAATATCTTTTAACAACCACATTTAATTTCACAAATATAATTTAATAAATTCATATTCAAATTTCATTTCAAATTATATTTAATTCCCAAATTAAATTTAATTCTTTTTAACAACTTTCTAAATAAAAAATTTAATTAATTAATTTAATCACTTAATAAATAAATTTAACCACATGGATTAAATTTAATTTACTAAATAAATTAAATTAAATTAATTAATTTAAATAAATAGCTTCTATCAAAATGTCTAAAATTAATTAAATAAAATCAACATTATTTAATACATAATTTTAATATTTATTTCCATAACAAGAATCCTTCAGAATTAACCAATATTAAACAAGGCAAATGATGACACAACAACTACGACTGATGACACACTGTGGCTAGGGTATAGACCTGACACGTGTTACCTAGCTATTATCTCCCATTCAACTTAACCGTTGGGTCGACACGCTCAAACATGTGAAACCAGGTGGAGTCGATGTCATGTACCTGCAAACCTGTAAACGAGATAACAAAGATCATATATATAAATAAGCAGCATAAAATACACACTGTGAAGAGGAAATCACGAAATCGCAGGGTGCTCACAAAAGAGTGATGCGGTCCCGTCCCCTTCACCAATACACACATCATAACTGACAATTCCATCATACTTAAATAACTCATGCAATAACATGTTACAACAACTAACATCAATACATCAATTAAAACATTTCAAATAAAGCATTAGATAAGATACATCACATCACACAATTATTTTGTCACTCTATAAATAGTGATCCAATAACACACACATATTAAGGTATCCCAAAGTATCAAAATATCTAGAAAGAAACTCAGAGCAAAACAAGGACACATTGTCCAGTCTAGAAAGAAAAACAGAGGGGTATTACACTTTCTATTCTACCTTTCGCCTTTTACTTCACTTAATCATCCAAGTAAGAAAAATCATAAATTGGTTGTGTTTTGCTTGTCAACAAGTGATGGAGGCTCAAGAACCTTGATGAACAAGACAACTAAGAGGGGGGTGAATCAGTTGTAGCAATTTTAAACTTCAAAACCCTCAATAGAATTTAGATTTATATGCATTCACACAGACCTTACTCTATTAATATATTTAACCATTAATTGTAGAAACAAAAACTAAAAGTAATAAAACCATGCACACAAAAAGACCATATTTACATGGAAAACCCAACAAGGGAAAAAACATGGTTAGGATTAGATCACGATATAAATAATTCCAAAACCAAATTTATAAAGGTTCACTGCCAAAATAGGACACACTATCCAATGAGGGCTCACTGCCACAAAATTAAAAAGAATATAGAAGAGGATTGTTATAGAGAGAAAACTATCTCAATGCAATGGAGATTCCACTATAATTCACTCACACTCTTGCTTGAAAGATAGAGTACACCTTCAACTCATTTCCTTTAGGAGCTCGACAATTGAAATTCACATCAAACACACTATCTCACATCTATCTCACATTTGTCTATCATCTATCTTGTCTCTCACAAACATATCAACTTGTACTTATATCGTCTTCTACCTTGAAACCCATCCAAGGTTGGCCATACACCATTTTTTATTTACAAATTTAAATTAGGTCAATGCCAAAATATTCTACAATGGAATTAGAATGAAAGTGATCCATACATATTCTTAATGAGGACCTAAATAAGTCCCAACATTCCTTGACACACTTCTATGATCTTTGTAAGTAGTTTTTAGCACAAGGTTGGCCAACACCTATTCAAAACAAATAAAAAAATTAAGCACACACACACTTGAACACAACCTTATCAGCTTATTATCGCAACCACAAGTCATGAAACAAAAATTTGGAGAAGTTTGGAGCAATTACATTTCTCCTAGACCACATCTAGACACACGGAAATGCATAGTTCACATACTGGTGAAAATATCTCACACTGTACATTGATCCAAAATCCAAAATTTTGGATATAGAAACAACCAACAACCATGAAAAATACCTCTGATTTTCACAAGCATAGCAATAATATAGAGCACATCTCAGAGCATACATTGAATACCTTTACGACACTATTTTCCCTATAAATCAAAATTTCTCAAAAGCACTTGGAAACCAAGTACCAGAGACATCATTTTAGCACATACTTTAGTTCTAACACACCTCTATACATAGCAACATAAGGATAACTCCATGTACTCATCACAATTATACATTCACAACCTGCAAACCTTCTTTATTACAATTTTCTCAATATCCTCAACAGATACAACAAATAACCAAATTCCATGACATCAATGACAACAACAACCAGTTGACATCAATTACAACACCTTCATACTTTCAACAATCTCCCCCTTTTTCATTGATGGCAACACATGATGTGAAAAACCATCAAAGACAACACAGCAACTCTAAACCATCAATCTCTTGATTTATTTTACCTTCTCTCCCCATATGTAGATAAAATTTTTCACATAATAATTTCTCCCTGTTTGAAATCAATGGTAAGGGAAAAATATATTTTACATTGTTCTCCCCCTTTGTCACCAAGAACATTACCAATACTGAATACTCCCCCTTAGGAATACACCCAATCAAATGCATAATGACAACACATGAAACTACCTATTCCCCTTGAGAGGTAGCCACCAAACATTAGTCTAGAAGGAAGATAGATCCATAGATCCACTGGACTAATGTATCTCCATATGTATCTATTTCAAGAAAGGAGGGGCAATAACACCTAAATTCTCTTGGAGATACTCAAAAGTATCTTTAGGAAGAACCTTAGTAAATATGTCTACAATTTGATCCTTTGTAGGTACATACTCAAGCTTTACTTCATTCTGCATAATCTTCTCTCTCAAAAAGTGATTCTTGATAGATATATGATTTTTCCTTGATTGAATCAGTGGATTCTTTGAAATTTTAATTGCACTTGTATTATAACCAAAAATAGAGATGGGATCATCATACATTACTTTGATATCCTTAAATGTTTGTCTCATCCACAAAACTTGTGTACAACAAGATGCTGCAACAATATACTCAACCTCTACAATGGATAAGGAAATTGAATCTTTTTTTTTATTTAATCATGATACCAATCTGCATCCAAGAAAGAATACACTGCCACTTGTACTTTTTCTATCATTAGCACAACCTTCCCAATCTGCATTTGTATAAGCACTTAGTGTAAAATTAGTATCCATAGGATACCATAAGCCATAATCCAGAGTGTCATTTAGACATCTAAATATCCTATTGATACCTGCAACACATGTTTCTTTAAGATCCTCTTGAAATCTAGCCACAAGACAAACTGCATGCATGATACCCGGTCTAGTAGCAATTAAATACAATAGTCCTCCAATCATTGATCTATATTTTCTCTTATCATACTTAGGTGAATCATCATCCTTACTCAATTTTCAACTAGTTACCATAGGACTGCATTCATGTTTGGAACCATCCACCCCAAATTTATTCAATGTTTCTTTTGCATACTTTGATTGTGAAATAAAAATTCCTTTGTTTGATTAATTTGTAGTCCAAGGAAGAAATTCATCTCACCAAACATAGACATCTTGCACTCTTTTTTCATTTCTTCAACAAAATCTTACACATAGTTTCATTTCCTCCAAAAATAATATCATCCACGTACACAACTACTATCAAGATCATATCATCTTCAATTTTGAAATACAAATTGCTATCTATCATACCTTTGCTAAAACCTTGTTGAATCAAATATTTGTCCAATATTGCATACCAAGCTGTAGGAGATTGCTTCAAACCATATAAATCCTTTTTCAATCTATAGACCATATCCGATTGATCTGAAAACTGGAATCCCTTTGCTTTTTCCATGTAGACTTCTTCTAACTCACCATTCAGAACTGTATACTTCACATCCATCTAGTAAACTTTAAAATCCTTATGAGTAGTAAATGCCAAAAACATTTTGATAGTTTCCATTCTAGCCACTAGAGAAAAAGTCTCTTGAAAATATATACCTTCCACTTGTGAGTAGCCTTTACACACAAGCCTTGCTTTGTTTCTTACTACTCCATTTTCAGTCTGTTTGTTTCCAAAAATCCACTTACTGCCAATTATTTTCTTGTCTACTAGTTTAGGAACCAGTTTTCAAGTTTGGCTCTTCTCAATTTGCATAAGTTCCTCTTTCATTGCACATATTTAGGGGTTTTTGGAACCCTTTTCAAAGATTCTTCTTCTTCATTCGATACTTCTTGTTCTTCAAAAATTTATTCTACTTATTCGTGATCAGGTTCATCTCATACATATCCATCAGCTTCAATTGAATTCTTCAATGCTTCATCAAACTTGAAATTTGTGCTTTCTACAACCTTTCTCAACCTTTTATTGAAACATATGTAAGCCTTGTTTCTAGTAGAGTATCCAAGGAAAATACCCTCATCACATCTAGCATCAAAATTTCCTAGATTTTATTCATCTCTTTTGATGTAGCATTTGCTTCCAAATACCTTGAAATACTTGATAGTAGGTATCCTTCCACACCATAGCTCATAGGAGGTCTTAGTGTTGTTAGCTTTTTCTTGAACTTGGTTGAACACATAAACAACAATATTAATTACTTCTCTCCAATAAAATTTTGATAGACTTGCCTCTATTATCATTAATCTAGTAGCTTCTTGAATTGTCTTTCTCTTTCTTTTAGCAACTACATTCTACTAAGGAATTATAGGGACAGACAACTGTCTTCTTATTTTATGGGCTTCATAAAACATGTTAAAATCATTGGAGGTGAATTCACCACCTCTGTTAGACCTCAAATATTTTATTTTCAAATTTTCTTCATTCTCAACCATTGCCTTAAATGCCTTGAATTTTTCTAATGCATTAGATTTTTCTCTAAGAAAAGTATCCTATGGCATCCTAGAGTAATCATCAATCAAAAGCATAAAATACCTATCTCCTTGTAGACTTCTCACCCTTGTAGGACCACAAAGATCTATATGAATCAAATCCAATAGCTTGGTAGTAGATTGTTCCTTGACCTAAAGTTGTTTCTAGATTGATTTCCAAACTAATAGTCCTTGCAGACTACATTAAAACATTTGTAATTCTTAGTAAATCTCTCACTGCTTGAACTGCACTTATTCTCACCATGTTATCAAATTCATATGACATGTCCTCTGGTGCCATAGCCAATTGTCATTAATCTAAGACATAAAGAAATGTCCATCAACACCTTTAAGTTGATAGATGTTTCCTTAAGTCTTCTTACCAACAACAATCACAGTTCTGGACCCTTTTCTAATTTCACATTCTTCATCTTTGAACACTAGATTATATCCCCTTCTACATATCTTTCCAACGCTCAAGAGATTATGCCTCAAACCCTTAACATAGTAGACACCATTATTATTATGCTTTCCATCAAAACTAATTGAACCTATCCCACATATCTTAGCACTAGAATCATCTCCAAAATTAACCAAGCCTCCTTCATATTTCTCAATTTCAAAAAAAATACTTTTGTCACCAGTCATGTGATTTGAGCAGCCACAATCAATGACCCAACAATTCTCTTCTATTTTATCATGAAGAGAAAAGACCACAATACCTTCAACTTTCTCTAGAGAACTTTCCTTCACACATCTTCCAGTGTTACTAGTAGTAGATTCATCTTTTAAAGCTAGGAACAAGCATTCATTATCATTAAAATATCCATAATCAGACTCATCATTAGAAATACCAACATCTTCATTGACATAATATTCTCTTTTGATCATCCTTCCTTTATTTTCTTTATCTCGTATATGTTTATTTATTTTAGCTCTCTTTAGAAATATCGAAGCATAATGACCTATTCCTCCACAACTAAAACATTTGAAAGTTAATTTACCTTGATACTTACCGAAACCCTTTTTCATTATTTTTACAAAGTTTTCTTCCACTTCATCAAGATTCTCTTCATTCAGATCTTCCACTTTTGCAGCCTTGAGTACAGTTTTTGTCTTTATTCCATTTTTCAAACCAAGATTTCTGATTTCAAAATGAAGTTAGAGTACCAATCAACTAATATTTAGTATAAGTACTATAATCCACAATTTCCTCTTTAGCAAATATCTTATCACTATACATATTAGGAAAATTTTTGAGTACCTTCTTCACTATCCTGGATTCATCTATTTGTGCACCAAGTCCTCTCATTCCACCTACCAACTCATCAACTCTCTGCATGTAGGATTTGATGTTCTCATCTTTTCCCATTCATAGGATCTCAAATTGTGCCTCCAAGTTCTACAACTTTTCTTGTTTAACCTTTTCATCTCCTTCATACATCCTTTCCAACTGATCCAAAATATCTTTAGCAATCTTCAAATTCATAACTTTAACTACTTCAGAATGTGAAAGACTATTAACAATAATAAACCTTGGCTTATTGTTGATTTCATGCACTTTGGTCTCATTAGTAATACTTGGACTATTCACCAAAGCAACATACTCATTCTGAATAGAGTTCTTGATCTCATATCCATAGTATTCTAGATATCCTTCCATCTTCATCTTCTATAATGCATAGTTAGTGCCATCGAACCTAGGACACTCAATAGTGATCATGTTCACCATCCTAGACCTTCCTTAAGTAGTTAAGATCTTCTCCAAGGAACCTCACTCTGATACCAATTATTGAAAAAGATAACTGAGAGGGGGTAAATCATTTGTAGCAATTTTAAACTTTTAAAAACCTCAACATAAGTGAGATTTATATGCATTCACACAACCCTTACTCTGTTAAAATATTTAACCATTAAGTGCATAAACAAAAACTGAAATTAATAAAACCATGCATAGAATAACACTAGATCTATGTGTAAAACCAAATGAGGAAAAAACCATGGTGAATATTAGCTCACAATATAAAAAATTCCAAAACTAAACACAAAGGCTCGCTAAAAAAAAGGATCACTACCAAAATAGGAAACACTATCCAATGAGGGCTCACTACCTAGAGGGCTCACTACCACAGAATTATAAAGAAGATTTAGAGGACTATTATAGAGATAAAAAAATCTCAATGCAATAGAGATTCCACCACAATTCACTCACACACTTGCAAAAATGCTTGAAAGATAGAGTAAACCTTCAACTCATTGCCCTCAGGAAATCAACACTTAAAATTTGCATTGATCTACTTGAATTCATATCACACACACTATCTCAAATATGTATTTCATCTATCTCATCTCTCACACACATCTCAACTTATACTTATACCATCTTCAACCTTGAAACTCATCCAAGGTTGGCCACACACCATTTTTTATTTACAAATTCAAATTAGGTTGGTTCCAAAACATTCCATGCTGGAATTAGAATGAGGGTGACCCATATATACTCTTAATGTGGACCTAAATAAGTCCCAACATGCCTCAACACACTTCTATGATCTTCATCAGTAGTGTTTAACACAAGGTTTGCCAACACCCATGCAGAACACATAAAACAATTAAGCACACACATTCTTAACACAATCCAATCTTTTCGAACAATAAAATTCACTTGAACATGACCTTATCAACTTATTCTCATAACCACAACTCATGTAACCAAAATTCAGAGAAATCTAGAGCAATTAAATTTCTCCTAGACCACAGCTAGACACACAAAAATCCATAGTTCACATATTGGTGAAAATATTTCACATTGTACGATGATCCAGAAGCCAAAATTTTGGATATAGAAACTACCAATGAACATGAACAATACCTTAGATTTGTACAAGCATAGCAAAAGTACATAGCACACCCCAGAGCATACACTAAATACCTGCATGACACTATTTTCCCTATAAATCAATTTTTCTCAAAAGCACTTGGAACCCAAGTACTAGAGAAATCATTGTAGAATATACTTCACTTCTAACATACCTCCAAATATAGCAACATAAGGATAACTCCATGTACTCATCACAACTATACAAGCACAACTTGCAAACCTTCTTTATTATAATTTTCTCAATATCTTCAATATATACAACCAATAACCAACTTCCATGACATCAATAACAACAACAATTAGTTGACATCAATGACAACACCTTCATACTTACAAAAAACCTATGTTAGCTCCAAACAAGGTATTTACAGTATGACATACTATTTTATACTATTAAAAGATTTGAGATGGAACAATACCATTTTTTTTAAGTTTCAAACTTTATTTGGTGCCAAATATAGTGGCACAAAGTATTACTCACCACCTACTCTCCTTAATGATGATGTTTTTTTCTCAAATACCGCCAAGATAATAGAGGAACACCACCTAATATAATTTAATTCATTTATTTCTTTTCAATAAAGATGCCCATTATAGGTGGTATTTATTCTTGTTCATGGATCTTATTGGCTATACAATTCTACATATTAGGGTTCCATGCCCTACTACTGTTATAAATATTATTATGTGTTGGATATTGTTGGTGTTGTCATTAGTGTTATTGATGTCAACCCATAGTGTGGTTTTGATGAGAAGGTATTGACTAGGCATTGCAAATGGTGTGGATGAGTTGAGGATATGTTCATAGAGTTGTCGATGCAACAAGTTCACTTGGTTTCCAAGTGCTTTTGAGAAAAATTGAATAGAGAAGTGTGTAGTGTAATAGTGGTGTGTTCTATGTTGTGTTCCACATTTCTTCATGGTTGAAGATATGCTTATGCACGTTGGATGAAATGTTCAAAGGTGTTCAAGGGTGCTATATTCAAATTTTTAGGTTCTAGATCATGTGATAGTGTAAGATGTATATTACAGTGTGTTTACATGTGAGAAGGTTGTTTAGGAGAAATGGAATTGATTTTCATTTTTCTACATTGTTGTTTCTTGTCTTGTAGATTTGGGAATGTTCTAATTTATCTATACCTACATTTCCCTAGAGTATGTGGTGTTTAGTTGTTTTGCAATCTTGGATTGATAAGTTGTGTATTTTGGTAGTATGTCTAGTTGATCAAAATTAAAGTGTTCTTCAATTTTAGGTGGTTGCATAAGTGGTGTTGGATATTCTGATGGTGTTAAATATTCTTGGATATTGTGGAATTTTTCTACATGGTCCATGTGGTGTTTTTAGAATTAGAGATGCATGAATGTGGTCACTTATTAGTGTTAGTATAGGTTTGGTTGACCTAGCATGCTAGCACTAGTTGAGGAGGTTTTTTGTTGTTTTTGGAAGCATGGTGAAGCATGTTAGTGTAGATTTGGGTCCTAGTTAAACCTTGGCATGATATACCTTCACTCCATTCCACTATGAAAGTGTTTGGGTCTGACCTATTTAGTGGTTGCACATTTGTGGTGCATATGTTTCATTGTGGTTGACATGGATAAGGTTTTTGAGGTTGTGCAGGATATATATAATTTTAATTACTAAATGAGTCTTTTATGTGTTGTGTGGTGTGAAAATATGAAAATTTGATCAAGTGTGGTGATATGAGTGTGATATTAAATGTCTAAGGCTACCAAATACAGTGAGAAGAGGGTGTCTACATTTTTAGTGTACTTGAAGTTGTTGTAGTTAGTGAGAAAAAGATTGCGAATGGAGTAGAGTTGTTGTGGTGGATTTTATTGTAGATCTGAGGTAGTTAACCTCCTTTTAATAGTCTTCTTCTATTTTTCATTATTTTGGACAGTGGTCCCTTAGTAGTGACCCTTTCTTCTCTTTTGGGCAGTGAGCCTATTATATCTGGTTTTTCTATTCATATATATGTGAGTTAATCTTCACCATGATTTTTCTTTGATTAGGTTTTTCCATGTCAATTTTGTGTTCCCTTGTGTATGGTTGTTATTGTGTTGATGTTTTATATGTTTACTTTCTACTTATGCTTAATGAAGATCTGAAGATTAACAAGGGTTTAAGGATTATGAGGGTTTGATGATTTTAATGTACAATTGATTCACCCCCCTCTTAGTCTTCCTATGTGTCTAAAAATTGGCATCAAAGCTTTGGTTCCTTGGAAGAAGCTTAATTGCTTGAGGTAGATATAGATGGTGTATAGGAACTTTTCAAAGAGCCTATGTTTGATCGAACAAACCATTCTTTCTAGATAGCTAGGATGGAAGCCTTTCTTGTTTCATTAGGGTTTTATGTATAGAAACTAGTGGAGAATGGATATTTTATAACTGATACTATTGCAAGTATGGATGTGTTTGGTGGTGTTGTCATTAATGTTGGCATTGATGTCAACATAGTTCAAGTTGAGTATAGATGGTACTTGTATAGTTGAGATATTGTAGAAGTGCTTAGAGTACATGGAGCTATATTTATAAAGTTGCACTTGTGCTTTAAAATTTGAGAAATAATGAAAGAAGTGTTGAAGTGTGTGTCCTAAGTGTGCTCTGGTATTTTGTACTGATCCTATGCCTATGCATATTTATAAGTGTGTTAATGAGCTTCAATGGATAATATATCTTGAGTTCTAGCTTCTAGTTTGATGGAGAGTAAAAGATATGTTCACTAGTGTGTGAACTGGTTTGGTAGAACTATCTGTTTATGGACTAGGAGAAATGTTTTGACTCCAGAGTCTTTTGATATTTGGTTTCAGATCTTTTGGATCTAGGAGATGATTTTTTTTTAAGGTTTCTATGTTTTGAAAAACTTGCTTGTGATTTGGTGCTCTGGAAGACCTGCTCTAGGGCTCTTGTGTTTTGCTAGTTGGTCTGATTGGACTCTTGAAGAGATTTATGTGAATGAAGTTTGTTGTAATTGTTGTGGATGTACTTGAGGTATTCTTAGAGATGGAAAATTCTTGGTGAAGCATGCTATGTGATTCACGTGTGATCATCTTGTTGGAGATGTGTGTACTTCAAATATCTCGGTATTTTCATTAGGTTTGGCCAACCTGGTGTCTACATGTTAGATTAAGTTTTTGAATCAATTTGAGGAAGAGGGTGATTGATCCAAGATGTTATTTGGGTCATAAATTAAATATGTAATTGGTCCTCTCTCATTCTTATCCACTGCGGGAATGTTGACTAGCCAACCTAGTTTGAATTTGTAAAAGAAATTGTATGGCTGACCTTGGAGAATGTTTCTAGGGTTGAATATGGTATAAAAGCAAATCAAGTTGTAGCGAAATTGATCATTCATCATCCATTATTTGAGAAAGTAAGTGAAGTGTATGAACAAGTGTGTAAAGCAGAGTGTGGAAGAGAGAATCGAGGCACTAGTACATTATTGTGTTAGATTCCTGAATGTAGTGAGATGATGGTGTCTACAATCTTCTGATCAAAGCTACGAGTGTGTGGACCCATTGTGGTGGATCTTTATTTATCTCTTTTTCATTTTCTGTAGGTAGTGAGCCCTTTGGAAATGAGCCTTTGTATCTGATATTGTATTACTACTATATTGTGAGTTAATCCTCACCGTGGTTTTTCCCTCATTGGGTTTTCCATGTAAATTTGGTGTCTCTAGTGTTTTCTTTCTGTTATTTTCATTTCATGTTTACACTTTATAATAGATTGAAGTTAAAGTGAAAAGATTAAGTTTAGAATTAAAGTGATTTGATACAACTGATTAACCCCCCCTCTTATTTGTCTTGTGAATTTCAATGGATACTACTCAGACAAGTGATGATGAGATCAAGGACTATGAGAATATTGGAAAAGAAAAGAATGCTATCTTGAGTGGACTTTTAGATTCAAAAATTTTGAAGGTGATAAGCATCAAGACTATTAAAGAGATCTGGACAAATTTGTAGAGTATTTATGAAGGAGATGATAAGGTGAACCAAGAAAAGATGCATAATTTCAAATCCAAATTTTAAAACCTAAGGATGACATAGGATAAAGACATTAAAACCTACATACTCAAAGTGGATGAAATTTTTTCAATGCCATCAATGGCCTTGGTGGAAAACTAGGGAAAACTGAAGTGGTGAAATAGGTAATTAGAAATCTTCCTAAATCTTATAGTGATAAAGTTTTTGATATTGAGGAAGCTCAAGATTTGGATCATTATACTAGAGATTAGATGTTTGGTGCTTTAACAACTTTTAAATTAAGAGTGTTTGACAAAGATGCTCCAAAGAAGGAAACTAATTTTAAATTCAAAAAAAGGAGAAGAATGATAAATCCAATTTAGATGATCTTGATGAGGTAGAAGGAAACCTTATAAGTAGATTAAAAACGGGGAATGGAAAATAAAGATGCAAGTTACCATTCAAATATTTCAATTGTGGAAATATAGGTCATTATGATTCTAAATTTCCAATAAAAGTTGTAAATGAAAAACATAAAGATCACAAAGGTAAATTTTCCAAGAAGAGTTATTATGTTAAAGAAGATAGTGCTATATTTGATGATGAAGATTCAGATAGTCCAGATTATGGAAGCGATGAATTCTTGTTCATGGCTTTAAATTTTGGAACTAACTCTACTAATATTGAAATATGTGTAAAGGAATTTTCTCTAGAAATAGGTCACTAATTTTTAAGGAACTATATTAACTTATTTTCATGCGAGAGAGGAGAAAAATTATTGGATAATTGATAGTTGATTCTCAAATCATATGACAAGTGATAAGAGTAAGTTTGTTAAACTTGAAAAGTATAATGGTGGTCTTGTTAAGTTTGAGGATGATACATATTCAATTAGTTTTGATGTCAACAATAAAATAGATGATGTTTTTTATGTCAAGGGTCTTTGGCATAATCTTCTCAATATAAGATAGATGTGTTGCAAAGGATATAATTTTGTATTTCAAGATGATGGTTGCGAGACTAGAAAAGGTAGCTCCAAAACCTTGGTTGTAGAAGGAACAAGGATAGAAGGAAATTTTTATCAGCTCAAAGGTGGTGGTGTTAAGTTCTTTATGTCTCAAATCAATGAAAGTTGGCTATGGCATAGAAGAATGGGTAACATCAATGTTTATAGCCTAGTGAAGATCCATTCTATTGATGTTGTGAGAGATCTACCAAGAATTACAAATACCATCAATGAAATTTGCAAGGAATGTCAATTTAGAAAGGAAACAAAGAATAGGTTTAGGACTAAAAAATATTCTACTATAAGACCTCTAGAGTTGGTGCATATAGAACTATGTGAACCTACCAAAATAAGAAGCTCTCAAGGTGACATGTATTTCATGTTGTTAATTGATGATTACTCTAGAATGACTTAGGTAACATTTCTCAAAGAAAAATTATAACTTGTGAAGGTGATAAGCCTCAAGACCGCTAAAGATATCTGGACAAAGTTACAAGAGTATTTATGGAGATGATAAGGTCAAGCAAGCAAATATGTAGAATTTCAAAGCCAAATTTGAAAAACTAAGGATGACATAAGATAAAGACATTGCATCCTACATGGTCAGAGTGGATGAAATTATCAATTTCATCAATGGTCTTGGTGTAAAATTGGAGGAAAGTGAAGTGGTGAAAAAGGTATTGAGAGCTCTTCCTAAATATTATAGTGCTAAAGTTTCTGCTATTAAGGAAGCTAAAGATTTGGATCATTATACTAGAGATTAGATATTTGGTTCTTAACTACTTTTTAATTAAGATAGTTTGAAAAATTATGTATAGGTAGGGTTTACTTTGTTTCAACAAGAACAATGGTTAAAGGCTTCCAGGACTCCAAACATAGTTGACCATTCAATGGCTTGGTCATGGATTTGTCTTAGGACTTATTGGAATTATTTAATTGGATCTTCTTATGTCATGACCAGAAATTTCAAATTTGACTCAGAGGGCAATAACTCATTCATGTATGTTGGCATCCTACTAGACATAACAAACTACCTTTTTACAATCTCCTTAGGACAATATACTCTAGGTCTTGTCAAATAGTCCCATATGATAGTCAATATAAATGAAAGGGAATGACCTTTTAAAGGCTTCCAAATTCTTGAAATAGGTTTAAAATTCTTCCATTACATCCATTCTTCATCCTTGCTTCACAAATGCACTTCAAACATGTTCTTAGGCAACTAGGGGCAAAAATACCTTATACTGTCCTAATAGGACAGTCACATCAAATTGACACAAAATTCTTATCATGGATCAACTACTCATTAAAAAAGGTCTATAAGACCTTGGTACACATTCCCAACACCTTATCCAATTCCAAATTGAACCCAATCATTCCTTGATCCTCCCAACTTGCTTTCTAATGAATACACAGTTTGATTTTCACTATGAAATGCAACAAACTATCATTAATAACTTTCAAAAAACACCTAATGAAGCCAATATCTCTAGTGATGTTTAAGATAACATAGTTACAAAAAAAATCTCAAATTTTTATAAAGATATAATGGTGGAAACAAAAGTTATGAATTTTTTTCCAAAAAATATAACCCTAGGTAGGGATTGAGGCGAGTTTTAGTAAATTTGCAATAACTTTCAAAATACTCAATGAAAAGGAACCAAAACAAATGAAAATTAAATTTATTTCATTACTCTATCAAACAAGACCAATCCTAGGATTGTACCAATCCATACCAGTCTATACCATGCAATCGAGCAACAATATTGTAAAAAATAAACATAGAAATAGTCTCCACATTGATTCAAATTTCATTCATATCTTAAACCAACCCACCTCCAACCCTTGGGTCATGCATATAAAACATATTTATGCTGGTAAAAGGAATAAAAAACTCCCAAAAAAACCTCAACCAAATTCTAACAACTTTTCAAAAAGTTGACATTATAATAAAAAAGTTGTCATTGACATTGACAACAATTGAGCAATTTTTGCAACTTTTACACAAATGACACAAACTTTGAAAAATGACCCAAAATGATGAAAATTGGTCGAAAATGACCTTATTAACATGAAATGACACAAAATGAGACAAAAACTCAAAATTTTCCTCTTGTAGGCATCAAGTCCTGAGGGTGCTCCTACACCAACAAAGATGCTTGAAAAAACAAAACTGCTTTTAAAGTTACCAAAAAGGAGAAGAATGATGAGTCTAATTCAGATGATCTTCATGAGGTGGAAGAATTTTTTTTAAGAATATTTAAAAATGGGACTATAAAATATAGAGGTACATTACCATTCAATTTTTTCAATTGTGGAAAGGTAGGTCATTATGCTTATAAATGTCTAATCAAAGTTGTAAATGACAAACATAAAGATCACAAAGGTAAATCTATCAAGAAGAGTTATTATGTTAAAGAAGATAGTGGTGTATTTGATGATGAAGAATCAAACTAATGATGGAAGTGATGAATACTTGTTCATGGTTTTAAATGTTGGAACTAATTCTACTAACCCTGAAAGATGTGTGAAGGAAGTTGCTCCAGAAATAGGTCATAATATTGAAGGAACTATGTTAACTTCTTTTCATGCAAGAGAGGCTAAAATTACTAGATAATTGAAAATGGATTCTCAAATCATATGACAGGTGATAAGAGTAAGTTTTTTAAGCTTGAAAAGTATGATGGTGGTCTTGTTAATTTTGGTGATGACACATCTGCTAAGATATGTGGGAAAGGTTCAATTAGTTTTGATGGAAAGCATAAAATAGATGATGCTCAATATGTCAAGGGTCTTTGGCATAATTTTCTCATTGTATAAAAAATGTGTAGCAAAGGATAAATTTTTTTGTTTTAGGATTATGGTTGTGAGATCAAAAAAGGTAGCTCCAGAACCTTGGTTGTAGCAGGAACAAGGACAAAAGGAAAATTTTATCAGCTCAAAGGTGGTGGTGTTAAGTGATTTATGTCTCAAATAAATGATATCTAGCTATGGAATAGAAGAAAGGTTCACATCAATTTTTATATCCTAGTGAAAATTAGTTATACTAATGTTGTGAGAGATTTTCCAAGAATTAAAAATCCTATCAATGCAATTTACAAGGAATGTCAATTTGGAGAGGAAAAAAGAAGAGGTTTAGGACTAAAAAATATTCTACCGTAAGACCTCTAGTGGACTTGGTGCATATAGAACTATGTGAACCTACTAGAATAAGAATCTCTCAAGGTGATAGGTGTTTCCAAAACTTCACCTACAACTCAATTTGGTAGAGCTAAAGTCGTTTAATTTTATTTTAAGGTGAAAATTTCCTAACACATTTTTTCTTTGCTTAACCATTGCATATGTTAAGTTTAAAAGAAAGAGTTCAGTTTATTTTGCAATGTGTTTCAACAAAAGAAAGATTATAGTTTTCCATTCAATTATTTGTAGCATAAAAGAGAATGCATGAAATATAAGAAGTTTCTTGATTCATTTTGCAATGACTTACTCACTTTACAATGTTTCATTAATTTTGCAAAGGAAGTATACACAAAATTTTACAAGTGTTGCATTCATGTCCATCAAAAATAAAAGAGAAATAAAATGTCCCACACAAGCCATGGGAATAGATGAACTAATACAACATAAGGAATAACTATGCATCTGAAGATAAAGGAAGGAAAATAAGCATATAAGAGGAGACATATCCATAATTTCCTGATTAAAGTTTTAAGTTGGTCTTCATTGTTGCTGCTCCTCCTCCCTCCCGATCTTTGAGTGAACCTGCATCATGATAAGAAGAGTTGTTAGAGCTCCAAATATGAGTCTTCCTGTGTGCCCTATCAATAGAAATATTGTAGATTTCCTATGATGCATTGTGTCAATTGAACAAATATCATATGTATGCAAGAGAGTTTGAAAAATAAAACATGACAAGAGCATTGAGCTTCACTATTTCTTTATCTAACATGTTTGTTCACTATGCAGGTATAGGTGAAATCATGTTGCTGATTCTTTTATGAAGACATCATAGCATGTGGTGCAAATATGGGCTCCCGCAAGGGTTGAGCCCAGAATGCTGCCCTAAATCTCAAAAAGGGGAATCAGATAGGAATTCATATTCATATTGTTCAAGTAAAGAAACATTTCAGCTAAAGAAGTATTGGTCATTCATGACAACCAGATCAAAAGATCAGTGAGGCAACCCTCTTTTTGAAATGGTAATCACAGATGGACAATAGGCCCATTTGAACATTTAAGTAATTTACAAAATAGAATAAGAGTACATCATTTTCCCATTAAAAGATTTTTTTTTGTAAGAAAATGCCTATACTGTCATGGTTTGCCTCTTTAAGTGGTGATTTTCATATCATTTATTGTCTTCTATTGCTACTATATTATTGTTTTTATGTTGTTTGGAATTCGCATAATGAAGGTACAACCATCCAAGTGTCGAGGAATAATGACAAGAAAATCTCACTTAGAGGGGGAAAAAAAGGAGACACTATTCATGGAGTGCTAAAGCATTCAATTATAATTGCAAACATAAAGAGTGAGAAAAAACAATAGAATAGAATAGATAAAGTTATGAAAAGAGGTCTTCTTGCTACATTTGAATAAGAGTAGTTGGTAGCCTTGGAAAGTTATTTTCATTCATGCATCAAGTGAAGGAGTCTCTAAGAAGTAAAGTGCATACCATTTTCATGAAGGGTTTGATTAAGATCATTAAGAGATGGATAACAGTCAAACAATGGGTTATTAACATTTGCTGTTGTATATGATTATGTGAGAAGTGGAAGAATTCTGGTGTTCAAATGATTCTATACACATGTTTTAGTCACCCAAAGGCATTGTATATTGTTTGGAAAGAAATCATTTCGTGAAGACAAAAAAGTATAGATCAAGCTGTAGCTACCTCTAACAAAATTTTAAAATGAATGATGAGTACAAGGGGTATTTTGGATCTCTACCAATCATTAAGAGACAAGATTGGTGACTTACAAAAAGAGTGAACATTTTCCATGTAAATGTGTTCTAGTGAATACAAATCTATATTTGAAGAGATCCAATTTAAAGGGATTGTATGCATCATAGATATCATGGAATGCAAACATAACTAATTTATCAAAAAAATTCATAATATGTTGCATAATAGAACTAGCATTGCATGCTTAGATAGGAAATATACCAAGTAATAGAAAATAATGTGATAATGCAGAAGACATAGAACAAAAGGGAATTCATCTATTAGTCACAAGAAAATCAAAATCCTCATTGTCTATAGAAAGGTGTAGACCTAGAAATAAACAAGGCTAAAACCATAAAATACAAGCTTGTATCTTGCAAATAGGAACACCCAGAATGCATAATGGGCTCAGGGTGGAGTTTAAGAAAAAAAACTCATAATAGAGGGAAGAATCCTTTCTTTTCGTTCCAAAAATAAACAATAATGATTTAAGCCTCACATCTACAATAGAGGCCATGGGTTTGAAACCATTTCTTGCATTCACACTGTGAAGGTAAATGTACAACCACGACTCTCCATGAGGGAATAAAACAATTTTTTTAATTTCTCTCCATGGAAGAATCAAACATAATTATATAGAGAGAAATATATTCAGATTTCATTGTTCTTGCAGTTGTAAAACCATTAAGGCTGATAAGAAAAGATTATGTTCTATTCTAGAAATACCCAGAAACTAGAGAGGGCACATCCATGAAAACACTAGAAGGTTTCATGAACAAAGAGGACAACAAAATAGAATGCAAAAAGGTTCTCTATTTTGTAGAAATAATGGAGCCATGAAGTTGTTTTTCCCAGAAAACACAAAAGAAATGAATACATTCATTTTTTTGTAGCTCTTGAGCTCAAATTGAACAACTCATGGATAAAAACGAAGAACAATGCAAGGTTCAAGAAATAGAAACTTACCCAAGTCTTGCTACTGGAAAATGCATTTGAATACCTTTGGCAACAAGCTTCAGAAATCCTTCAAATATTAGCCTCGAAACAATGAAGAAGGTTGACATAATGTAAGTAGAAAAGAATATTGTGGCCAATGGATTAGTACGGGTTAGCCACACTTGATTCATGAGAAATCAAAGTGGGATTTAGCCACTAAACCTCAATCCCAATAAAATCATTTAATGTAAATCGAAGTAGAAGCCATTAAAACTTAACATGTTAAACTACATAATCTTTTGAAATACCTACTCTAATCCATTGAAAATTATTCTATTGGGGGATTGGTGTCATGTTGATGTGAAACAATGACCCTTTCTCAATCCCATGGGTAAATGAGCTTGTTCCAATTAGTTTTATTGAAGAAAACTGATGGAACCAATATGAGATGTGTATGAAAATATGATTTAAAGCTAAATTAGCATGATGCGAGCTAATTAAACATGATTTAATGCTATATGATGAAGATATACAAAGGCTAAGTTAATGATAAGCTAATTCTAAGCTAAAAGATTCAAAACCCTAAATTATAAACAAGCTAAGATGGATGCATGGAAGCCATTAATGGAAGCTTGAAGATATTATGCAACTAAAAATGAACTAAAATATGCTACATGTGAGTAAAGTATGAGTGGTAGGGTGAGTGAATTCAACAACATAAGTTTTCTCTGAAAGATGGATCCATTTGTCTCCAAATAGTGATCTATTTATAAGAGAGCAAATAAGAGATGAAAGGTTGAGATCAAAAATCTTAATCATTGGTTGAGGATGAAAGGAAGAGGAGGCATGGATCAAGGATTATCATCAATGGATGAGTATACAAGATCACATGGATCAAGGAAATGATCAAGGAAATGATTCTCATCAAGGGGAAGGAATATTCCATGGGAATATTCCCTTTGATTAGAGGAAAATTAGTTTAATTTCTAATTAAACAAGATTTAATTTATGCAATTTAGGGGATTTGGAGGAATTAAATGATTTTCATTAAATTAAATGATTTAATGAATGGGAAAAGGGGGAAATGAAATTTAATTAAATTAGAAGACTTAGGGAATTAAATTAAATATACTAATTTATTTAATTTAATTAGATGAAGTGTTAGTGTGAAAGATACAAATTAACCTAATTAAATTTAATTAGGTTAATGGATGAAAATGATGCAATGAATTAGTTAGCTAGACTAATTAAATCAATTTAAGTGAAAAGAGGATGGATTTTAGAGGAAATGATGTTAGTAAATCTGTTTTAAATGTATGATATTGATTAGGACATTTTTTAGTGTCTACATTTTGCCCCTCTTTGAAGCAAGGTACCCGCTGCTTCGGTTCAAAGAATAACACTCCTTGAACAAAAACTAATACTCAAATAAAAAATAAAAGAATTTTGATTTTTTAGATGCCCCAGTGGAAGGATAAAGCTAACTCCCTACCCCCTCAAGAAATCAAGGGGAAATTTTGAATTTTGGGTTGGTTTCCTGATAAACATGAAAAGCTGCCCTAGGGGGTCCAGATAGGTTTCGAGATGCAAGAATTATGCCAAAAATGCAAAAAATGATGCAAAATTAGGTCTAGTTTGGCAAAACTAGTGAAGGTGACGATAAACCCTAGTTTAGATGCAAAATTAAGGCAAAAAACCCTAATTTTCTAGATTAAATAAGCCAAGAAGGGTCATTTTCAATTCATTTATGCATTCACACTTAAGATATTCTTGATGTTTTGAGCTCTAACCCTTCGATGAAATGGCATGCTACGAACTTCCCAAGCACATCTTTGATCGAGTTTGAGAGTTCCATCGGCTTCTCGGTGCAGGACCACTGGTATGTGATTCAGTACCTGATTTGAAATTTAAAATTTTGATCCATTTATGACACTCTAAAATTTAGATTATGGCGGCATCGATGTATAGCAATGCCCAAATCAATTATAATGACACATGTGTATATAGCGACACTTTTCTCGATTTAAGTTAGGGTTTCCATTTTTAAAATGGTGACGCATTCTTGTTTGGTGACACACTTGCCGATTTAGAAATTAGGGTTAGGGTAGGCCAAAAGCTAAACCATGATGCTATCTTGTCTGGTGATGCATGTTCCAATTTTAAATTTTAAATGCATTGGGCATCGCTATTTGAATTTTAAATATAGCAATGCTATTGTAAATAGCAACACTTTTGTGATTGTTGAGCTAGAAATTTAAAATAACGTCAAATTTTGATGCTTTCTTGATGTTGTGTGCTTCATGGATGTAGGAGATTATTCCACCATTGATGTTGAGGGAGCACATGCCAACTATATTGGAGATATTAGATGATCTATCAGAGTTGCACCAAGAGCACCTAGGAGAGATTGGTTTGTGGTATGTTACATATGCCCCAGTGATTAGGACACACCTGGTGATGATGATAACTCTATGTGAGAGATGGCACAACAAGACCTCATCCTTCAACCTACCAACAGGGCAGGCAACAGTTACTTTGGAGGATGTGTGGTGGATTTTTCACTTATCGATACACGATGATCGTGTGATCTAGGATATCACGTTGGTCATGTGCCCACTTTCAAATTGATCATCCCAAACATTATTTTTGGGTTAGTGGCCCCAGACAGATGTAGCAGGGGATTCAACCCATGATGGGGCCTAGAATGGCATCAAATGCTACATCAGAGGACACTTTTTGTATGGGGGCCCATCATATTGGCCTCCTTGTACCATGATTTGCATGATTTTGTCTATTGTGACGACAAGGTCATTGGTGCAAGGGTCACTTTGCACCATATTTGGGCATGGGAGCACATTACCGTGCTTGGGCCAATTGTTCAAATGGTCGATGTCAAGCTAGATGATCTGGTAATCTGGCGATATAGGGGTGCCATTACTCTGAGGCACACATGACAAATTGGGCTCTCGTACTAGAGATAGGTGATAAATGACATGCAAAGTTTTCGCTAATGCCCATGGCTTTAGATGCAGCCATGGTTTCATGACATTCAAAAATTATATTTTGCTAGATAGACCCAATATATGTAGGGTCAAGAGAATCATATTATAGAGAGATACCTTGTAGATAGGGTAGCACACTAGTTTGGTGATGTATAGAATAGGCACGACAATGCATATAGGGCCATTTTTGTGAGATCAGCCAAGGAGGTTCCGATATGAGGGTCGAACATTCTAGCCCCAGAGGCCATTGATATCTTTAGATAGATGGTAGCCCAGCCTTGGGCATATGATCAAGGTTAGGCAGTAGCTCAAACCACACCTGCATATGATGCATGGTTTGTCCCCCATGGTGATTGACAGATCCAATAGGTGCTCCCCCCATAGGGAGACTGAGAGGTAGGGGATAGGAAGGCTAGGATGACCATGATGGACAAGTTCCAGGGGCACCCCCAGTTGGTTAGACACCTTAGGTATAGTCATAGAAGAAGCTATAGGTACAGCCACAGGTGCATCCATAGGTACAACCGCAACAAAGACCACCACCACCAGATGCACAACATGCATAGATTCAACAGCTGCAACAGCAAGTGTAGACATTGATTGGTGAGTGGGACCAGGCCCGCTAGTAGGTGATTGCAGTCACAACTTAGAGAGATCAAGCACTACAAAGAGTACAGGTTGCGACAGTGGAGAGGGAATAGGAGGTCACCCGATGCTAGCAAATAGAGGCCATGATAGTGGCTACACATGGCAGGAATGTATCATCATGATTATATAGAGAGGCTATTATAGAGGTTGCATATTACATAATGCATTATCATCGGGATGTACCGGCGGCACTAAGAAAACCAATTTTTTTACAGTGTAGCAACGCGTGTCCTCGAGTAAAGGATTAGCCTGAGAGATAGGATGGAGAAGGTAGCAGCCAGCGGGGCTGGCCTTT
Organism: Sequoiadendron giganteum; assembly: GCA_007115665.2. NCBI lineage: Eukaryota > Viridiplantae > Streptophyta > Pinopsida > Cupressales > Cupressaceae > Sequoiadendron > Sequoiadendron giganteum. Next base: position 625,880,436 of record CM021100.1, read on the forward strand.
TGATGTACATACACTTTTTTTATCATAGATATACATTCATGGGCTCATTTTTTATAGCCTCATGGATATTGTATTTTTTATCGATGTTCATACATTGATCCATATTTTGTACCATGACACACACATATATATATATATATATATATGATATAGATACAGATGATTGATGATGTCATGTGTGCATTTTATTTTGTGATATGAATGATATGTATGAGATGCTTATATTTATTCATGTATGGATGCAATATATTTATGCTTATGTGATATGCGATGATTATGATATGAGATGTATGCAATGTTAAGTTCTTTTTCATTATCTTTTCGTATGCAAATGTTATGGATGCAAATGATGTGGATGCAATGTTTATAAGATGCTTAGACTAACAAATCTATATTATTTTTCATAACTTAAATGATGATGAAAAATATATGATGTGATATGAAATGATTATGCTGATGGTTTTTTTATGCTATGATTATGAGATGCATGCATTTTGATGATTTATGGATGAAGGATGGATGCATTGGTGATGTTTTTGTTGATTGTCATGATACTAGGTTAGCCTGGAGAGAAGTTAGAAGAATAAATAATGAATAACTGTTGATTTTGATGATTGCTTCAGAAAATCCAACAAGTCCAAGATCCATCAAGACTTTATTAGAGGTGGTGATGAGACAATGCAAGATGTAGGATGAATGCAGGGTGATGAGTTGCTCACACTTCGGGATTGGGATTTTTTATCATTCCTTATTGTTTAATATAACACATAGACATGATGCATCAAAGTATTGATAACCAGGATGACATTATATCTAGTGTAATGAACTTTGACTTGACAAATAGATAGGATAGTTCTTGTTCACACCTTGACATATGGAAGCCTCATTGGAATGTAAGTTAGAATCTTAGAATACATTGGACCAAAGCATACATAATAGTCAACAACATACCCTAGATAACCTTCCTACACACAACCAAGCAAGTATACACCAAGATTATACTACAAGAATACCCACAATCATAGTAAATGAAAGATCATGATTGATGCCCCATTCCTTTCTCTCTAAATCACTTTGAGAGACATCATTGAGAGGTCCTAGGAATGGTTCATTAAGATAAATTAGAATAAAAGATAAAATACAAACATTTAGTTTCATCTATATCTCCTACCTTGTTTAATTTAGCTAAAGTGATAATTGATATTGATTCCCATTGTAGGAAGGATACATCCTAGGACATGTTGATCAGAGGGTTGTTTGATGTTAGGATGATGATGCTAAGATAAGTCGTTGATACTGTAGACATCCAAATTTGATCACTTCCATATGATCAAAATTGTCTACTTTATTCATCTATTCCATTAATAGTGATTAAATAATGTATTTGATCATTATTTAATTTTTTGCCTAAGGTTCCTAAAGTATCTAATTAAATAAATTAAATACTTTGCCTTACCCCATTTTCTTCTCTAAATTAAATAAATATGATAAATTATTTGATTTAGTCTTTTAACCCATTTGAATTAAAACCAATTTTTAATTCATCTTTTTCTCTCTCCTAGTCTAATCTGAATTAAATTAATTAATCTGTGATTAGGATGTGCACCACTTAATCTTGATTAAATGTCACATCCTCCATAATCTCCCACTTGCCTCTAATCTCTCATTAATTACCTTAATCCTATGTTTGCACAACCTTAATTAAAATCATTAGCCACATTTGGCTTACCTTTTCTGGTCAACCTTTCCACTTACCATTTTTAGCCTGGACTCTCTTCCCCATGTGAATTTTTAATTCACATTTATTTGCCCAAGGTTCTTCTCTTCCCCATGTGAATTTTTAATTCACTTTTATCTTTCCAAGGTCTTCCTCATCCCCCATGCAAGATTCTAGAAGCCTTGACTTGTCACTTCACATGTGCCAAGGGCTTCTAGAAGCTTGGACTTGTTACATCACCCACATGTGACAAATCTCCAGCTTTGGAGACCCTCTCTTATCCACTAGATTCTTCTAATCATTATGAATTTTTAATTCACTTTTATTCCTCTAAGGAATCTTCTCATCCCCCAAGATCCACCTCATGTACTTCTCTTCCACCTCATTTCCACATCACTCTACCCTAAGACATCTCACATTCCACATGTCAAGATGTGAGGGCTTGTGAGTCCTCAACTCACCATAGCCCTTCATCTTGATCTTTGTTGGATCAATCCCAACCGTTGAATTCTCTAGAGAATTCCAATTAGCCTATAAATACCCCTCATTTCTCTCATTTTAAAAAGGATCAAGTCTTTTGCAAATAAACTCTTGCAAAATTGTCATTCAAGCTCTCATCCATTTTAGCACCCATATTGCATCAATTCATCTTGCATCCACTTCATTTCATTGCCATCCAAGGAGCACATAAGACATCAACATCAAGGGCCAACTAAGGAAGCAACAACATGAAGGTATAACATCAATTTACTTGTTTATCTTGCTTTTATCTTGTTCATTTTCTTAGGCTAATCATTGAGGTGCCCTATTATCTTGTTGTTTCTCTTTATTGCACTATTAGTTTTATCTAACATCTCATATATTAGGAAGCAGCATTTTATTAGGATCACATTTCTGGCACGCTCGGTGGGACCCACAAAGGGGTCTCTTTCTTTCACGTTTTCTGTAGTTAGCTTGTTTGTCGATTTAGGTCGCAGAGGGGCAAACTTCCCCTCCTAGATGTCGTAGAAGGGTGACCTTGCTCTTTGTTTCTGACTATTTTCTACAGAGGAGCGACCTTGCCCTCTATTTCTGACTATTTTCTGCAGAGGGGAGACCCTACCCTTTGTTGTTTCTGACTCTTTTCTGTAGAGGGGCAACCTTGCCCTCTATTTCTGACTGTTTTCTGCAGAGGGGCGACCTTGCCCTGTATTTCTGACTGTTTTCTATAGAAGGGCGACCTTGCCCTCTGTTTTTGACTATTTTCTGCAGAGGGGTGACCCTGCCCTTTGCTGTTTCTGACTGTTTTCTATAGAGGGGCGACCTTGCCCTCTGTTTCTAATTGTTTTATGTAGAGGAGCGACCTTTCCCTTTGCTGTTTTCGACTATTTTCTGCAAAGGGGCGACCTTGCCCTTTGTTTCTGACTGTTTTCTGCAAAAGGGGCAACCCTGCCCTTTGCTGTTTCTGACTATTTTCTGCAGAGGGGAGACCTTGCCCTCTGTTTCTGACTATTTTCTGCAAGAGGGGCGACCCTCCCCTTTGCTGTTTCTGATTGTTTTCTGCAGAGGGGCAACCTTGCCCTCTGTTTCCGACTGTTTTCTACAGAGGGGAAAATCTGCCCTTTGACTATTTTTTGTAGAGGGGTGAATCTACCCTTTAGGATTTTTTTTTACTGTTCACTGCAGAGGGGTGTATATGCCCTTAACAACACATTCGAGAAGGTAAAAAGCGATATTTTAGCTTTTTTTTTGTCTCTTTTTTTTGCTATTTTGTGCTCTAACCCGCTAATCCTATTTGTTGATGAGTGAAGTCAGATTGCTTACTGGTATCTTGCGTATTTTTTGCTACAAAATTACAAAAGGGAAGGGATAAACAATTGACATTTCCTTGTAGGACCTTCCTTTTTATTCTGATTCTTAAAAGTCTTTCCTTGCTACTTTATCTATATACTTAGTATAAGTAGGGAAAAGTAATATTTGTTGTTTGTTGTGTCTATTTTACTTATTTTACCCTAAGGGGGCATTATTTTGTTTTGACTTTCCTCCTTTGCACATTGTGCGGATCCGAAGGAGGTCGTTGGAAACAATTAGTGTCATCTTCTTAGCAGGACCTGCTTGGGGATTTCATCATCCCAAGGGACAATCCCAACCACACGTACCGGTGGGGTATATAAAGGGGGGAGAGCCAAAGTTGTACCTCAATCCAGTTGCGTCGTAATTGGCGGAACGTCAAAGCTAGGGTGATACCTAGATAGATGTGAAGAGTTGGTCTGAGCCTTTTAGTATCTCGCTGGGGCTCCTGACTCACGCATGTGACAGACTGGTGTTCACGGTTTGTGCCTCACGTACCGAGCATATATCGAGGACTCCTTAGAAACCTTGTTCATCGTAGAGTAAGACCTTTGCCAGCCATACCCGTTAAACACTAATCATAGGATTGTGCTTGTTCAAAGTGTCTTTCTGTGAGGAACCAGTAAATTTTTGTAAGTCAAACTGTCATTAAACCATTTTTAGTCCTTGCCAAAATCCCTTATCCAAACCAAGTTCAAATTTCCACTGCAGAGGGGCGACCTTGCCCTCTGTTTTAGCCATTTTTTACAAAGGGGCGAATCTACCCTTTGTTGTTTCAGTCTTTTCCACTGTAGAGGGGCGACCTTGCCCTCTATTTTGGCCATTTTCTGTAGAGGGGTGAATCTTCCCTTTGCTATTTCAGCCTTTTTACTGCAGAGGGGCGACCTTGCCCTTTGTTTTAGCAGTTTTATTGTAGAAGTGCAAATACGCCTCGCTGAACAACCAGTTTTACCCGTTAAACCTCTGTTCGAATCCCTAAAGCCTCCATTTGACCATTTGATCAATCCAAACCTTCATTTGGCCATTCCAAGGCCCTGTTCACCCCTCCTAACCATCTATCTATCCAATCTGAATATCCGATTACCCGTTCTGAGTGGCCGTTTCCCTGTTTCGAGCATCTATCAACATATTCTAAAAATCAACGTTTCATCGACCTGACTGCATAAGTGCTTCTTATAACATCAATGGAGTCTATATCTATCATCAAATCATCCATCCCAATCATCTAGACTTCATTTTTGAAATTTTTTATTTTTATGCCGAAACTTCTAGAGGCCATAACTTTTGACTCGGATGTGGGTTTTGGTTGAAATTTTATGGGTGGTTGCATTAGGAGCTGGCATTTGGATTCCCAACCAACTTTAAGTTCCTTGGATCCTCCTCCAACATGTTTTCAAAGCCTCAAATTTTCATCTTGACCCTCAAAATCACAAATTAGCATTTATTTTTTCCAATTTTCCAATTTTTGACGAACTATTTCGTTAATAACTCTGAATGCATGTCTCATATTTTCGATGTTAGTTGGAAATTCATCCTATCTTAGTATTGGTTATTTTGTGGAAAAAATTGGACTCTCAAACGTATGCCTATGAAGTTTCCTAAAATGGCAAAATTTGACAATTTTTGAAAACTGCCAAATTTGGCAAAAATCTAATTGTCAACACCTTACGTCCTCTAGTTAAAACCCATGATCATGTTTTAAAATAAATCCTATCATATCCTATGATCCAATCCCAATCTAAGCCCCAATTCAATTATAATCTGAGCATTAATCCCATCATCCTAATCTAAGCTTTTATTCAATCCCAATCTGAGCTTTCATCTAATCCCCATATTAGCTTTCAATCCATCATAGTTCTCTATCCATAATCTATATCCATCATGAATCTTTATCCCCCTCTCACATGACCAATAATAGTAGTCAAGGGGAATCCTAACTCCGTTGATGACGATAACAAAAATCTTGTTGATCATGAAGATTGTTATATAGATCCTCTTGACGCTATCATTGCTAGTAAGCTCTCTCCAATCACCTTCCAAAATCCCAATAATTCTTCAAACTATCCCACCATGCCTTCATCCACATCCAATAATGGTTCTTATGTTACACTTGACAAGGGATATCCAACATCCTCACCATCGACATATTCATCATGTCCTCCCATTCAACCTCTATCCTATCCAACATCCACATCCTCTTATCATCATCATAATCAACAATCCCAATACCTCTACCTTAATCCCACATCCCAATATTCTCATCCTAATCCAACACTCACACATTCCTATCACAATCTACCATCCCAATATTCCTCCTATCCTCATCCACCATCTCAATTCTCTCATCCTAATCTACCATCCATATCCTCCTACGCCAACCCACCATACATGTCCTCCTACAATGGTTCACCACCTCAATCTTCTTATTCTAATCCAACATCCACACCTTCCTATCACAATCCCCCATCCCCATACCCTTACATTAATTCCACATCTCCCCATTCTAATCCTTCATCTACATCTTCCTACTATCACTCCCCATCCCAATCTAATCCAACATTCACATCTTCCTACATCACTCTCCCTTTCACTGCATTGTATCTTAATCCTCCATCTAATCATAATCCTACATCTCCTCCAACCACTCCTAGTACTCCATCTAGTCCCATCCACACATCTAATCATAATCCTCCATATCTTCCTAGTCCTACATCCAATCCCATCCCTTCATCTAATCCTACTCCTCCAACCACTCCTAATCCTCCATCTAGTCCCATCCCTTCATCTAATCCTACTCCTCCAACCACTCCTAATCCTCCATCTAGTCCCATCCCTCCATCTAATCATAATCCTACATCTCCTCCAACCACTCCTAGTACTCCATCTAGTCCCATCCCTTCATCTAATCCTAATCCTCCATCTCATCCTAGTCCTACATCCATTTCCATCCCTTCGTCTAATCCTAATCCTCCATATCTTCCTATTCCTACATCCAATCCCATCCCTTCATCTAATCCTAATCCCCCATCTCCTCCTAGTCCTACATCCAATCACATCCCCACGTCTAATCCTAATCCTCCATCTCCTCCTAGTCCTATATCCAATCCCATCCCTTCATCTAATCCCAATCCTTCATCTCCTCATAGTCCTCCATCGAATCACATCCCCACGTCTAATCCTAATCCTTCATCTCCTCCTAGTCCTCCATCCAATCACATCCCCATGTCTAATCCTAATCCTCCATCCATTCCCATCACTCTACCTAATCCTACATCCCTTCCAAATTTTGACCAAGGACTCATGCAAGAAGAGCCACCATGCCCTCCCACTCTATCATGTACTGTCACTAGTGATGAGGCCCTCCTCCATCCTAGACCTATCTCACCCATCACCATTCCTAACATTGTCCAAACGATTGAGCTAGCCAAACCCATCAAATCCATTGAATCCTCATCTTCTACTACTAGATCCACCCAATCCATTGAGGACATCCAATCCCTTCCTCCTAGTCCTAATATTCACAAACTTCAATCCAATGACCTCCATGAATCCTCCATCCTCCTATCTCCCCCAATTGAGGAGTCCCTCCAACACTCTTCCATCATCATACATCCCATACAAGATGAGTCATGCCAAGAGCTTGGTCCAACACGTACAAGCATTTCCCCTCCTCCAAATCAAGATCACTCCATCCCATCTACTGCATCTCAAGAACATAGTCTTCCATTCATTTCATCTAATGATCCGAATTACCTATCCCATCCCTAAGCTTCACATCCCACATCCCACATATCAACCATCCTCCTATCCCATCCACACGGCCTATCCCAGCTCATCATATCCACTCCATCATTTTATCCATTTATCTTGGTCATCTCATCATCCCTTATCCATTGTCTATTGTCGATCTCTTGTCGAACTATGTTGCCCCTATGCTTTCATGTAGGCAAGGTCGGTCATTTGATCCACCCCCGGGGTTCTATCTTTTGTCTGTCTTATCTCTTCCGTCATCTATCTTTGGCCTTGTGTCGAGCTACGTGGCCCCTGTGCTTTCACGTAGACAAGGTCAATCATTTGGTCTGCCCCCTAGGCATTTTTTCCATCTAATCATTGTCCTCCATCCTCTATCTTCATCATCCTCTTTCCACTTTTACCATGGTCTTTTCCTGAACTACAAGGGCTCTGCACTTTCATGTAGGTAGGGTTGATCTTTGATCAACCCTCGAGCCCCTAGGTCTTTAGGTTCAGTCTTGTCATCCTGTCATCATGTCGTCTTGTCGTGTCATCAAGTATGTCCCTATCCGAGCTAGTGCTTATAAAACAACAGTCATCTTTATCACACGATCCAATCGGTTTCTGGTATCCTAAGTCATATTGATCTTTTAGTTTACTATCCATCATCAGTCTCAATAAGATGTATCCTTCCTAATAGACCTCATCAACCCCATCCATCATCTTGATCCTATGGCAAAGGACATTTGAAATTGATTATGATATTTTGATGCTTTTGGCTTTTGTTTATCATTTGAGCTCCCTATCATCATTTGTCATGGTCGCCTTGATCCATCATATCATGGTGTTCTTTGACTAGTAAACATAGGGGCATATCTTGCTCCTTTCCTTATTTTTGTCTTCTTGGTTTACCCACGTAGTACCCACCAAGATCCCTGAGGTCTTGTGTTACGCTGGGGCATCCTTTTGTGCTTGTGGTTATTCCAATACCTGGCCTGACCAAAGTCATCGTGACTTTGGGGTGTTGGGATAGCCTTCTTGTTTGTTGTGCTTGTTTTATGCATTAGACACTAATTCATCTTGGTTTACATACCCTGATGCCTGGTGTCTTATGCTATAGCAAAAATCAGTGCTCTAAGGATGGAAAATTGCATTAGGATTTTATTTCATTTTGCATTTAATCTCATTGCATATCTCCCCCATCCTCATCCATTCAAATCATCTAATCACACTCTTGGTTTTAGCCTTGCTACAAGCCTTGCTCCAATCATCCTCATCATCCTCGTCATCATCATCATTATCATCTCTAGGATGTATCCTTCCCTATCCTTGTGTTGTTTTGGGATGTATCTTTCCCTCATCAACAACACTCTCATCAGTGGGATGTATCCTTCCCTATCCTTGTGTTGTTTTGGGATGTATCATTCCCTCATCAACAACACTCATCCTCCTCCTCATCAGGATGTATCCTTCCCTATCCCTGTGTTGTTTTGGGATGTATCATGTCCTCATCAACAACACTCCATCAACCATCCGCCCAACTTGGCTTGTACCTGGACTGGGGCAACATCACATTTTTCCTTGCATCTATTTGTGCTCACCTTTATCTCCCATCGCTTATCATCATTTTTTTGTTTCATCACTTTAAATTGTCATTTTCATATCCCCTCTCATCTCTCATCCTTTCCCTCTCATCTCTCATCCTTTCCCTCATCTCTTCCTCCTTCATCACTTGCCTAATTTTTTACCCTCTTTCCAACCATACCATTTGTTTCTTCCTATCGAGAGGTCACTCGGGACCCCTCTCTTTTCCCCTATCGCCCTCTCGAGGGGGCATACCCTTCACATTTACCAATTTTCCCTGCCACAATCAACTCCTTCCAGGATTGGGGCATCTTCATCCATTCCCCACTAATTGGACAACTCAAGTCCTCCTCCCCACGGTGGGTCATTGTCTTCTGGTTACTTCCTCTATAGAGTCATCTGCACTTTCTTTTCTTTGAAGCACTGTTATTCTAATGGTACTTCGAAGAGGGGAAAAATGTAGACATCCAAATTTGATCACTTCCATATGATCAAAATTGTCTACTTTATTCATCTATTCCATTAATAGTGATTAAATAATGTATTTAATCATTATTTAATTTTCTGCCTAAGGTTCCTAAAGTATCTAATTAAATAAATTAAATACTTTGCCTTACCCCATTTTTTTCTCTAAATTAAATAAATATGACAAATTACTTGATTTAGTCTTTTAACCCATTTGAATTAAAACCAATTTTTAATTCATCTTTTTCTCTCTCCTTGTCTAATCCGGATTAAATTAATTAATCTGTGATTAGGATGTGCACCACTTAATCTTGATTAAGTGTCACATCCTCCATAATCTCCCACTTGCCTCTAATCTCTCATTAATTACCTTAATCTTGTGTTTGCACAACCTTAATCAAAATCATTAGCCACATTTGGCTTACCTTTTCTGGTCAACCTTCCCACTTACCATTTTTAGCCTGGACTCTCTTCCCCATGTGAATTTTTAATTCACATTTATTCGCCCAAGGTTCTTCTCTTCCCCATGTGAATTTTTAATTCACTTTTATCTTTCCAAGGTCTTCTCCATCCCCCATGCAAGATTCTAGAAGCCTTGACTTGTCACTTCACATGTGCCAAGGGCTTCTAGAACCTTGGACTTGTCACATCACCCACATGTGACAAATCTCCAACTTTTTGGAGACCCTCTCTTATCCACTAGATTCTTCTAATCATTGTGAATTTTTAATTCACTTTTATTCCTCCAAAGAATCTTCTCATCCCCCAAGATCCACCTCATGTACTTCCCTTCCACCTCATTTCCACATCACTCCACCCTAAGACATCTCACATTCCACATGTCAAGATGTGAGGGCTTGTGAGTCCTCAACTCACCATAGCCCTTCATCTTGATCTTTGTTGGATCAATCCCAACTGTTGAATTCTCTAGAGAATTCCAATTAGCCTATAAATACCCCTCATTTCTCTCATTTTAAAAAGGAACAAGTCTTTTGCAAATAAACTCTTGCAAAATTGTCATTCAAGCTCTCATCCATTTTAGCACCCATATTGCATCAATTCATCTTGCATCCACTTCATTTCATTGCCATCCAAGGAGCACACAAGACTTCAACATCAAGGGCCAACCAAGGAAGAAACAACATGAAGGTATAACAACAATTTATATGTTTATCTTGCTTTCATATTGTTCATTTTCTTAGGCTAATCATTGAGGTGCCCTATTATCTTTTTGTTTCTCTTTATTGCACTATTAGTTTTATCTAACATCTCACATATTAGGAAGCAACATTTTATTAGGATCACAGATACAAACTTCATTGATGTATTTACCTATGATCTTGACTTTAGACTCTGATAATTAAGTTCTCACTTTATGATTTGCTACACTTGATTTCTACTTGACTTGACAAACGGTGAAGGCAACAATCAATTTATCATGGGTAAGGATTTATTACAGGTGAAAGCAAGATGGGATGGATGGTTTTGGATTTTCCTAGAATATTTCAATGTTTTTGCTATTTTGAAAAAAAAATGAGGCTTTTTTTGGTCTTTTGAAAGTTTATGAATGTTTTGGGCTTTACGGTTATTTCAGGTTTTTAAGGGTTTTTTCAAGGTTTTGCAATGTTTTTGTATTTTCAATTTGTGAATGTTTAGGGATTTTCTGATATGTTAATGTTTAGGGATTTTTTGATATTTGGATGTTTTGGAATTTTTGATGAGTTTGATCGAGAACCTAACCTAAATACCTATCCTAGGGGTCTCAGGGGCTAATCAAAGATAAGCCTTGCCTACGTTATACATGCAGAGACCACACAGCTTGATGAACTCGACCCATTTATAGGATGAACATATGAACATATGATGGAAAGTCTTTTTATTATGATGGACTCCTAAAGGATTGATCTAGGGTGTCTCAGGGGCACATCAATGATGGCCTTTCCTATGTTGAAGCTCAAAGACAACCTAGTTCGATAGGGGAACTATTTTATTTGGATTTTTGATGTTTTGACCTTTTTAAGGATTTTGATGTGTTTTGGATGTTTTGAATTTTTTGCACAATTTTGATGATTTGGGTATGGATGTGTGTGATGATATTAGTGATCTATTTGGGATTTTGTTGAAAACCAAGCTTAGGATTGATTGATTTGATTGATGGATTGATGATGATAGCATTGTCGAGGATACACAACAATGAAAGGATAGTCTTAAGCAACATGAGGATTGGGAAGGATATCCCAAGATGATGATGGATTGATTGGATAAGATTGATCAAGATTTTGAAGCTTAGTTTGGAACAAAGTTGATTGGAATGATTTGATGGTACATTGAAGTGCAAGGTAGATTCGACTAATATTGATTGTTTAGATTGATGTTCAAGAAGAGATAAAGCTTGATAAGAAACATCTTCTTGTCAAAATGTGCCATGGGCTAGTGATTTGGATTTTTTTTCATTTTGACTACAATTTTTTCAAAGTTTTTGGATTTTAGCTGTACAAGATTTTTAATGTTTTTGGATTTTGATGAAGTTTTATGATTTTTTTTAGGATTTTAGATGAGATTTTGATGTAAATGATACCTATATCATGATGTCGATTGTATGTTGTGAGATATAAGGCATGTATCAAGAATTATTTGAAAACAAGAGTGCGAGAACCTACCCCTAGTGTCTACCAATGTTTCATAGATCAATGAATAAATCAAGATATAGGTAATGTATATTTGAAGAGTTTGACATAGTTTTATCAAGATAGATATAGGCTATAGGACTTCATGAGTTAAAATGGTAAAGATCCTGTCAAAAATTTTCCATGAGAAGAGTTGAAGTATACACTGAATCTTTGTCAAGATCAAGATAAAGTGGAATATCTAGATAAATTTGTATTGGATGGATGGAGAGAAGATTGAATTTATCATGAAAAGGATGAGATTATTTTGTCTAAGAAGGATCATATAGATAATTGATTCTACTCATGATGCTTGTTTTCCAGGTTTTCATCGTAGTACTTGCCCAAAGTGCCACCATAGTGGTTTTCATTGGAGGATGATTTTTCTCTTTACTATTTTCTTGATTTTTCTTTTTTTTTTGGAAGTTTTACCCTCATGTTGAACCAGCTAGTGGTACTGATGTAGAGGCCACTATCATAACATTCCAATGATATCTTTCTTGAAGAAGCTACTTTACTAGGATACGAGCACTTGAATGCAATTTTGAAGAACTTTGATTTTCCTTTTTGGTACTAGAATTAACCTTGTTTATGTGCACACATCGTGATAAAGTGCCTACGAAATCCTTATGGTGAAGAGTAGCTACCAACACATGGTCAATGCGAGAATTGGATATTTTGAATGGAGTGTATGGTGTCATGCATGAAGGAATATGAGATGAATTGGTTGATGGTTTGGAAAGTTTGTTTCTCCAAACTTGGGAAGATGAGCAATGATGGGTGGGAATGGAGGTTTTCATGGAATTGGGACCAGCCACTAGATATACTTTGTTCCTTGCTTGAGAAGATTTCTTTTCTATTTGAGGATGCTTTTGATGGATACATTTACCTTTTTTATTTTTCCCCATAGTTTCTTTGATTAATGGAGTTTTGGAGGGATGATTTTCTTTACTTTTCTTTGGTATCCATTTGTATTTTCTTTTTCCTTTTTGTTGGACCGCTTCATTTATTTTGATGATATTTTCCTTGCTTTGATAGGAATTCTTCTTTTTACGTTGGTCCCAATTTAAGTATGAGATGATGGGTGAATCCCAACTCAATATACAACTAGTCATAGCATTAACAACATTTTCATCATAAGGATCCTTCATGCCCCATATGTTGATGTTTGTTGTAGACAAGATTGTCCCCAACATTGTGAAGGTATTATCAATACCTAATCCTTTGACCTGATAATATATCCTCTGATCCATAGCCACTGAATATGACTTGTCATCAACACATGATATTTATATGGGTTCCTGCTGAATAGGTATATGAACTATTTGCTCTTGTTCCATGACATCATTATTTGTTGGTGCTGCTTCAAAAGATGTTGATGCTGACTCAAAAGATGTTGATGATGCACAATCTTGTTTACGAGTATGAACTATTTTATCTTATTTTGTTGATGCTATTTCAAAATATGTTGATGATGTACAATCACTATAAGAATCAAGAATCTTCACCATTGTTTTCTCTTGTGTAGGAATATCAGAAGGGCAAACTCTTGTTTTGGATGAAGATCGTCTATATGTCCATCAGAAAGAAATATCTCAAGCAGGATATCAGGGACATCTTTAGAGTTTAAAATGGTTTGGAAGATGTCCCTCAACTCTTTGTGAGACTTTGGGGATAGGGGTTCTTGATATTCCGATTCAGAGTAAGTTTCGTTGTCCTCAAGAGCCTCCTCTTGACATGATCCTTGGGTGGATGATATATCATCAATAAAAGACTCTTCGCAACATTTTGTGGGTATGGGTGCAATAAGGGATATTTTTGGCTTGTTTGGAACTTCTTCAACATGCTCAATAATTGAGTCACATATGGGAGAGATATCACAATCTTATATCCACTTGATGTCATTACGGTATAAAAGAGTTCTAAACACTGTTGGTGGATTTGGACTTTGTTTTAAAATAGTATGATGCATGTCTAATTCCTCAAATTGTGATGAATAAATATGTCCCACCATGGTATCATGAGTATTGTTTACACCTTTTGAGGTTGATGCCTTTCCTAAATCTTTTGCTTTGGTATGTTCAGGCATAGGATTTGTATAAATTTTTAGATTTTCATTCCCAGATTTTTGATTGAACTCAATTTATATTTGTTCAATAAGATATTCTATTAGATGTTTAAGTCTAAAACAATTTTGTGTTCTATGACCTTTGTATCGGTAAAATTCACAAAAGTGATCTTATCTATAGTTATGAGGTTTGATTTGTGGCTCTTGATAATTTGAGAAATCTGGGAGTGTGATAAGATTAACCTATATCAATCTCTTCGTTACTTCTTCCATAGGTTCCCCTAAGGGAGTGAATTGTCATTTAGGAGCATTGTTTGTTATTTTTTGTCCATGTTGAGTGTTTGCAGCTTTAATTGTTGTTTGATTGTTTGGTGGCTGTGTGTATAGTTGTTGTATATTCATGGTTTGGGTTCTTTTTTTCCTAGGAACAATTAAGACCACCCTTGCATCAACAACACCATCATTAGTAACATTCTTGTTCTTGGCCCAATAGTAGGGATTGTCATTAAAACTAGTGGATGGGCGGTTGTCTCTATATGCTTGTGTGTTTCTGTATGAGATTAGGGTTGTCTCAATGTTAAGAGATCTAGGAATAAGCTCATAATAAGTGGTAATGCATTGCATTTTTAAATAAAAAGATAGATTTGGATCTAGATTTTTTATGATGATTCCCACTTGTTGCTTATCGGGAATGGGCTACTTGCTCTTATTAGCTATTTGTCTCTATTGTTGCAAGAAATTGGTGAATGATTCTCCTTTGGTTTGTTTGAGAGTATACAACTCTCCTAGACTAACGTCCATGTAAAGATTAAAGGAGAAGTTATTTATGAAATTTTTAATGATTTCTTGGAAATTTTGGGTGCCTCGAGGCAATTGAGAAAAATAATCCATGGTAGGACCTGTTAAACTTTGAGGGAAGACGTACATTAAATAAGAATCATTGTAGGACACCTCTATACACATGCCATTAAACTCCTTGATATGGTCCACATGAGTTCCTCTCCCTTTGTATTTATCAAATTTTTTGACTTCAAAACTAGGAGGGAATGGTACCATTGCTATGTTTTGATCGAATGGATATGGACATAGATTTTGTGTATGGGGCTTCTTTGTCTTTCCCATTTGGAAATCTTGCATTTCTTGTGATAATGCTTTGAGTTGTGATGCTAGATGATCTTGCGGGTTTGGTGGAGGAACATATGTTGGGATGAAAAATGGGTTGTATGCAGGATTATGATATGATGATGTGTTGTATGGGGTGTTTGGTGAAGGTGATTGTGGTGTTGATGTATATATTCCCAACATATTTGGATTGACGATGTTTTTTTTTTTTTTGGGCATACTATTGAGCTAATAAGGCTTGTTTTTTTTGTGCCATGAGGGATTTATTTTGTGTTTGTTGTTCTTGTTGTGCTACTAAGGTGGCTTGTTGTTGTTGTTGTTGTTACACGACTAAGGCAGATTGATAGGCTTGGTGTTGTTGTTGTGCCTTGTTGTGCTACTAAGGCTGCTTCTTTTTTTTGCTACACAACTAAGGCGAATTTTTTGTCTTGATGTTGTTGTTGTTCCATAATGGCTTGTTGTTGGGCTTGATTTTTTTTTTGTGCTACTAAGGATGCTTTATAAGCTTCTTGTTGTTGTTCTGCTAAGGATGCTTGATAAGCTTGATGTTATTGTTGTGTGGCTAAGGCTGCTTGCTATTGTTGTTGTGCTTTCTGTAATTAAGGCTAAGGTATGATTTTTCAATATAGGAGCAGTTGATTATTGGGACATCTATGATGGATTGTGGGTGTTGATGTTTTAGATGGGTTGTGAGTAGGTGATGAGAGGTTGGGAGTTTATTTGGTTCAACATTCCTTTTAAAATGGTGGATTGAGATGGAGGAATGTAAGTTTGGGATCCCATTTGATTTTCCATGGTGAGGGGGACCATGGGGAAGGATGTAGATGTTGTCATTAGATTTTGAAATGGTGCCTACAAACTAGGAATTTGAGTCCATTGATTGTAAATATTCCCTTGACCGATGTTTAGGGGATTTCCTGGTGCTTGAGATGTGATCAAGGTACTTCCTAAGTTGATAGGGTTCATGTCCAAGGTGTTGGTTTGAGTTGGATTAGTGATAGATGAGTTTGATGTGGACAATGGATTGACTTGAGTAGCTTGGGTAACCACTTGTTTTTATGTTTCGATGGGGTTGTTGGAACCACTTGTCAAGAGTTTACTTTGCATGAGAGTGTTAACTTTCCCTTGTTGTCCTACTTGAACCACTTGGTTCACATTTCCTTATGTAACGCTACGAATACTTGGGCTATTTGTGATGATGGATGAATATGGTTGCAATCGAAATGTCAAGATTGTTGTGGTGTCATGAAATGTAAGTTGCTTTCTAAAGGTTGGTATCAAACTTGTGTCTTGGGGAAGGTTGGTGGTTAATGGAATGGTCATTTTGTGAATACCCAAAGTTGTGTTTGTTCCTAGACACGAAGTGAGACTAAGGTTGATTCCTAGTCGAGTTGCAAGAATAGATGTTAAGGGTTGACATGGCACAAGGGATGGAGTTGGTTGAATTGTAGATGAAGTCAAGCCTTGTGTCAATGATTTTGAAACAAAATATGGGGAAATTGGAGGCATATTTTGTAAGGGTTGATGTTCCATTATTTCTTCTCTAGTAAGTCCAAATAGGTTATTCACGATGTCTTCAATCTCATATGGTCTTGATGGAGATGAGGGTTGTTATGATGGGGTAATATGACTTCTTGAATAAAATCCTTGCGGATTTGCATCACCAATGGTAGAAGAGACTTTTATTTTCTCCATGATTCTTTTGTGTTTTGATCTTGTTGTAACCATAGATTGTGGGTCAATGATGGGAGAGGTGTATTGAGATTTGTAATTTTTGAACTTTCTAGTTGACTCAAATCTAGGTAGAATGGAAACTCTAAGTATTTTGGGAGCGATGATGATAATGGGGGATGATATGGAGAGTGATCTTTGCAAACGTTTTGGGACAACACTTTTGACTTGAGTTTGATGATTTAATGCTGGATAAAAGATGTTTATGAACTTGGAAATCTTTAGGGTAGACTCATGACTTTCAAGATAAACTAGTTCAAGGATGATAACTAACCTAACTGAGTGCATGGAAAAGGATTCATTTCACATACAAAGTAGAAAATTTAGGGTTTAGGGTTTGATTGATGTTCAAGTTAAAAAGTTTTTAATGTATTTGATTTTTTTTGCAAAGTTTGATGAAGTGGAGGATGAAATTTGATGAAGGGATGGATGAAATGCTTGACCTAATGTTGACCTAGAGTGAACCTTTACTTTCCAAGACTAAGGTAGTGAGAAAAATCCTATACCTCTAAAATGATAAAACTCCAAGAACTCAATGATTTTGGTAAAATAGGACTCAAATGATTTTGGAAACAAGACCCAACTATTTTGGACTCAATGTTTGCAATGTTTTGCTTGTATGATAGCAGGTGGAAGGTCAAGTTGTTCAACTAGCATGATTGATTGCAAAAATGGTCATGTGGGGTTCAATTGTGTCAATTCTATCTTGCTTAAGTGAATTGATTTTACAAAAACTCATCTTGATTAAGTCTCCAAACTAAATTTTTATGTCAAAAACATCCTAACTTTCACAATGTCTATTTCATGAAAATCATGAGATTAGAGCCACAATTGCCTATGTTGTCTTTGGGAAATATGGATTATGATAAAGTCAATATGTTTAGAAGTTGCAAAGGATAGAAAACCTTAGGACAAGGAGTAATATAAAATCTAAATTAAGAGGCACCCATATTTAAACCAAAGTGTTTGAAATTTTGAAGATAGTGAAATTTTGTTTTTGGAATGTTTTGGAACCAAGAAATGTATCAAACTAACTCATAATAACTTGCAATCCTAGGTTTGAAATGGCTATACTTTGTTGAATTCCCACTTGGATTTCTCCAAACACTAAATAATGCGAAAAGTTAGAGATTTGGTGATAGTGGCTCCCCTCCACAACACAGTTCTTAGGATCAACAAATATCAAAATCCTTAAAACTAAAGATCAAAAGGATTTTTCTATTTATATAATTGAATAGTAAGAATGTCGGATGACTTTAGAATGACCATTTTTGCACCTACAATTATTAAGGATTTTTGGATTTCTAAACAAAGGTTCATAATAAGGGTTTCCAGTTTAGGCCATGTAATGATAAAATCCTTGTGAGAGGTCTCCCAACTCTTTGAACAAGGTCTTTATGCATCATCAAGATGCTAGGGTAGAGCTATCATATACCACTTCCTATTGATCACAATTTTCATTATAACCACACATTTATATTGTGGTCTAGAAGAGCTTGTCTTTAGCTCATTACCGCTTGGGTCATTCCTTCCTTTCAAAGTAGGAAGGTAGGATCTCTAAAGGTGAACAATAGCAAGGAAGTAAACCTATATTTTGATCATCTTTTCTTGCATGAACAAACAAAGGACACATGCCACATCTCTTTCTCACACTCGCAAAGGGAGTTCAATTTTAATCCAAATGAAAGATGTAGGTGATTTCCCAAAGTGTTAGAAAATGTTTCTATTTCTCAAGATCACCAAATGGCATGAGAGAATTTCATATGCATTCACTAGAAACATTGTAAATCACAAAACATAGTAAACAATTATAAATTTTAACCCTTAAAAGTAGTGATGAGTTCATTTTAAGCACTAAATGAAATATGTGTTGCAAAGATGACTATTGTTGCACCTAAAGATCAACTTGTTAATGCCCGATACAACCGTTGGATTTATACAAGATCCAAGATCCGCCTGAGGTGGTTAAACCATGTCACAAAACTTGAGCAATATGCTAGCCCACACCAAGGAGACCAAGGGCGACACCTTGCAAAAATCCCCCCAACACAAGCGAGGGGTTTGAACCCATGACCTCAGCTCTAATACCAATTGTTGCAAAGACAACTTTTGTTGCACACTAAGATTGACTTGTTAATGCCTGATACAACCACTAGATTTATACAAGATCCAAGATCCACATGAGGTGGTTAAAGGATATCACAAAACCCGAGCACCATGCTAGCCCACACCGAGGAGATCAAGGGTGACACCTTCCAACAATATGAAGTTGATTTGTTCAATTTTAAAGCCCAAAAGACAATGATGAAGTGAGGGTTCAATTTTAGTCCCATTTGAGCATTCGTTTTAAACCCAATTGAAATTTAGTTGCCTTAAGATTGTAAGTTTTAAAACCCAATAGAAATTTAGTGGTCCTAAAACATAATCTAAAGTAGCATATGATGGGTTATAATTGCCCCAAAAGTGTCAAAACACTTGTTATGATTATAAGATTTAAAGAGAATAATGGTTTTTCTTAAATTAAGTGCTCCATAATTCTCTTCAAACCTGCAATCCATGTTCCAAATTTTAGATTAAATCAAGGAAAAAAGAAGATGTGAGGGTTAGATAAATGATTAAGCATTAAAACCCTAAAACCTAGACCAAGTTGCAATGTGATTTGACTTTAGATGCAAAAATAGAAAATTTAACTCCACCAAAATTGAAAAACACTTATACCATTGCATATATCATGAAATTATACACCATTTTAAAAATAAAAGCTTCAAAAAAGACCTTCGTATGACCATTTTAAGATAGACTATAAAAACAAGAAAATGATAGCATTGCTATATCAATATAGCGACACTTTTGCATTATGGTGACACTTTTTTCAATTATGGTGATGATTTTGCAAAAGCGTCACTCTTTTTATATTTAGGATAGAAAATGAAAGAAACCAAAAAATGCAACACATAAGACAATGAACACAACAAGATACCCTAGGAAAACCCTCCTACTCAAGGGAGAAAAAACCCAGCAAATATATCTCATATATATTGAAGGAATAAGGGCAGAAATTTTCCTACAACTCAAACCCAATACAATACAAAATTTGATACAATGAATAATATAAACTCTCCTAGATGAAAAGATACAAATGAATATGTTTCTCCTTGAAATCAGTCTACTGCTACAAAATGATGATCTGCTGCTACAAGATGATTTGTTGCTCAAGTATGAAAATCTTCTAGGAATGTGAATAATGATGAATGAACTTGATCAAATGAATGATCATCACCTTGTATTTATACAAAACTAGGTGACTCTTCATTTGGGTTGGCCTCTTTTAAGAAACAAGGTGACTCTTCATAAAATTATTATATATAGCAAGTCTGACTTGCCTTGGTATTATTTATCCATCATTTTTAAATTTAAGAGAAAGATATCTCCCACTGCTATAACATCAACACTCCCTCTTAGCTATGGAGGTATCTTTCCAGATATCCACTTCATGGAGTCTATCAACATGATGCCCATAATGGCTACACCCATTTATGAAAAACTCAAAGTTTCATCACGGAGTCTCTCAACGTGATGCCATCATAGAGTCTCTCAACATGAGATCCACCATGGCTACTCCCATGTGTGGAAAGAAACACAAGTAGAAGGGTTAATCAAAGAGTCTCTCAATGTGATTTTATCATGGAGTCTCTCAACATGACATCTCATCTCAGTCACAAAGATGAACAAGGGCTAGCACCTCATATTTCTCTGTCTCAAAGAAATATATATTACAAGAGATTTCACCTCATATTTCTCTGTCTCAGAGAAATATACACTACAAGGGCTTTCACCTCATATTTCTTTGTCTCAGAGAAATATACACTACAAGGGCTTTCACCTCATATTTCTCTGTCTCAGAGAAATATAAACTACAAGGGCTTTCACCTCATATTTCTCCATCTTAGTGAAATATAAATTACAACAAATATTCATGATGATGTGACTCCCTATAGAGCTCCAAGTACTTGCATCAACCTCCTGACCTCCTCATCCAATATTTTCTGCAATGCTTTCCTTAGAGGAGCGGTTTCCAATGCATACTTCTGACACTATTGACTTGCTCGAGTCTAGGACTGTTTTCCTCGACCTCATCCTAGATCACCCTATTCTAAATAGGTTTGTAGAGCAACCAATGTCAAATCTAGATTAACTATCTTGTGCAATTCTATTCTCAGCTACTGAAGAGGTCTTCCAAGGATTTTGCACTTACCCTTGCAACACTACAACCTTCACTTCTTCTTAGTGAGTCATAGAACTCCCTCTTGATCCTTGCCTCAGAGATTTCAAAGAAATCCTTTGGAAGTGAACTCCCCTCCATTGACCTATCTCAAAACCTTAATCCTTTTCTTGGACAAGCTCTCAATTCATGCCTTGAATTCTATGAATTTGACTCCCTCTGAATGTCATTTCCTCCTCTTCGAAGAAATTGATCAACTTTAGAATAAGAAACCTTCTAAATCAAATTTAAAGTTAGGCTCCTTCTAAGATGTCCCTATGTCAATTTCTATAGTAGAAACATGTTGTGTAGACCTTAATTTGCAATCTCGAGCAAAGTGATTGTACTTGTCACACCTGAAACATTGAGTGTGAGAGAGATCCTTCTTCTTCTTCGGTTCTAGGGCAGAATATGATTCTTTGTTTCTATTCCTCTTTCTTCCTTTTCCTCTTTCTCTAGAAGTATGTGTAGCAAGAGCTTGATTTTCTACATCATGATAGTTTCACCCAATTCCTTTTGTTTCCAACCTGAACTCTTCTTGAATACAATCAGCTCAAAGACAATCAAACTTGGCCAACTTGGATCTCCCACTGATGCTCTAAATAAAGAGTTCCCAAGATTGAGGAAGACCATTTAGTGCCAACATAACAATATCTATGTCTGCAATTATATCCCCAACAACAATCAACTGATCTCTCAAATCAGCAATCTTCATAAAGAATGAGATGACATAATCATCTTTAGCCATTTTTACATGGTGAAGTTGTTGTCTCAAAGCAAGGGCTCTGTTGGTGTTTTTGATCTCATACAATCCTTGTAGAGAATCAAACATTTCTTTAGCTATCTTCAACTTGGAGATGATCAGTACTAGGTGATTCATCATAGAGTCTATCATGATCTTTCTAGCCTACTTGCCATTTTTCTTCCATTAGATTTTCTCAATATCATCGGAAGCCTCGGGCATATCACTTTCCACGAAATCAAGAAGATCATTCTCCTCTAATGCAATGAGTACCCTGGGTTTCCAAGATTCTAAATTTCAAGCTCCATCAAGCCTATATTCTACCTTGACACCACTCACCATCTCCTTTTTCTACAAAAATTCACCTTCAAAGATTTGCCCTTAGGTCATAAATAATTTGAACCTTAGATCTATGATAGTTCAAGATCTGACCTAGATTAAAATTTGACTTGACTGCTTAAACAAATCTGATCAAGTCTTTTCTTAGACCTGCTCTGATACCATGTTATATTTAGGATCAGAAATGAAAGCAATCAGAAAATGAAACACATAAGATAACAAACACACCAAGATACCCTAGGAAAACCCTCCTACTCGAGGGAGAAAAAACCCAAAAAATATATCTCTTATATATTGAAGGAATAAGAGCAGAAATCTACTTACAACTTAGGCCCAACACAATTTCAAATTTGATACAATGAATTATAGCACCTCTCCTAGATGCAAAGATACAAATGAATATTTTTCTCCTTGAAATCAGTTTGCTACTACAAAATGCCGATTTTCTGCTCTAGTATGAACTTCTTCTAGGAATGTGAATTATGATGAATGAACTTCATCAAATGAATGATCATCACATTGTATTTATACAAAACTAGGTGACTCTTCATAAAATTATTATATATAGAAAGTCCAACTTGCCTTGGTATTATTTATCCATCATTTTTAAATTTGAGAGAAATATATCTCCCATTGCTATAACATCAACAGCTCTAGTTAATCATAGTGTCACTCTGGTGAATAAGGGTGTCACTCTGCTAAAAAATAGCATCATTGTAGCCTCCAAAAGTGTTGCTCTAGCCCATAAACCTACAACTCATGGATTTTTTAAGAGAAAATCATCAAACTAAGTTAGTAAATCCCTCCTTCTAGTGCCATAATGTGACCAATGGATTAGTAAGGGTTAGCCACACTTGATCCATGAGGAATCATAGTGTGATTTAGCCACTAAACCTTAGTCCTAATAAAATCATTCAATGTAAATCGAAGTAGAAACCATTAAAACTTAACATGTTAAACTACACAATCTTTTGAAATACCTACTCTAATCTATTGAAAATTATTATATTAGGGAATTGGTGTTGTTTTGATGTGAAATGATGACCCTTTCCCAATCCCCTGGGTAAATGAGCTTGTTCTAGTCAATTTTATTGAAGGAACTGATGGAACCAATATGAGATGTGTATGAAAATATGATTTAAAGCTGAATTAGCATCATGCAAGCTAATTAAACATGATTTTATGCTAAATGATGAAGATATACAAATGCTAAGTTAATGCTAAGCTAATTCCAAGCTAAAATATTCAAAACCCTAATTTATAAACATGCTAAGATGGATCCATGGAAGTCACTAATGGAAGCTTGAAGCTATTATGCAACTAAAAAAAAACTAAAATATGCTAAATGTGAGTAAAGTATGAGTGTGAGGGTGATTGAATTCAACATCATAATTTTTCTCTAAAAGATGGATCCATTTGTCTCCAAATAGTGATTTATTTATAGGAGAGAAAATGAGAGATGAAAGGTTGAGATCGAAAAGCTTAATCAACGGTTGAGGATGAAAGGAAGAGGAGGCATGGATCAAGGATTTTCATCAACGAATGAGGATACAAGATCACATGGATCAACGAAATTATCAAGGGTTTACATTTGCGTCAAACAAACACACTTTTGAGCTACACACACAGGTCAAAGGTGACTTATTCAAAAGTTTGAAAGATAACTTGTAACTCAAGTTACAAGGTAACTTGTGTTTGAAGCCAAGTAAATGTCCTTTTTCAAATGATGAAGGAATAATAATATTCTCTTGGAATATTCCTATGGGTGAGAAAAAAAAGGCATTTTTGCAAATTCAAACAAAGTTTTAATTGTACAAAAATGGGGGTGGAATATTCCATGAGAATATTCCCTTTGATTAGAAGAAAATTAGTTTAATTGCTAATTCATCAAGATTTATTTTTTGTGATTTAAGGGATTTTGAGGAATTAAATGATTTTCATTAAATTAAATGATTTAATGAATGGGAAAAGAGGGAAATGGCATTTAATTAAATAACTTAGGGTTATTTAATTAAATTAGAAGACTTAGGGAATTAAATTAAATATACTAATTTATTTAATTTAATTAGATAAAGTGTTAGTGCAAAAAGATACAAATTAATCTGATTAAATTTAATTAGGTTAATGGTTGAAAATGATAAAATTAATTAATTAGCTAGGCTAATTAAATCAATTCAATCGAAAAGAGGATGGATTTTAGAGGAAATGAAGTTAGTAAATCTATTTTAGATGTACGATATCGATTAGGACAATTTTCAGTGTCTACAAATACATCAGGAAAACAATGATTCCATGGCCAAGAAGGTTAAACATGCTTTCAAAATGGAGATCAAAATAAGTCACATTCAAGTTTTCTGGAGAGAACACTTACCCACTCAATTTTTGCAAAAATCTCCATGGGATCTCACAAATCCATCAGGAAATGAATTATTTCGAGCTCAAGAACCTAACCCATGGTGGCTATGTGCATAGCCATCTTCTCCAAAAAATCAAAGATACAAAATGATGCGAAAAAGGTGGAGTTTGAAAATTTTGTTCTAGGGTTCACATTTTTCCCTAATTCGGCCTTATGGTTTTTATCACATTGTTTTCAGATTTTCGGCCTCTAACTAATACCTTCATAGTATTATGGTTACCCTTTGCACATATTTCATACCTAGGCTTTATGCCTTAGGTTTATTTTGTAGCCTTTGGAGGAAAAATCAACCTTAAAGTGCCTTAGTCATTTTTATGATTTTTTGAGAAAATCATCTAGCTTGGGCCTTAGTTTTTTTTCTTATTTTTATAAAAAATAAAATATCAATAGGATGTAATTTTTATTTTAAAAATCAAAGCCTAAGTTAGGAAGGTTATACTTTGAAAAATAAAATCAAATGTAAGTCGAGCCCCTCTATTTTGTAAAATCAAAACTACAAAGTTGTAAAACATTATTTAAGTAATGTTTCTATAAATTGATTAATTAATTGTTATAAAAATGCAATTAGTGTGGATGGGAACTTTCCTATTTGAGTTTGATTCTCCTTGGGCGAAATGGGAAAAAATTGGGCAAACTAGACCTTCTATTTCAGTTTTCAATTAGTTTGAACCTGATTTTGTGAGTCTTTTGGAATGACCCACTGGAGATAGAAAGTCTCCATCATTCTATTTCAATTTCTAGGAAGTTTGGGCACTAATTTTGAGGCTTTTATTTTGAGCTCAAAAATGGATTGGAGTTACTATTCTGAGATGCAGTTTAGTCAGATTTGTCTATTCTCACTACTAGAGACACTTTGAAGGCATAAGTTGGAGAGAAACTTAGTTTTTTCTAAGTTCAGATTATTGCTTCTTCTTCTCTTGTTCATTTGGCGGAGAGTTTTGTAAGCAATTTCTACTCAAATTTTGATTTTGCATACTCCTTCAGTTCTAATAAAATAGTAGAGCATTCCTATCTCCAATTTCTATCTCGTGTTTACAATATTGATTTGATGTTCATTGTGATCATAAAAATTAGATCCTTTTCCTATCTCATTATTGTAAGTTTGTGAGTGCGGAAATTTCATATGATAAAAGTTTCACATTGTGTTTGAGTCTAAAAATTCATGAAAATCAATTTTTGTATTGTATGTTCATGTGAGGTTGTGAGAATTATTGTTTTCAAGAACTGTTTGTGAGTAAAATTATCAAGATCAGTATGAAATTCTGGTGTGACGCCATTAGGCTTAGGATTTCATTTTCAGTCATCTTTCTAAACCCCTTTTCCTCTAAAGTTTGTATAGTTTAGGTGATCTGCCAAGGAAACCAACCCGCTCTCGAGATTCACTCTCACCATAAATTACACACAACCTGAGAGTGTTTCCATGTTTCAATAGGATAGTTAAGTTTATCTTGGCTAGCGTGCAATATTGATTGAAAACAATTTTTGGCACACTAGGTGGGACTCTAAAACTTATTTTCAGAGAAGTTTTGAAAGTCTTAAGCTACTATTCTCGTATATGTATCAATTTTTCTATCCTTTAGAGGTTTTAAATTTATACCTGGTGACTTCATTCTTTGGTTTGCATGTAGATCTAGTGTAACCAGTTATGAGAAGAGTGTGAACTAGCAAAAGTACCAGAGATGCCAAGGCAATTTACATTTGCACCATTTAATGGGGGCAACCCATTATTTATTGCTTGACATGATGACATTCTTCTTGCAACTCTCAAAATTTTTCCATATATCACCGGAGAAGATCAAACCACCCTTGTTGAGCACATTCAAGATGTGGCAACCTTGTGCTTGATTCATAATTTCATAGAAGAGAATGTAGCATTAGGCTTTTGGCTACATCACTGAAAGAAAAAGCCTTGTAGTGGTTTAGAGGCCTTCCAGTAAATTCAATAAGAACATGGGATCAACTAGGTGGCTTGCATTGATAGTTTGAAGATAAATTAGACCATTTGTCTCTGCTTGAACAATTGAGTACCATCAAAAGAGCTCCTCATGAGCATATATCTGATTTTAATTACTATTTCTAGAAGACTTGGGATAGGATTCCCTTGATGGTAAAGCCTTCACCTCAACATTCATTTCTATATTTTTTAAAGGCTTTAGATAGTGAAATTTGTGTGATGATTCAGTCTATAGGTGGATTTACGGTTCCTAATGCTTATGATATTGCTATTAGAGTAGAAAACTACCTTATTCAAACTGGTAAAATATCCCCAAGGCCTCCTATTCCCATTTTTCTTAAAGTATAGTCACCTATACGTATGTCTTTAACCCATTTATCTATTGTCCCACCCATTCTAGCAATAGGATATCAAGATGCAACTCGGGAAACTACTGTTCCAACCCAATCTCAAGAGCTTCAAGAGATAAAAAAATATATTGAAAACTTTTGGGAATGACAATGAGTATTAAGAGGCAAGTTGGCCAAGAGAATAAGCCCTATCAAACCCCATATCAGCCTAATCAACTAAGTAGGCCAAATTTTCAAGTTGATTCTCATGGTCCAAGAAGAAATTTTAATCTTAAAACCTTTCAGCCTTACAACCCAAATGCTAAAATCTCTCCAAAAGAGCTTGTACCTATACAAAACTATATGGCACAAGAATATGATTGGTGTCATCTAGGTAACCAGCCGCATAATCAGTCAATTTTCTTGAATGGCATGGTAAATTAGGCCTTAATGGTGTAAAGTAATGTTGTTGTTCAATAAGATGCGACACCAGAGGATCTAGAACAAAAAAATTATCATCTTGAATATTGCCAGCATGATGTAGCACTGATGAATTGGAAAGATGAAGATTTTTGCAAGCTTAATCATACACATCAAGTTGATAAAAGAAAGAAAGGGGCGGTGAGAAGGATGACTCTATATTTTGGTTTGATGAGCTACCCTCTTTTGTGGACCAAGATGAAGAAAGCATGCTCATACCCACAATAACTACAAGTCAGGGGTAAGAGCAGATTTTGGAAAGCCAAGATCAGCTGGAACAATAGGATATTGAAAACTATTTTGAGGTATCGAGCTAGTACACCGATGAGGAAGATCTAAAATATTATGAATGGTTGGTTATAGGGATGGAGAATAATGTTGGAATGCCTATTTTAACTAATTTATTTGAAGAGATGCCTTTATTTGTTCCTATTGATGAAGAGAATATATGTGAGCTAAAAAAGTTGACATGTGATCACCAAGAGCACGAAGATCACATTGACAGAGAGCTGATCTGTGAACAAATGAGTGAGGAAAATGTTGTTGTAGGAGTTTAAGAGTATGGTATGCATGATAACATGCCTAAAATGGAGCATAATCAGGAAATTGAAGGCATGGTTCAGGTAGAGAAAGAAAAGGTGACAGTTGAAGAGTCAATTGATAAAGGAGAAGCTAACATAGATAAAATGAAGGAAGCTTCCCCTGAAGAACAATTAAATAAACTAATTGAAGAGAATCAGTCTTTTCAAGATAATATAATGTTTGAATATGAAGACCCTACTTGTTTAGCTTGTAGAAATCTTGTTGCTCTACTAAACTATGGTAGTGAATAGAATCCCAAGCCACTGAATGATGAGGATGGAAAGGCTAATGAAGTAACAGGGCAAAAAATTGGTGTTGATTGTTTGCATATCAGTTTGTCAAGAGGATGTCCCATTCAACATCTAGCCCAATTGGGAAATAACAAGGAGAAAGCATTGGATGAGCAGCAAGGAGAGGAGAGACACCTAACCTATCCACCTTAGAATGGTTGTACTTTAAGTCAAGACCTGTGGGTATGTGTGTTTGTTCTATTTCTTAAAGAGGTATTACCTAAGTTCATTAAATGCCCACCCTTTTCACAACCCCGGTTAGCTTCTCACAAGCAAGAAAGGTATATTCACTTGATCAAGAAAGGCAACTACTTTGAAAATCCAATTAATGGATTGGTCTAGAAGGTCTATTCATTTGTTAAGTTTAGGTTATAGTTAACATATTTTTCTAGTAAGTGCTTAAGGC
This sequence comes from Sequoiadendron giganteum, assembly GCA_007115665.2. Classification (NCBI taxonomy): domain Eukaryota; kingdom Viridiplantae; phylum Streptophyta; class Pinopsida; order Cupressales; family Cupressaceae; genus Sequoiadendron; species Sequoiadendron giganteum. Next base: position 625,909,150 of record CM021100.1, read on the forward strand.
ACATTTTTTTTAGTTGTTTTCTTTCCCTAAGTGTTGTTGCACATGTTTTTTGGCAACCAAGGCCTCTTAGTTTTCTTTCAGTTTGGTTCTGTTTGGTTTTCTGTAGCTTTTTGGAGTATTTGTAGTTGGGTTTTAATGGTTTTCTAAGTTTGAGAAGGAAGCATAATTGAATCCGCATCCAATGGATTATTTAAGGCAACTGGTCTATATGCTTAGCAGACAATAATTCAGCATAAATTGTTAAAAATGTTGCCAAAATTTCACCTACAACTCAATTTGGTAGAGATGAATCCATTTAATTTTATTTTAAGGTGAAAATTTCCTAACACATGTATACTTTGCTTAACCATTGCATATGTTAAGTTAAAAAGAAAGAGTTCAGTTTATTTTGCAAGGTGTTTCAACAAAAGAAAGATTCTAGATTGTCATTCAATGCTTTGTAGCATAAAAGAGAATACATGAATTATAAGAATTTGCTTCATTCATTTTATAGAGATTTATTCACTTTGCAATGTTTCATTCATTTTGAAAAGGAAGTATACACATAAGTGTACAAGTGTTGCATTCATATCCATTGGAAATAAAAGAGAAATCAAATGTCCCACACAAGCTCTGGGAGTAGTTGAACCAATACAACATAAGGAATATATTATGCATTTGAATATAAATGAATGAAAACAAGCATATAAGAGGAGACATATCCATCACTGTTTGATTAAAGTCTTAAGTTAGTCTTCATTGTTACTGATCCTCGTCGCTCCCGATCTTTGAGTGAAACTACATCATGATAAGAAGAGTTTTTAGAGGTCTAAATATGAGTCTTCCTATGTGCCCTATCAACAAAAATATAGTACATTTCCTATGATGCATTGTGTCAATTGAACAAATATCAGATGTATGCAAGAGAGATTGAAAAATAAAACATCACAAGAGCATTGAGCTTCACTATTTTTTTATCTAATATGTTTTTTCACTATGCAGGTATAGGTGAAATCATGTTGCTGATTATTTTCTAAAGACATCATAGCATGTGGTTCAAAAATGGGCTCACGCAAAGGTTGAGCATGACATGTTGCCCCTAAATCTCAAAAAGGGTAATGAGATAGGAATTCATATTCATATTTTTCAAGTAAAGGGACATTTCAGTTAAAGAGTATTGGTCATTCATGACAACGAGATCAAAAGATTGGTGAGGCAACCCTCTTTTTGAAATGGTAATCACATATGAACAATAGGCCCATTTAAATACTTAAATAATTTACAAAATAGAATAAGAGTACATCATTTTCCCATTAAAAGAGTTTTTTTTGTAAGCAAATACTTGTATTGTCATGGTTTTCCTCTTTAAGTGGTGATTGTCATCTCGTTTAATATCTTCTATTCCTACTATATTGTTGTTGTTATGTTGTTTGAAGTTCACATTTAATGAAGGTACAACCATCTAGGAGTTAAGAAATAATTACAAGAAACACTCATTTAGAGGGGGCAACAAAGGAGGCACTATTCATGGAGTGCTAAAGCATTCAATTATCATTGCAAACATAAAGAGTGAGAAAACAACAATAGAATAAAACTGATACAGTTATGACAAGAGGTCTTCTTTCTACAATTGAATAAGAGAAGTTGGAAGCCTTGGTAAGCTATTTTCATTCTTGCATCAAGTGAAGGAGTATCTAAGAAGAAAAGTGCATACCATATTCATGAAGGGTTTGAGCAAGATCATTAAGACATGGATAACAGTCAAACAATGGGTCATTAGAATTTTTTAGCTATACATGATTATGTGAGAAGTGGAAGCATTTGGGTGTTCAAATGATTATCTACCCATGTTTTAGTCACCCAAAGGCATTGTATATTGTTTATAAAGACATCATTTCGTGAAGACAAATAAATACAAATCAAGTTGTAGCTACCTCTAACAAAATTTTAACATGTATGAGGAGTACAAGGGGGATTTGGAATCTCTACTAGTCATTAAGAGACAAGATTGGTGACTTACAGAAAAAGTGAACATTTTCCATGTAAATGTGTTCTAGTGAATACAAATCTATATTTGAAGAGGTGCGATTTTGAGGGATTGTATGCATCATAGAGATCATGGAATGCAAACATAACTAATCTTTCAAAAATGTTCATAACATTTTGCATAATAGAACTAACATTCCATGCTCAGATAGGAACTATACCAAGTAATACAAAACAATGTGATAATGCAAAAGACAAACAACAAAAGGGAATTCATCTATTAGTCACAAGAAAATAAAAATCCTCATTCTGTATAGGAAGGTGTAAACCCAGTTGTAAACTATGGATGCTAAAGCCTGCAAGATATGACTTTAAACAATTTCACGTTGTTAGCATGAAAGTTAGTTAAAAGTAGCAAACTTAGACATCCCTATGAAATATTTAACCATGTCTAGATATGCAACCAATGAGTAGAAAAATATGTTAAACAAAAGCATATAAGAAACATGATTAACCCTTTATCTCATAGTGGATTGGTGCCACCATGTTGTGTAGTAAGCAGCCCTTTCCCAATCCTTGAACAAGCTGAATGATGTTATGAGTAAGATTAATTCTCAAATGAATAGAATAACCTTGCTTGAAATCTGTGAAGTGAAGGTGAATTTGAGCATAGTAATTTTACTCAAAGTTGTGTGTTGTTGAATGAGGAGAGGAGTCTCCAATTTATAGATTTCCAAAATGGAAGAGAGAATGAAATAGAGCAATGTGGGATCATTCAACATCCAATGGCCAAGTGCCACTTGTCAAGATGTGAATGGTTGAGGAATGAGCACATTTTGGTCAATGTGCATGATAAATGTTATTAGGTGGAATTTCAAATTTGAGAAATGACATGTGAGAGGGAAAAATAAACGAAATAAATGCCACTTGGCTCAATGCACAAGGACATGTAAGAGGAGTGAATGCCTTGCTGGATGTACAAGTCTACTTGGACTTTTTGAATTCAAACAAGGGAATATTCCCTTTTGATGCTATGTGAAGAAAAATAAAGATTTAAATAAATCAAAGTAATTGATTTATTGTGCAAGTTGCATTCTCTAGAAGATTTTAATGAGAAGGATTAACTTAATCAAGGGTTTGATTAACTTAATGAAGAATTAGATGATGTGACAATTTAGACTTAAATAGATGAATTAATTTAAATCAAGAATTGAGAGGAAATGATTTATTAAATAAATAATTTGATTTATTTAATCAAGAAGGAACATGTTAGATCAAATCAAATAAGGTTTAATTTATTTAATTTAATGAGAGGACTTTAGAGAATTTAATCAAATAAAATGATTTATTTAATTGAACAGATATGTTAGGTTAATTAAATTAAATAGATTAATTTAATCAGAGGAGGTGATAGACTTAATCAGATAAATAGTGATTCATTAAATTAAGGGATAGAAATACGATGAAATGTTGAGAGTGTGATTTAAGAGGAAATGTTATTAGTAAGTGTGTCAAACTGAAATTGTACATTTTCCATGTGTATATTTTTCCCCTCTTTGAAGCAATGTACTTGTTGTATTGATTCAAAGAATAAACTGTTGTGATCAAAGTTAAAAATTTCTTGATTTTTCAAATGCCCCATTTTTGCCCTAGTGGAAGGATTATGCTGGTATACTACCTCCTCAAGAGATCGAGCGGAAATGTATGATTTTCCGATCGAGATCGCGATAAAATGGAAGAGGAGTGGTTCTATTGATCAAAGGATGAAATATAATTCTAATGATGTATAGACAGTCATCGGCCATGCGTAGCCTCATGTATATTTTGATTCAACACACCGATTTTAGATAGAAATGTTAGTAAAGATAGAAGAATAACAAGAATAAGATGGATGGAAGGAGGATCCACACAAGTTCATATTACTATTGATGATGATGATATATTGCTTATCAAGAGTTGGGATTTTTAAAGGGCTAATTACTTTATGTTTGATAACACACATAGGTACGATGCATCGAGATATAAAGGACCAGGATGGCATTGTACCTAGTGCGATGGACTTTGACTCATCAAATAGATAGGAGTACTTTTGTTCACACTTGACAAACATAACATTATTCATAATGCAGTTTAGATATTCTTGACATCTCGGGCCAAAACATACAAAGGCAAGCCTTCTTATGTGGTCAACAAGATACCTATCACATCCTTCCTACAAACAAAACAAGGTATGCATGATGAAGTTATTTTACAAGAATATCCAACAAGCACAGCAGATAAAAAGATAATGATCCTTTCCCTATTCCTTTCTCTCTAAACCTATTTTGTCTAGGCATCATGGAGAGGTCCTTGGAATGAGCGCAAAGTAAGATAAGTCAAAAAGACCAAATAAAGTAAAAAAAACAAGCTAATGTTCTTCATACCACTAGCCAAGGCTAACTACTATGGGGTACCTGATGCTTATGTCCATTGTAGGAAAGCTTCATCCTAGGACATGTAGTGATTAGGGTTTTGATGGGGCTGATTTGCGTGATAAGCTATTGATACTCCGAGTTGACCAACTTGCTTGCTTATTGACTTAGGCATCCACGACTTTTGACGATAAGGTGTTCACTTTGGAATCTGCTAGACTTGTTTCTGATTGACTTAACAAAGGGTGAAGGTGACGATTGATTTTATTACGAGTGATGACAAATCACGGGTGAAAGCGAGATGAAATGGATGCACCATTTTGGATTTTCAAATATTTTGAGGCTGTTTTTGGTATTTTCAAGATTTATGACAAATAGACTAACTTAAAATCCTAGGGGTCTCGGGAGCTAATCCATAGATTAGCCTTGCCTACATTATACATGCAGAGACCACGTAGTTCGACTGACGATAAAGTTGACTTAATGAAAAGATAGATGGGAAAACGGATTGCCAATGCGATGGACGCCTAAGGACTAACCCTAACTATCTTGGGGGATGATCAAAGATCAACCATGCCTACGTTCAAGCTCAGAGATGATGTAGTTCGACAAGGTGGAAGACTGACAGAACTCAATGATGAATTTTTTGAAGATTTTCTAATATTTTAACATGTTTTCAGATTTTGAAATGATTTGGATGTTTTTGGATTTTTGATGAATTTTGACGATGTGGATATGATATGCAATGATGATATCAGTGCTCTATTTTGGGATTTTGTTGAAAACCAAGACTAATGTTGATCAATCAGATTGATGGATTGATAGTTTGACTAAGTGTGTTAAGTCAAACAAAAGTGATAATGCACTTAAAAATTCTAGGAAGTTGTGTTATCCCAGAGTAAACTCGTACAAAAAGGATAATCTGGCTAGGTGTGTTAAGCCAAACAAGGTGATTATGGATTTGATAATTTGGCTAAGTGTGTTAAGCAAAACAAGATGATAATGGACATGTAAACTGAAGGAAGTTGTGTTATCCTAGAGTAAACTCGTGCACAAGATGATAGTTTAACCAAGTGTGTTAAGTCAAACAAGGTGATAGTTGATTGGATTCGATTGACCAAGATTGATGAAGCTTGATTTGGAACAAAATTGCTTCGATGATTTGATGTGATGTTGAAGTACACATTAGATGTGACTGATACAAATTGTTCGATTGATGTTCAACGAAAGATAAAACTTGATAAGGAACATCTTCCTGTCAAAACATGCCATGGGCTAGTGATTTGGATTTTGAATCACAAGTTCTTTGACCAATTTGATTTCATGTTTTCCAATGTTTAGATCACCACATAAGTTTAGAGGACATAGATCAAGCTTTATTCCCAAAGTAAGATGTAAATATCTGCCCCTAGTGTTTAGCAATGTATGAAATGCCATGGGTGGATTCTGGGATGAATGGATAAATGGATTATCTTGTGATAAGATAAGGGTGTTCAAATGGAGGATTCTCATTCGGATAATGCTTCAAGGCTCAGATAACATTGGGTAGGATGGGATCAATGAAAATTACCCATGTCAAGCTATCTACCATAAGCAAGTATAAAGTGTGCACCAAACCTATATCAAGATCAAGATAGCTTTGGAGTATGGATGCAGATGTATGAAAATGGATGGGATAAATGGTTCATGGATGAACGGATTTATTATGGATGAAATTTTGGCTTTATTATGGATGTGATAAAATGCTTTCTCCTTAACTAACACATGTAGATTCTTGATTCTACACATGATCCATGTTTTCCAGGTTTTCATCATGGTAATTATCCAAAGAGCCACCGTAGTGGATTTTACTAGAGGACGATTTTTATCTTTACTATTTTCAATCCTCTTTTTTTCTGATTTTTTTTGGATTTTATATTTTTGGATTTTCTAAGAGATTTTAAGGTGATGTTGAACCACCTAGTACTGCTGACATTGATGCTTCTATCATAATGTGCCATCGATATCCTACTTGAAGAATCTACTTTGCCAAGATACATGCACTTGAATGCAACATTTGAGATCCCTGATTTGCTTTGTTGATACCGGAGTTAACTCTATCTTTGTGCACACATCGCGATAGAGTTCCTTCTGAATCCTTATGATGAAGGGTCATTGCCAACACATGGTCAATGTGAGAATTAGATATCATGCGTCGAGGCATGGATGAAGTGTGTTTAGCGATAAAAGATGGATTGGTTGACAGTTTGGAACCTTTGACTCTCCAAACTTGGGAAGATGAGAAATGATGGGTGGATATGGAAGTGTGCATGGAATTAGGACCAACTATGTACTTTGCTTGAGAAGCCTATGTTTTCCTTTGTGGACTTATTTGATGGATACTTTTCCATTTTTGATTTTGCCCCATAGTTTCTTCGACTAATGGAGTTTCATAGGGTTAATTTTTATTCGTATTTTTTGGTATCCAAGTGTATTTGATTTGTCCTTTGTGCTTCTCAGCTTCTTTTTCTTTGATAATGTTTGTCATGCTTTGGTTCAATTCTTTGTTTTGATGTTGGTCCCAATTTGTGGATGGTGTGATGGGTGGACGAAGATTCGTGATGTGGCAAGTTGTAGTATTGGGATTGGTTTCATCATAAGGATTCTTCCTGCCCCCTATGTTGATGTTTGCTCAAGACAAAGTTGCCCCCAATTTTATGGATGTATGTTCATATCCCTTGATTTTCAAATAACCAAGGCCTTGATGTTTAGGATTGACAACAATCTGCACTGGTTCCAAGATACCCTGTTCATGTAGGCCTAATCCTTTGCCTTGATAATTCATTTGTTGAAAAAGTTTATTTGCAATAGGATATGATTTATCTTGGAAGGAGGGTGCTAATCCTTCTATGCTCTGTCATAGATCTTCAAAAGTGCCAGCTGCTTTATTGACAAGATAATTTTCCCTTACAAAGGTGAGTGATCCAAGTTTATAAGTGATAGGATCCTCCTGATTGATATCTTTGGTTTGATCTTGTGAGATATCAGATTGTAATGCTTCTTAAAGAGGTTTTGATGCTTCACTGTCCTTATAAAAGTCTTCATCATGATTCATGCTTGATATGCTTTCACATGACGTTTCTGATTCACAACTTCTGTAGAAGCCTTCTTCATGACCCATTTCTGACATGTCTCTAGATTTCTCTATATCTTGATCATGTGTACAAATGTTAAGAGTAAGAGACTTTTGTCCCTTGGTAATGATGTCAAGAGTATGAGACTCTTGTTTTGAATGAAGATCATCCACATGTCCATCCAAAGAAATCATCTTATGGGTAGATGGAGGAGTATCTTGTACAGATAGGAGAGTGTCCATTACCTCATTGTAGTATCTTGAATATAAAAATTCTTGATCTTGGTTCATTTCGGAATTGCTTTCAACATGCTTTGGATCAAGTTCTTGACATGGATCAATTTCAAAGGATGCATTGCTTGTAAAGGGTTCTTGGACATCCTCATCAGGCATTAGAAGTGGCTCAATTTGATCTCGATCTTTGAGTGGACTTGGATCAAATGGTGAGTTGAGAATTTCTTCAATATCTATAACCATGAGGTCAAAGGATGTCAATATGTCTTGGAAAGGTCCATTGCTAGACTTTGATGAAAGATGTTGATCATGCTTTGGAATAAATTCTTGAGATATGTCCTCTAACTCATTAGATGATGTAGAGACATTTTCAACACCATCATTGGTCAAAGGATTTTGATCATCATTTTTAACGATTGTGATGGGTATTTGTTGCAAGCTCTATTGTGGGAGTAAGGCATGTTTTTTTTGCTGAGCCAACAATGCTTGTTGTTGGTCATGCCATTGTTGTGCCAACAAAACTTATTGTTGGTCTTGTTGCTGATGTACCAACAAAGCTTGTTGTTGGTCTAGCTGTTGTTGTGCCAACAAAGCTTTTTGTTGTGCTCCTTGTTGTGCTACTTTTTGATGGACTACTAGCAATAGTGCCTGGATTTGTCCTTGTGTCTATCGAGCTTGGTGTTGGGCTTGAGCTTGAGCTTGTGCTTGTTGGGCTACTTGAGCTGCTTGCGCCACTTGTGCGGCTTGTTGGGCTTGGGGTTCCTTTTGGTCGGCAGCTTGTTGAGCGGCTTGCAACATGATGGAGAATGAATTTGTTATGTTGTGTTTTGGAAGTGGTGGCGGTGGTGGTGGTGGTGGTTTGCAGATGGTGTTGATTATTTGGATTGCTTGGATGGTTGCCACCTGCTGTTACGATATCGATGGCAAAATGGGATGATTTGGTATGATGTTCTGATTTTGCATGATAGATTGAAATTGAACATTTTTGTGTTTGAGAATCATATTTCCTTAATTTAGGTAACTTTGATTTTGCATGGTGTTACCTTGACATGAATCAACATATGGAGTTTCCAATATACTGCCAAGATTTTGAACAACATTAGGGGGATTTGCAAGCATATCTATCCCAAAGCTCACCAAGTGTAGATTTGAAATGGTCATGTTTGGTAAAGTTGCACTTGGAATGTATGCATTTTGTGGGATAATGTTCTTTGGAAAAATCATGCATTGAGCATTTGGTTGATAGATTTGCAAATTTGGACTTGGATTTAAATCTACCATTGGGAAAGGTGTTCCAAACTTTGGATTGGGCACACTCACATTCGTTGTACTTTTGAGGTTTGGAGGAGATAATGATGCCATGTATAAATGTTAGTTTCGATAATCAATTGGAATTGTGAGACTTGGATATTTTGGTTGACTTGGATTACTCATGATTGGATTATTCATGATGTAGGAGTCGAGTTTAAATTCCATGTTCCTCTTGCATTTTGACCTTGTTGCGAGAGTGAACCTCTAAGGTGTTTAGGACCAATGATGAGATCAAAGATGAAAGGGTGAGTGATATGGGTGTTTTAATGTTTAGGAACTTTGGATCAATGCTAGACTTTAGGACTTGTTTTGATTTGATTTTGATGATAGTTTGACTAGGTGTGTTAAGCCAAACAAGATGATGGTGAAATTGTAAGCCCTAGGAAGTTGTGTTATCCTAGGGAAACTTGCTCAAGAGGATAAATTGGATAAGTGTGTTAAGCCAATAAAAGTGATAATGCACTTGTAAACTCTAGGAAGTTGTGTTATCCTATATAAAATGTGTACACAAGATGATAATTTGGCTAGGTTTGTTAAGCCAAACAAGGTGATGTTGATTTTTCCTAAAAGTCTAGCATAAGTGATGTTTTCCAAAGTCCCAAAAGTTGTTGGTGAGGTGGAAAATTTATTGATGTTTGAGAGATGGGTGAAGTGATGATTTTGATCCTAGATGACCCTATGAGGACTTACTTACAACACTAAGGTAATGAAGAACATGCTTTTCCCTAGGAGTGATTCAAACCAAAAGACCAATGTTTGCATGAAATCCATAAGACTCAAAAGGGACCAAGCACATGTGTGGTTCAGTTGTTTGTTTATCTTGCTTAGATTTGGTTCTTTTTACCACAAACACTTTCTTGATTATGTTTTTCAAACTAAATGTCCAATATCCTAATTTTCTTTCATCCCACAAAGTGCATTATGTGGAAATTAAGGAAATCAAGGCAAAGGTTTCCTAGTGTTTAACCTTGGTGAAAACAAATGATGATAGAATCCAAGCACTTAGAAACCTCTAAGGATAGAATCCTTAGGGAAAGCAAGAGTGCTCAAATTCATCAAAGGATATTTGTTTCCCCCAAGGGGTTTGAAATTTGGATCTCTTTGTGAATGTTCATTTTGCAAATGTTTTCGAGAACTAGGCAATGTATTCTTTTCTTCCAAGAACATTTACAATCCTAGGATGATGAGGCAATATCTTGTTGGGTTCCCACTTGGACGAATCTAGTTGCTCATATCTTGTGCGAATGGCTAAATGCTTGACCACATTGGCTCCCCTCCATGGCACACACTTCTGGGGGAATCCAAGCATTAGTACCCATGAATCTCTCATGGCATACCTTCCATTTTTACAACAAAACTGCATGTATAATGTGGGGCGGCTTCAAAGGACATGACCTTTTGCACCAACAAGATAGACAAGGTTTTGGCATTTTTCTAAACAAAGGGTTCTAATGTGGGCATTCCATTCTTGGGGGATTATCCAACATCGGCGAGAGTCCATTTTTGTCCATCTCATCAGAATAATCCTCGTGATTCTTGAACTTTCCTCAAGAATCCACACTTATATACCGGTTGGAAGTCGCTTGGCTTTAGTGTGTTCCTAGTTGGGTCATTCCCTTGGGTGAGAACTTTTTCCCACAAGGCAGACCCTCTAAGATAAACAAAAGCAAGCTAACATATCCTGTCGTTTACACAACCTTTGTTGAAAAACAAAGGGGAAAACCTCCGCAATATGTCATGCTCACACTCGCATGTTTTGTTCAATTTTAAAATGCCCAAATTGAAATGTGGAGGTAATCTTTTATGCAACTTAGTGTCACCAAAAAGACTTTTGATTCTCAAGATCACCATGAAGTGTGAGAGAAGCACATACGCCTTTTCAAATGACACTACTTTGCAAAAAAAATTACAAGATACGAAAAACACATGTTTATTTTAAGTCCTTCAAAGCAATAATGAATTCTTTTTAAGCACCAAAGGAAATGTGAGATTGCCTTGTTCAATTTTAGACCCAAATTGAAATCTAGTAAATTTCTAAAGTTCAATTTTAACCAAAAGATCAAGTCAAAAATGGTTAATTTTAAGCCCCAAAAATACATGTGAGATGGTTTGGAATTAAAATAAAATCTAGCTCAACAAGCATTAAAAAATGCTTTTGTGATTTTCTCCAATTTTGTTTTCCCTTGGCTCGACTCCAATATTCAACCTTCAAAAGAACATACAAAGTTAATATTAATCATAAGCTATTAACATAATTTCCATCCCTAAAAAATATTTTTTTAACCCCCTTAAAAAAAAAAATCCTTATAGAGCTATTTATTTCCCAAATTAATCCCTTTCACTATTTTACTGCAGGCTATGGTATCGCAGTTGGCGGTTCCACACAGTCAGCCGAGACCACTATCACTATACTGCAGGTGGTCGGATGGAAGACCGCGGTAACGTGATGGTGGTTAATTGCAATACCACACACAGTTAGGTAGAAGACCGTGGTGATGCAATGGTGGTCAAGACAGATAGGGAAGCGGTTACCACACTACCATGGAGGGTTAGCAGGCAAACCACGGTAATGCAGTGGAGACTATGGCGGTTAACCAATATACCGTGAAGGGTGAGACTTAGCTAGCGATGACGAGGTAAAGAAAGTGGGCGGTTAACCGCGATACTACAAGGGTTTAGACTTAGTTGGCGATGACACGGCGGACATAGCTCTATCGTGGTGGGTATGGAAGAAGGCGGCGATAGTGCGGTAAGAGACGACAAACAACGAAAATAGTGGTGGAGATTGATACCGCGATACCGTGGGTGGTCGAAGGGTAGGCCACGATATAGTGGTGGATATCATGATACCGCAAACTTTGAAAGGGTAGGTTGTGGTATGGCGGTGGATACGTCGGTACCGCGAATAGTGAGGATAGACAATGCGATAAGGCAGTGAAAGGGCAGCAGTTAAGGCCAGGGAAAACACCCGAGACCGCTATACTGTGGATGGGAAGAATGAAAGGCATGATAACGCGGGCGATGGTCGGCCTGGCTGCGTGGGAAAAATGCAAGGAACAACACGGGAGAAGGAAAAAAGGATCTGCAGCAAAACCTGTTCAACTTATGATAAGAAGATAGTTATTTATGAACAGTAAGCATGAAAAAAATTTCACTGACTCGTAATTTTATTTTATTTTTCTCAGACATTGTAATATGCAGAAGTAACAGAACATAAATAACTATCTTCTTATGTGATGGTCTATAAAAGTTTTTTTTTTTTAACCATGCATAATGAAAGAAATGATTGTTAGTAAAACAGTTAAACATGCTAAATGAACTGAAACTTCCTGCAACAGAGATACAAGTAAAATTGTGAAACAAAATTCTTCATGCCCTCCTTCTAGCACCAGAATGTGGATGCTAAAGCCTGTAAGATATGGCTTTAAACAATTTCATGTTGTTAGCATTAAATTTAGTTAAAAGCAGCAAACTTAGACATCCCTATGAAATATTTAACCATGTCTAGATATGCAACCAATGAGTAGAAAAATATGTTAAACAGAAGCATATAAGAAACATGATTAACCTTTTATCTCATAGTGGATTGGTGCCACCATGTTGTGTGGTAAGCTGCCCTTTTTTAATCCTTGAACAAGTTGAATGATGTTATGAGTAATATTAATTCTCAAATGAAGAGAATAACCTTGCTTTAAATCTGTGAAGTGAAGGTGAATTTGAGCATAGTAAGTTTACTCAAAGTTGTGTGTTGTTGAATGAGGAGAGGAGTCTCCAATTTATAGATTTCCAAAATGGAAGAGAGAATGAAATAGAGCAATGTGGGATCATTCAACATCCGATGGCCAAGTGCCACTTGTCAAGATGTGAATGGTTGAGGAATGAGCACATTTTGGTCAATGTGCATGATAAATGCTATTAGGTGGAATTTCAAATTTGAGAAATGACATGTGAGAGGGAAAAAGGAATGAAATAAATGCCACTTGGCTCAATGCACAAGGATATGTAAGAGGAGTGAATGCCTTGTTGGATGTACAAGTCTACTTGGACTTTTTGAATTCAAACAAGGGAATATTCCCTTTTGATGCTATGTGAAGAAAAATGAAGATTTAAATAAATCAAAGTAATTGATTTATTGTGCAAGTTGCATTCTCTAGAAGATTTTAATGAGAAGGATTAATTTAATCAAGGGTTTGATTAATTAAATGAAGAATTAGATGATGTGACAATTTAGAATTAAATAGATGAATTAATTTAAATCAAGAATTGAGAGGAAATGATTTATTAAAGAAATAATTTGATTTATTTAATCAAGAAGGAACATGTTACATCAAATCAAATAAGGTTTAATTTATTTAATTTAATGAGAGGACTTTAGAGAATTTAATCAAATAAAATAATTTATTTAATTAAACAGACATGTTAGGTTAATTAAGCTAAATAGATTAATTTAATCAGAGGAGGTGATAGACTTAATCAGATAAATAGTGATTCATTAGATTAAGGGATATAAATACGATGAAATGTTGAGAGTGTGATTTAAGAGGAAATTTTATTAGTAAGTGTGTCAAACTGAAATTGTACATTTTCCATGTCTACATAAACAAGGCTACAACCATAAAATACAAGCTTATATCTTGCAAATAGGAACACCTAGAATGCATTATGGGCTCAGGGTGGAGTTCAAGAAACAAACTCAAAATAGAGGGAAGAATCTTTTATTTTCCTTCAGAAAATAAGCAATAACAATTTAAGCCTCACATCTACAATAGAGGTCATGGGTTCAAAACCTTTTTTTGCATTCACAGTATGAAGGGAAATGTACAACCGCGACTATCCATGAGGGAATAGAACAAAATTCTTAATTTATCTCCATGGAAGAATCAAACATAAATATATACAATGAACAATATTCAGATTTGATTGTTCTAGCAACTACAAAAAAAATGAGGCCAAAAAGAAAATATTATGTTCTTTTCTAGAAATACCTAGAAAGTAGAGAGGGCACATCCATGAAAATGTAGGAAGGTTTAATGAACAAAGAGGGAAAAAAATAGAATGCAAAGAGGTTATCTATTTTGCAGTAATAATGGATCCATGAAGTCATTTTTCCTAGAGCACACAAAAGAAATGAATACATTCATCTTTCTAAAGCTATTGAGCTCGAATTGAATAAATCATGGATAAAAATAAAGAATAATGCAAGGTTCGAGCAATGGAAACTTACCCAAGTCTTGCTACTGGAAGAATGCTTTCGAATACCTTTGGCAACAAGATTCAAAAATCCTTCAAATATTAGCCTCAAAATAATGGAGAAGGTTGACAAAATGCAAGTAGAAAATAATACATTAGGAAAACAATGATGGCCCTTACCAAGAAGGCCAAACATGCTTTCAAAATGGAGAACAAAAGAAGTCATAGTCGAGTTTTGTGGAGAGAACAATCCCACTCATTTTTCTACAAAAATCTACATGGGATCTCATAGAAGCATTAGGAAATGAAGGATTTCACGCTCAAAACCCTAACCCATGGTGGTTGTGTGCAGAGCCATCTTCTCCAAAAAATCAATGATAGAAAATGATGTAAAAAACATGGAGTTTGAAAGTTTTGTTCTAGGGTTCACATTTTTCCCTAATTCGGCCTTATGGTTTTTATCAAATTATTTTCAAATTTTCTGCCTCTAACTAATACCTTCATAGTATTATGGTTACCCTTTGCACATGTTTCATACCTAGGCTTTATGCCTTAGGTTTATTTTGTAGCCTTTGGAGGAAAAATCAACCTTAGAGTGCCTTTGTCATTTTTATGATATTTTGAGAAAATCATCTAACTTGGGCATTAGTTTTCTTTTTTTTTTATAGAAAATCAAATATCAGTGGGCTGTAATTTTTATTTTAAAAATCAAAGCCTAAGTTAGGAAGGTTATACTTTGCAAAATAAAATCAAATGTAATTTGAGCCCCTCTATATTTGTAAAATCAAAACTGCAAAGCTGTAAGACATTATTTAAGCAATATTTATATAAATTGCTTAATTAACTGTTATAAAAATTTAGTTAGTGTGGATGGGAACTTTCCTATTTGAGTTTGAGTCTCCTTGGGTGAAATGGGAAAAAATTGGGCAAACTAGACCTTCTATTTCAATTTTCAGCCAGTTTGGGCACTAATTTTGAGGCTTTTCTTTTGAGATCAAAAATGGATTGGAGTTACTATTCTTAGATACAATTCAACCAAATGTTTCTATTCTCACTACTGGAGACACTTAAAAGGTATAAGTTAGAGAAAAACTTAGTTTTTTCTCAATTCATATTATTGCTTCTTCCTCTCTTGTTCATTTGGCAGAGAGTTTTGTAAGCATTTTGTACTCAAATTTTGATGTTGCATACTCCTTCAGTTCTAATAAAACAACAAATCATTCCTATCTCTAATTTCTATCTCGCATTTACAATATTTATTTGATGTTCATTGTGATCATAAGAATTAGATATTTTGTATGTCTCATTATTGTGAGTTTGTGAGTGCAAAAAGTTCATATGATATAGGTTGCACGTTGTGTTTGAGTCTAAACCTTCATGCAAATAATTTTTTTTTGTTGTATGGTCATGTCAGGTTGTGAGAGTTATTGTTTTCAAGAACTATTTGTGAGTAAAATAATCAAGATCAGTTTAAAATTCTAGTGAGTCACCATTACGTTTAGGATTTCATTTTCAGTCATCTTTCTAAACCCCTTTTCCTTAGAAGCTTTTGTAGTTTAGGTGATCTTCCAGGGGAACCAACCCACTCTAGAGATTCACTCTCACCATATATTACCCACAATCTAATAGTGTCTCCATGTTTCAATAGGATAGCTAAGATTATCTTGGCTAGGGTTCGATCTTGATTGACAACAATAGGTATTTCATGTTGTTAATTGACGATTACTAAAGAATGATTTGGGTAACATTTCTTATAGAAAAATTAGAACTTGTGAAGGTGATAATCCTCAAGACTACTAAAGATATCTTGAAAAAGTTGTAGAGCATTGATTAAGAATATGATAATGTCAAGCAAGAAAAGATGTAGAATTTCAAAGCCAAATTTGAAAACCTAAGGATGATAGAAGAAAAAGACATTGCAGACCACATGCTCAAAGTGGATAAAATTGTCAATGCCATCAATGGTCTTGGTGGAAAATTGGAGGAAAGTGAAGTGAAAAATATATTGAGTGTTAGAATATGTTGTCATTGATATCAAAAGGGGACCAAAGGAGAAGTGTGTTGATCATGTACAAAAGAATATAATGTTGTCATTCGTGTCAAAAGGGAAAATTTGGAAAAGGAGATCATTGTCATGATGAAAAAGGATGAGTGTGAGAGTATTGGATCTGATGATAGATTCAAATTGGGTTTCTCAAGAGCTTTCCAAAAAGGTGGTGTGCAGGTCGGGACAGTGAAGGATGCACCCAAAAATGTTTGATTTCTTCTCTCTTGTGTTAGGGTTTATCAGTTAAACCCTATGGATACTTTTAGTAAGGGCACTCAAAACAAATTTTTATTTTTGATGTTGACCTAGAATCGGTGGTTATCTATTGCATTAGGTAAACCTTATGTCTTTATAGTTGTGAGGGTGATTGGCCCCTCCACCTAGTGCTTTAATGTTACACATCCCCTTCAAATCAACATCACAGTGCATGGTCAATGAGAGAATTGGAGATTTCTCTTTGACGGGTTGATGATCTTCTTATCAGTGAGACATTGATGTATCAACAAAAGTCAAGAAGAAGTCTCTTCTATGGACTAATGATCATTTCATTGGCATGAGAGTGCATGGTCGATGAGAGAATAGGAGATGTCTCAATGACAACCCGATGGCCATCTAATTGAGGACACACTAGGTCATGGAAGGGAGTTCTATGAATGTCTCTTCGATGGAGCAATACGAAATATGGAAGCATTATCAACAAGATTGTATGGCATCGGTGAGACCTTTGTCAATGTCTCCCTAGCATGGCAATGTGAAGGCAGTGCTCGAGTGTGACCTAGTCATGATGACATAGGTGATAGTGATGATGAAGATAACGTGTGGCATGACGAGACTAGATAAACAATAATCCACATCCTTGTTGTGGATTATGATGCAATGGCATAGCAATGAAGTGGATAGGTGAAATCATCAATGGCCTCCATCAGTGTGAGAGAGTGGTGTCAACAAGACATTGAAGGATGTCTCCATGAAAACTCAATGACCTACTCATCAATGAGACATTAACGTATCGCTAGGACCTTGAAGAAGTTCTCTTCGACGGGGTGATGAGAGTATGTTTCCAGCTATGAGATCTGATAAGGTTGACATGCATTGATGGTACAATCAGAGGGTGAATGTCAGGATGACATGTGGAAGAAAGTGAAAATGGATAGTGACAAGTGGTGACATGATGGAATGGGGACAACTTATTTGTAGTAGAAAATGCTATCGGTGTGACAATGCCATATCAATGAGAGTGGATTGAATGTGTCTTTAATATCCCAATGGTTATCTCATCATTGTGACTTTGGTGTAAAGGTAGGACTATGAAGCATGTCTCCATAACACAATGATACATGGAGAGTACTAATTCAAACTTGATAAGAAGGTGATTGTGTTGGTTGGTGATGTATGCTGATAGATGGTGACCAACGATTTCTCAGTAGGCAATTCACATCCTTGTTGTGAATTGTGTGGCATATGGGTCTGTGTTTCTTCTCATGTGTTTGAAGGTGATTCATATCAAAGAGAATGATGGACATCAGTGATACTATAATGGATGTCTCCTTGACAAAGTGATAAGAAAGTTAAGATTTATCAACATGACAGATACCTTTCGGTGGGACTTGGCTGGAAGTCTCCTCGACAACCCGACGATGGAAATAATGAAAGAGATAAAAAATTCGTTGATGACTTGCACAGTGAAATTGAATAACACAATGACATTTGGTGATCGATCATTCATTATTTTTGGATCCTTTTTGCAAAAAAACACTTGTTCAAGGCATGCCTTTAACGATGGTGTTCTATAGTGAATAACCCTATGATCAAAGCTGGAGATCAAGCAATGAAGATCAGACAGTGATAAGATACTAGAATGAGATGAGGATCAATGGTGATAGTAAAACTAAAGCTAATTGAATGATGGTGATTTAAAGGTGCCAAGATGAATAGAGGATCTTGGTGGGAGAGATAAGATCAATGGCCAATATTCAAACTTGAAGATCTACAATGGTCTGGTCCATGTGAACAGGGATTTTTTCTAGTAACTGACATTGAGGAAGGAGTTAATTGGTCCAACTGCACCAAGTGACCAATTGAATGAAGATTTTATCTTCAAAATGGTGGCATAGAGAGTCATGTCGATCAAGATCAAATCTAATCGAGTAGACAAAATTATGTATTGAATGCATATTAGATTCTAGGGTTGGCAGAGAGCTAATTTGGGAAAATTCTCTGTAACAAAATTAAATGTTGGATGATGGCATATGGCTCGAGGTGAATGAGATGATTGATGGTGAATTCAATGTGTGAATAAAACCCTAACAGTAAGCTAGAGATGATCTATATGGTTGAGAGAATCTCGAGGAAGAGATAGCAGGTTGATGGAGAAAGAAGAAAACTAGAGAATCTTCAATGTGAGAGTATCTTTTGTGTGTGAGTAGTGAGTGTAGCCTGCAAGCATAGAGAGAGCTGAATAGAGAATGCATAGCTGAGTTGTAACAGAAAAAGTAAGAAAAAGTAACCTAGATTGTAATGCAGATAATCATCTAGGTGAGTATATGTGAAAGTGAAGAAGAGAAGAAAGAGAGGGCTAGTGATAGAACGTTGATTGTTCTATGTGCAGAAGAGACAAGTGAAAAAGGATGTGTTGCTAAGAGTGCATCTTGAACAACTGGAAGTGAGTTGCAGTGTGTGCAACAATGCATCGAATGTAATGATGCATGATCAAGTTTTGTAGAATCGAGTTTTATGCATACTTGTGTTTGTTATCATAGATGCAGTTGCCTTATTGTACTGAGTTGTAGCTCAGATCAGGGTGTTGTAGCATCCTTGACACTATAGCTTCTAAAGTAGGGACTTTTTGCTTACTTGGAGTTATAGCTCCTAAATTAGGGTGTTGAAGCATCCTTGGGTTGTAGCCCTAAACATTGGTACAAAGATTTATTTTGTGATGCTGGATTTGAGTAGTAGACTCAAGCAGCCTTGGTCACCATTTTTTCCCATATTGGTTTTTCCACATATATCTAGTTTCATTGGTATTTGTAATAATTGTTTGTATATTTATATTTGAATCTTCAGTTTACAATCTATATAGTAAGAGTTGAGTAAGAAATATGCAGAAGGTATTTGGAGTTAAGGAAGTAATCAACATAAAGGTTCTAAGGGCCAAAGTTTTGAGTATCTACTTATTCAACCCCCTCTCAGTAGATCATTGTGTTCTAACAATTGGTATCAAAGCCCTAGGTTATGTAGGAGAAGATTAATCAACTTAGGGTAGATCTTAGATAAGGTAAACACAATGGCTAGTTAGGAAAGCTTACTTTCATATGATGGACCTATCTTTGATGGATCAAGACATATTTTTTGGAGCTCATTGATGAAAGGATGTTTGGGGTCCATAGTATTTGATGTTTGGATGCTATTTGTAAATGGATATAAAATTATTACTACACCTCCAATAACTGAAGCTGAAAGGAAAGTGTATTAGGATAATGCTACAACAAGAGATGTAATTCTTCATCGATTGTCAAGTTTTGTATTGGTCAAATTCATGTATTATCAAACAACACATGAAGTTTGGAACAAGTTGAAGAGAATGTATGCAGAGGATGGTAAAGAAAAAATGAAGGCATTGATTTAGAAATATGAAAGTGAATCTGAAATTCTGAGTACAATTGAAATTGAAACAAGATATGATGAAGAAGAGAAATCTGCCTCTGGATCACAAGAGCCCAGTGAAGAGAAAATTGATTACTTCAGAAGATCAAGAAACGGATTCAGGAAACATAGAGGTAATCACAATAATTTTTTTTATAAATTTTTTTTATGATGAAGTAAATGATTCTTATAAGGAAAAGGACAATAAAAATAATCTGCAGACAATAAGGGAAAAAGGGTCATCTGATGTTAGTGGTAGATCAGATGTTGAACATGAAAGTTTCTATGGAGTTGACCCATTTGGAACAACCTCTGATGAAGAGGTTGAGAGATCTAACAATGATGAAAAAGTTGAAACCTCCAGTGAAGAAGAAGAAGAAGTGGACCTTGAAGGTAAACTCATTTGTGCTCTAAGTGAGATTGAATGGTTGAAGAAAGAGAAAAAAGAACAAAATTTGCATGTGCAAAAAGAGAAAGAAAGACTAACTAAAGCCTTGAAGGTGCTAACCAAATGATAGTTAGTTTGAAATCACAAGTTGAGGAAGCTAAAATGATAGAAGATGTAGTTAAATCTAAACTACAGTCTAAATCAAATGGGTGCATGAAGCTAGAAGTAGAGATAGTTTCTCTAAGAAGAGATTTGGAGAAAGCAAAGGAATAGATTCAAAATGGCTTGAAGTTGAAAGGTGTCTCTGAGACATTAAATGATTTTTTAAGATCACAAAATCCATCTAGACTAAGATCAAGACCAAGAGTGAAAATTGACCTTGGTTATGAGAAAGAGGAGAGTTCTTCTACCAGTGCTCCTACAAGGTTATTTGATAGATTTAGAGTAGAAGAAAGATGTTGCACAAAGGAAGAGGAAGCCTACACAAGTTGCTCTAGAGAAAGTACCTTTGGAAATGGAAAATTAGATAAAGGCACTACTAAAATGAAGAAGAAAAAATAAGAAAAGAAGCTAGCTATAGAGAATAAGAAAGTTGAAGAAGAGAAGAGACCTACTACAAATAAGAAAAGGAATAATTATTCAATTCTTGCTTGTCAGAAGAAGATGACCATAGTAGATAAGAAGATGGAGAAATCAGTCCCAAGGCATCAAAGAAAAAGAAAAAAATTATGGGATCTTATGCAAATGGAATTCAAAGGATGAGATATACAAAGAAGCCAAATCAAAGAAGACCTCCTCATCTTGTTCAGAGGAACGCTATGACCAGGTACTCCCCATGTTTTAATGTTTATTGCTATGTTTGTAATTAGTATGGTCATAGATCTAGAGAATGTAGATCTACACCTAAAAGGAGCAAAAAATATTTAAATAGAAATTCATTTGCTCCTGTAAGAAATATGTATGTAGTATGCTACAAGTGTGACAACTTTGGTGACATAGCTAATTATTGTAGATTAGATTGTCCAAGACCACCAACACATTATGGAAGATCAAATACATATAGTAAGTACAAGAATATTTCTTCCAAATTGAACAATGGTTCATATGTTGTTGAAAATAAAGTTAATGTATCAAAGAAGGTACACAAGATAGTCTAGAGAGAGAAATACTGGCATGAAGTGCTTCATATTGTTGCTTATGCCTCACATCACTAATTTGTAGTGATAGTTCATGAGTCTAGGGGGAGCTAAATTGGTGTTTCATTCATCCCTGTAAATGAAGAAGGAGAGATGAAGTAAAGTAAAATGTGTTTTACAAATTTCTAATGACTTGATGGTTGCAGATTTGTAGTCATATTATTGCTCCCTGAAATGCTTTTCAAGGTGTAATAAAATTAGCAGATGGTGGATAGTTTTCTGTAGAAATTGATATCAACCATTGGTATCATTTTTTGAAGAAAAATTGGTGTATATGATCTATTAAGAGAAATGATTCTTGCCTAAAAGAATAAGAGTTATGGCTAAAATGAAACTTTTATGTTTTTTTTTTCAAATTGGTGTCAAACTATTACATATTGGTTCAGAACATGTTAGTTGGTACAGGGCCCTTGAAATGAAGCAAGTGAATAATGGAGCAAGGTATAAGGGGGAGATGATATTGAATGTGTTATACCTGATACAGTCTAGTCCTGGATATCAATTGGTACATAGTGTAAAGTGAACACATTCACAATTAGTATCATAATGATAATCGATATCAAGGCATGATATCATCAATTGGTGTCGAGTATATGATATCAATTCGTACAAAGCTTCAATCAGAATATCTATAATTGATATCAAACCTAATTGGCATTGAGAATGTAATGGCACTTCAACTGGCATCATATATGTTTTTTAATTGGTACAGAGCAAGTGAAGAAAATGGTATTGCCATTGCAGTAAAGAGATTGAATGTAGCAATTGGCATAAGAGAAAAAATTATTTTCAATTGGTATTCATCAAAGGGGGAGCAAAGTCCCTTTGCCATTGCTAAGAAGAAGTGAAGGCTACATCAGTATGGTGACCTAAGATAAAGAAGGGGAGAGTGCTTTCAGGAGGTTTGATCCCTTTTCCATTGATGTCAAAGGGGGAGAAAGTCATGCAAATGCTCAAAGAGGAGAATTGGAGAAAGCAACAATAGAAATAGAAGGTAAAGATGATACTGGTACAAATGTTGAATTGGTTAATTAGTATCATTGAGAATTTAAATTTTTTCCATCAATGACAAAGGGGGAGATTGTTAGAATATTTTTTCATTGATGTCAAAAGGGGATCAGAGAAGGAGTGTGTTGATCCTATATAGAAGCATATAATTTTGTTATTGATGTCAAAAGGGAATATCTAGTGAAGGAGATCATTTGCATGATGACAAAGGATGAGTGTGAGAGTAGTGGATCTGATGGTAGATTTAAATTGGTTTTCTTGAGAGCTTTCCAGAAAGGTTGTGTGCAGGTTGAGACAATGAAGGATGCATCCAAAAATGCTTTATTTATGCTCTCAGGTTTTAGGGTTTATCAATTAAACCCTAAGGATACTTGCAGTCATGGTGCTCATAATAGATTTATATTTTGATGTCGACCTGGTATTAGTGGTTTTCTATTGCATTAGGAAAAAATTATGTCTTTACAGTCCTGAGGGTGACTGGCCCCTCTTCTAGCGCTTTAATTTTGCACATCCCCTTCAAATTGGCGTGACAATGTGTGGTTAGTGAGAGAATGGGAGATTTCTCTTCGATGGGTCGATGATCTTAGAAGTGAGACATTGATGTATCAATAGGAGTCAAGCAGAAGTCTCTTCGATAGCTCGATGATTATTTCATTAGCATGATAGTGCATGGTCAGCAAGAGAATGGGAGATGTCTCTCTGATAGCCTGATGGCCATATCATTGATGAGACACTAGGTCATCAAAGGGAGTTCTAAGAATGTATCTTTGATGGATCGACAAGGAGAATGGAATTATTATTGGAAAGAATATATGGTGTCAATGAGACCTTTGTTAATGTCTCCCCAACATGACAATGTGAAGGCAGTGCTCGAGTGGGACCCAGTCATGATGACATGGGTGCCAGTGATGATGAAGATAACACATGGCATGACAAAACTATATAAACAAAAATCCACATCCTTGTTATGGATTACAATGCAATGACATAGTGATGAGGTAGATAGGTAATGTCATCAATGGCCTTCATTAGCATGATAGAGTGGTGTTGGAGGGATGTTGAAGGATGTCTCCCCAACAACTCGATGACCTAATCATCGATGAGACATTGGTGCATTTCTAGGACCTTGAATAAGGTCTCTTTGATAGGGTGATGAGAATTGGATGCCAACTATGGGACCCAATAAGGTTGACCTGCATTGATGGTACAACCAGAGGGAGAATGTCTGGATGACACATTGTAGAAAGAGAAAATGGACAATGACATGTGGCAACATTATGGTGTGGGGACCACTTATCTATAGGAGAAAATGGTATCAACGTGAAAATTTCATATTGATGAGAGTGGATTGAATGTCTCTTCAATATCTCGATGTTTATCTCATCGATGTGATTTTGGTGTTTTGGCGGGACTATGAATCATGTCTCCTTGACACAACAATACATGGAGATTACTAAGTGGGAATCGATAAGAAGGTGACAGTGTTGGTTGGTGATGTATGCTAACAGATGGTGACCAATGATTTCTCAATAGGCAATTCACATACTCATTTTGAATTGTGTGGCATACGGGCTCATGTTTCTTCTCATGTGTTTGAAGGTGATTCATATCAAAGAGAACAATGGACATTAGTGAGACTGTAATGGATGTCTCCTTGACAAAGTGATAAGCAAGTTAAGATTCATCGACATGACATTTACCTTTCAGTGGGACTTGGATGGAAGTCTCCTTGACAACCCGATAGTGGAAATAATGAAAGACATAAAATGTTGACTAATGACTTGCGTGGTGAAAGCGAATAACATGATAACATTTTTTGATCGATGATTCATTGTTTTTACATCCTTGCTACAAAATAACACTTGGTCAAGGCACAAATTTGATGATGGTGTTCTATAGTGGATAACCCTATGATCGACAGTGGAGATCAAGTGGTGAATATCGGATGGCGATAAGTGACTGGCATGAGATGAAGATCAATGGTGATAGTCAAACTGAAGCTAATTGAGCAATGGTGATTTAAAGGTTTTAAGATCAACATAGGATCTTGGCACAAGAGAGTAGATCAATGACCAGTATTCAAACTTGAAGATATATAATGGTTTGGTCCATGTGAATGGGGATTTCATCTGGTAATCAACACAGAGGAAGGAGTTAATTGATCCAACTACACCAAGCGAACAATTGAATGAAGATTTGATATTCAAGATGGTGGCACAAAGATTCATGTTGATCAAGATCAAATTTGATCAAGATCAAATTTGATCAAGATCAAATTTGATCAAGTAGAAATAAATATACATTAAATGCATATCAGATTCTAGGGTTGGAAAAGAGCTAATTTGGTTAAATTCTTTGTAACATAATTAAATTTTTGATGATGGTGTATGCCTCGAGGTGAATGGGATTCTTGCTAGTGAGTTAAATGTGTGAAGAAAACCCTAACAGTAAGTTGAAGATGATTTGGATGGTTGAGATAATATTGAGGTAGAGATAGTAGGTCAGTGGAGAAGGAATACAATCAGCAAATTATCAATGTGAGAGTATTTTCTATGTGTGAGTAGTGAGTGTAGCTTGCAAGCATAGAGAGAGTTGAATAGAGTCATGCACAGCTAAGTTGTAGCAGATAGACTAATAAAAAGTAACATAGACTATAATTAAAATAATCATCTAGTTGAGTATATGTGTAAGTGTAGATGAGTAGAAAGAGAAGTCTAGTGATTGAACATTGATTGTTCTATGTGCAAAAGAGAGAAGTACAAAAGGATGTTTTATTGAAAGTGCAACTTCAACAATTGAAAGCTAGTTACATAGTGTGCAATAATGTATTGAATATAATGATGCATTATCGGGTTTTGTAGAACCAATTTTTATGCATACTTGTGTTTGTTATTATAGAGGTGGTTGCCTCACTGTACTAATTTTTAGCTCAGATCAGGGTGTTGTAGCATCCTTGAAGTTATAGCTTATAAAGTAGGGAGTTGTTTCTTCCTTAAAGTTGTAGCTCCTAAATTAGGGTGTTGAAGCATCCTTGGGTTGTAGCTCTAAAAATTGTAAAAGAGATTTATTTTATGATGTTGGATTTGAGCAATAGACTCAAGCAACCTTGGTCACCATGGTTTTTCCCATCTTGAGTTTTCCACATATATCTAGTGTTGTGGGTATTTTTATTGATTACTTGTTTGCATATTTATGTTTGCATCTTTAGTTTACAATCTACATAGTAAGAGTTGAGTAAGAAATTTGTACACGGTATTTGGAGTTAAGGATGTAATCTGCATAAAGGTTTTGAGGGCCAAATTTTTGAGTATCTATTGATTCACCCCCCTCTTAGCAGATCATTGTGTTCTAACATTGAGAACTCTTCCTAAATATTATTATGATAAAGTTTCTTCTATTGAGGAAGCTAATGATTTTGATCTTTATACTAGAGATTAGATTATTGGTGCTTTAAATACTTTAGAATTAAGAGAGTTTGACAAATATTCTCAAAGAAAGAAACTGCTTTTAAAGTAAAAAAAAAGGAGAAGAATGTTGAATTTGATTCAAATGATCTTGATGAGGTAGAAGTAAACTTTGTAAGAAGATTAAAAAAGGGAACTGGAAAATATAGAGGTAGGTTACCATTCAAATGTTTCAATTATGGAATGATATGTCATTATGCTTCTAAATATCCAATAAATGTTGTAAATGTCAAACATAAATATCACAAAGGTAAATATGTCAAGAAGATTTATTATGTTAAAGAAGACAGTGGTGTATTTGATGATGAAGAATTAAAATATCCAAATGGTGTAAGTGATGAATGCTTGTTCATGGCTTTAAATGTTGGAACTAATTCTACTAATCTTGAAAGATGTGTGAAGGAAGTTGATCCGGAAATAGGTCACAATATTGAAGGAACTATGTTAACTTCTTTTCATGCAAGAGAGGTGAAAAATTACTAGATAATTGACAATGGATTCTCAAATCATATGATAGGTTATAAGAGTAAATTTTTTAATCTTGAAAAGTATGATGGTGGTCTTGTTAAGCTTGGTGATGATACATATACTAAGATATTTGGAAAAGGTTCAATTAGTTTTGATGGCAAGCATAAAACAAATGATGTTCTTTATGTCAAGGGTTTTTGGCATAATCTTCTCAGTGTAGGATAAATGTGTAGTAGAGGATAAAATTTGGTATTTCAGGATGATCGTTGTGAGATCAGAAAAGGTAGCTCCAAAACCATGGTATCAATAGGAACAAGGATAGAAAGAAATTTTTATTAGCTCAAAGGTGGTGGTGTTAAGTGCTTTATGACTCAAATCAATGAAAGTTGTTTATGACATAGAATAATGTGTACCATAAAATTTTATAGCCTAGTGAAGATCAATTCTATTGATGTTGTAAGAGATCTGCCAAGAATTACAAATCCTATCAATGCTATTTGCAAGGAATATCATTTTGGAAGGAAAACAAAGAAGAGGTTTAGGACTAAAGAATATTCTACCATATGACCTCTAGAGTTGGTGCATACAAAACTATGTGAACCTACCAGAATAAGAATCTCTCAAGATGATAGGTATTTCATGTTGTTTATTGATGGTTACTCTAGAATGACTTGGGTAACATTTCTCAAATAAAAATTAGAACTTGTTAAGGTGGTAAGCCTCAAGACTGCTAAAGAGATATGGATAAAGTTGCAAAGAATTTATGAAGGAGATGATAAGGTCAAGCAATTAAAGATGAAAATTTTCAAAGCCAAATTTGAAAATTGAAGGATGATAGAAGATAAAGACATTAAAACCTACATTCTCATAGTGGATGCAATTGTCAATTCCATCTATAGTCTTGGTGTAAAACTAGAGGAAAGTGAATTGGTAAAAAAGGTATTGAGAACTCTTCCTAAATCGTATAGTGCTAAAGTTTCTACTATTGAGGAAGCTCAAGATTTGGATCATTATACTATAGATTAGATGTTTGGTGCTTTAACTACTTTTGAATTAAGAGAGTTTCACAAAGATGCTTCAAAGAAAGAAGCTTCTTTTAAAGTCAACAAAAAGGAAAATAATGATGAATCTGATTCAGATGATCTTGGTGACGTAGAAGAAAACATTGTAAGAAGATTAAAAAAGGGGACTAGAAAATACAAAGATAAGTTACCATTCAAATGTTTCAATTGTGGAAAAATGGGTCATTATGCTTCTAGATTCCCAATCAAAGTTGTAAATCACAAGCATAAATATCACAAAGGTAAATTTGTCAAGAAGATTTTTTATGTTAAAGAAGACAATGGTGTATTTGATGATTAATAATTAGACTATCTAGATGATGGAAGTTATGAATGCTTGTTCATGGATTTAAATGTTGGAACTAATTCTCCTAATCCTTAAATATGTACTAAAGAATTTTATTTGGAAATAGGTCACAATATTCAAGGAATTATGTTTACTTCTTTTTATGCAAGAGAGTAGAAAAATTACTAAAAAATAAACAATGGATTCTCAAATCATATGATAGGTGATAAGAGTAATTTTTTTAATCTTGAAAAGTATGATGGTGATCTTGTTAAGTTTGGTGATGAATTATTTGCTAAGATATGTGGAAAAGGTTCAATTAGTTCTGATAGCAAGCATAAAAAATATGATGTTTTTATGTCAAGGGTCTTCAACATAATCTTCTCACTGTAGGATAGATGTGTAGTTGAGGAAATAATTTGGTGTTTTAGGATGATGGTTGTGAGATTAGAAAAGGTAGCTCCAAAAATTTGGTTGTAGTAGGAATAAGGATAGAAGGAAATTTTTATTAGCTCAAAGGTGGTGGTGTTAAGCGCTTTATGAATCAAATCAATGAAAGTTGTTTATGGCATAGAAGAATGTGTAACATCAATTTTTATAGCCTAGTGAAGATTGGTTCTATTGATGTTGTGACAGATCTACCAATAATTACAAAGCCTATCAATGCAATTTGCAAGGAATGTCAGTTTGGAAGGAAAACAAAGAAGAGGTTTAGGACTAAAGAATATTCTACCAGATGACCTCTAGAGTTGGTGCATACAGAACTATGTGAACCTACCAGAATAAGAATCTCTCAAGGTGATAGGTATTTCATGTTAATTCATGGTTACTCTAGAATGACTTGGGTAACATTTCTTAAAGAAAAATTAGAAGCTCTAGATATTTTTAAAGCATTTAAGTCTATGGTTGAGAATGAAATGGATTTGAAATTTAAGTGTTCGAGGTCTAACAGAGGTGGTGAGTTTACTTCAAATGAGTTTAATAGTTTTTATAAAGATCATGGTATAAAGAGACATTTGTCAAATCCTAGGACTCCTCAACAAAATGGATTTGTGAAAAGGAAGAATAGAAGAGTTTAGGAAGCAACAAAAACCATGATGAAAGAAGAAAATCTACTAGATGTCCATTGGAGAGAATCTATTCATACTGTAGTAGACATTCTTAACAAAGGAAAGATAAGAGTGATTAGTTCAGAGACTCCCTATGAGTTATGGTATAGAAAACCTCCTAATGTGAAATATTTCAGAGTGTTTGGAAGAAAATGTTATATATAGAGATATGAATAAAATTAGGAAAGTTTGATGCAAGATTAAATGAAGGAATCTTCCTTGGATATTCTACAAAGAGAAAGGTATGCAGACGCTATAACAAGAGGTTGAAGAAATTTTTTCAAAGTGTAAGTGTCAAAGTGGATATGAATCTCATGAACCCCCTTACAGTGAAGAAAAAAAAGAAGTGAAATAAAAGGAGATGGTAGTGGAAGAGGAAGAATCTCTAGAAAATAATCCTAAGACTCCTAATTATGTGTCGAGAAATCATTATGAATATCAAATCATTGAAGATGCGAACAAAAGTGTGTTGACAAGAATAAGAGATTCTATGATAGAGGAATAGGTAAAATTTTGTTTACTTTCAAAGGTAGCACCTTTAAATGTAACTGAAGAATGCAAGGATGAGATTTGGATCAAATATATGAAAGAAGAGTTGAGATAGATCAAGAAGATTCAGACTTGGGGATTGGTCCCAAGACTAGCAGACAAGAATGTGATAGGAACTAAATGGATTTTTAGGAACAAATTGAATGAGGATGGAAAGGTTGTTAAGATCAAGGCTAGACTTCTGTGTAAGGACACTCACAAGTGGAAGGGATATATTTTAAAGAGATTTTTTATCCAGTAGAAAGAATGGAAGCCATTGGGATTTTTTTGGCTTTTTCAGAATATAAGGACTTCAAGGTATATCAAATAGATGCCAAATCTACATTCTTGAATGGTTAGTTAGAAGAAAAGTTTTACATTGAACAATAGAAAGGTTTTCAATTGTCGAAAGGTGCTGATATGGTTTGTAGGTTAAAGAAACAATTGTATGGACACAAATAGGCTCCTAGATCTCAGTATGAAAGATTGGATAGATACCTTTTGCAATAAGGACTCAAAAAGGGTAATACATATAACAAAATTTACTTCAAGGTTGAGGGAGATCAAATACTGATTATGGTTGTGTATGTTGATGACATAATATTTAGAGGAAATGAAGGAATGCATAAAATGTTTGCAAAGGAGATGAAAGATGAGTTTGAGATGTCTATGTTTGGTGAAATGAATCATTCTTCCTTGGTCTACAAATAAATCAATTAGAAAATGTTATATTCATTTCACAATCAATAAATGTCAAGGAAATGTTGAATTTTTTTAGAGTGGAGGATTATAAATTGGTATGTAATCCCATGGTAACAAGTTGTAATTTGAGAAAAAAATGTTGAATCTCCTAAGACAGATCAGAGAAAGTATAGATCAATGATTGGTGGACTATTAAATCTAACTGCACTACTAGATTAGATATCATGCATGCAGTTTTTCTTATGGCAAGATTTCAAGAAGATCCTAAAGAATCATATGTGGCAATAGTAAGAATGATATTTAGATACTTAAAGGGAACATTGGACTTTGGTCTATGGTATCCCAAGGATATTGATTTCTCTTGAGTGCTTATACATATGCAGATTGGGCAGAATGTATAGATGATAAAAGAAGTATAAGTGCAGGTACTTTCTTTCTTGTCTACCCTCACCTCTTGGCCATGGTTCCCCTATCAAGGATGGGATGACTATCCTCATTAACTCTACTAGCGATGCAGCCTCTTCTTGCCTCCAAGTATATTAGTTTCTTGGCTAAGTAAGAAGTGGGATTTGGTATCATTATCTAGTACAGAGGTAGAATATGTTGTTGTAGCATCATGATACACATAAGTGTTATGGATGAAGTAGGCATCGAAGGATATAAAAGTATCATATGATGAACCTATTTCTATCACATGTGATAATACAAGTTCTATCAATATTTCAAAAAAGCATGTTCATAAAAAGGATCAAGTGGTAGATATTTTTGAAAAGGCTCTTCCAAAAGATACATTTGAACATCTCCGATAGAAGTTAGGGGTTATTTTCCCTCCTTTCAACTAAATTCATAAGTTGGCACATCTATCAAAATGAGCAATTCAAGATACATTATTTTGTCTTGGACTAATGAGGGCTACCTCTCAAGAGGAGTAGGTAGTGATGTTTTTGTTGGTGCATTCAGATGGAGCATATCTTGTGCTCATAAGGGGGAGAGTGTTGTAGAAAGAGAGTTTTGGAAAGAGAAAAATAAAATGTGAGAGAGAGTTGCTTGAAGGTGTTGCCTAAAGTGAATTTTTCAAGTGGAATTAAAGGGAAGATGTTTCCCTTTTCAATTGATGTCAAATGGGGAGAGAGTACTTTTTGAAAAACATAGGGGGAGAAGATATGTTTTTTGTGAGACAGATTTAAAGGGAGAAAGAGTGAGGTGTAAGAGATGTCCCAGTAAGCGGGAGAGTTTCTTGAGTTGCTACTTGATAGAGAGTTGTTTTTCTTGTTGATGGTATTTCAAAGAGCTGGTGTTTCCATCAATGACAAAGGGGGAGATTGTTGGAGACTATTGGTGTTGTGATTAATGGTGTCATTGATGTCAACCCCCAGTGTGTGGAGATTGCTGGAGTTGTTGAAGAGCGTTGCATGAGAAATTTCTATGGTGTTGTAGATATTATTATCAACCCCTAGTGTGGTTGTGATGAGGAGGTATTGAGAAGGTACTGTATATTTTTTGGATGAGTTTAGGAGATGTTTGTGGAGTTTCTAATGTAGCCGGTTCACTTGGTTTCCAAGTTATTTTAAGAAAAAATGAATAGAAAAGTGTGCAATGTGATAGTGGTGTGTTCTATTTTGTGTTCCACATTTTTTCATGGTTGAATATATTCTTGTGTTACTTAGATGTGATGTTCAAAGATGTTCAGGGGTGCTATATCCAAAGTTTCAAGTTTTGGATCATGTGGTAGTGGAAGATGTGTTTGATAGTGTGTTTTCCTGTGAAGAAAGTTGTCTAGGAGAAATGGAATTTCTTCACATTTATCCATGTTGTTTCTTATCTTGCATATTTGGAAACATGCTAATATTTTTGGTACCTAACTTTCCTTGGAGTATGTGGTGCTCAATTTTTTTGGAAGCTTGGATTCATAAGCTATATTTTGTGGCAATATGTATGGTTGTATAGAATGAAAATTCTTTCTAGTTTCAGGTGGTTGTGTTAGTGGTGTTGGATATTATAATGGTTTTGAATGTTCTTAGACATTGTGGAGTGTTGCTATGTGGTCTGTGTGGTGTTTTCGAACTTGGAGAGACATGTATGTGGTCGCTTGTTAGTGCCAGTGTAGGTTTGGCCAACCTATCTTGCACACGCTAATTATGAAGGTTGTTGTTTGTGGAAGCATGGTGGTGTGTCAATGTAGATTTGGGTCCTAGTTAACCATTGGAATGGTCTACCTTCACTTATTTCCACCATAAAATTGGTTGATGTTGGCATGGAGAAGGATTTTGAGGTTGTGGAGGATATATATAAGTTCAATTGTTGGATAAGTGTGTGATGTGCTCTATCATGCAAAAATATTTGAATGTGATCAATTTTAGTGATTTGAGTGTGAGATTAAATGCCTAAGGCTACCAAATGCATTGAGAAAAAGGTGTCTACATTTTCATTGTACCTAAATTTGTTGGAACTAGTGAGCTAAAGGTTGCAAATGGTTTAGATTTTTGTGGTGGATTTTCCTATTGCTTTGAGTTATTGAACCTCCTTGAAATAGTCTTCTTCTATTCTTCTTTCTTCCGAAAAATGAGTCCTTTGTGTAGTGAGCCCTTTGTAGTGGTCCTTTCTACTCTTTTGCGTAGTGAGCCCTTCTATTAGTGAGCTTGTTATATTTGATGTTTCTATTCATATATATGTGAGTTAAACCTCATTGTGGTTTTCACTGATTAGGGTTTTCCATGTAAATATAGTGTTCTCTTGTGTATGGCTATTATTATTTTGAAGTTTCATATGTTTACTTTCTATTGATGCTTAATGAAGACCTAAAGATTAATAAGGGTTTAAATATTAATGAGGGTTTGATGATTTTAATGCGCAACTAATTCACTCCCCCTCTCAATTGTTGTGTGTGTCTAAAATTATGGTCATTTTCAGAGGAGGTTGGTTGGGTTATGGCTCTTAAAATATCAAAAAATTAGAAAAGAAGCCATTGATGCTATTCCAATTCCTTTTGGTCAAGTACAAAACTACAAAATCATAGGACAATATCATTGTAGGTGGATTTTGTTCTAAATTGTATCCAAGATAGTAGGTATATATCTAGGATTTTTTTGTGTTGCAAATAGATATTTTACCTTGTCACATGTTTTTTTATTAGAGGAAAATTAGGTTTTGAAGGGACTTGAAACCCTTTACAAAAAACTGATGCTTTAAGAAAATTCAAGACAATATAGCTAGCCAACCATAAGAAAAACTAGAGTAAGAAAAAAAGAGACCAACAAAAAACAAAAGCCTATTGTAAGCTCTTCAAAATATTTGGCGCTTCTAATGAGTTACATTTTGTCATACATTTTAGTTAGAATTCACCTAGTTTTGTGTCCATATTAGGCTTACCTTTTTTCCCTTTTTCCCTTAAGTTGCCATGATATTTGTGAGAGATTAAAATTAACTGATATGAATAGAGGGATGCAAGTCATTTGGAAATTAACCAATCTTGAGTACTAATTTCGATGGATATTATGAACAGGGGAGTTCGGAGGTTGAAGGAACATGTAATGGAGAATTCCTAGAGGATCTTGTGGTTCCTTTTTTTTATTTTCTTCTAGTTTTTGTTAATTAATGGTCTAGTACTTAGGTAGTTTAGGCAATTTTGGAATTTTTGGAAAATAGTAAGTCGTAGGCCATGTTACTATTTTCCTAAACTGGTCGAGTAATTCTAGTTATACACTTGTAATCGGTGGACATGTATATTTCAATATTTTTTTATATATTAAGACTTATATATATGCTCTATTTTGAGCCTAAAAACAACCTTAGTTATTATTCTCAAGTTGAAATTAATATAAGACTATTGAAGTGTTGAATCTGCATGTGATATAAACGTTCTTCTCCATTCAACCAGTTGGGAGAAAGGGCCCACTCCTCACCAGCGTTTGGTTTTCCTTTCTTGTTATTATGTGTGAAGTATCATTTATATTTTCTTAGTATTTCATATGTTTGTTATTTAATTAAATATTAGTAATCCCGCATATATGTTATTCAGTAAATTTCAATCAGTATGGCTATTATTTTTTAAGTGTGAAGTAATTTCTACTTGGGAAAGACTGTTAATGCTTGGTGTAGCTACAAATTGCAAGGCAGGAATGTATTAAGTGAATTGGTGAAGTGTATTATATTTTTAGAACATTGAAGTAATCTTCAAAACCTTACCAGACCCTGCCGCCAGGATGCATAAGTCATGTCGCCCACACTATTTCAATACATCTTTAGCACTATATTAATTTTATCATCATTGTTAATGTTTGGAAAAAAAATTTAATTTGCAGACATTCTAAGAGTGTGTAATCCTAAGATATTGATTAATGCCTAATTAAGAATTCTAAAGTATATGTGTTGGAATGAAATAGGAAGGTAGTAATTAAAAATAGGATTTCATTCATTTGCAATTTGAGAAGTGTGATTTGAATTCTAGATTAAAAGGTGTGATTTAATTGAATTTCTAGATGCAACCATCCCCCCTTAGCTCATTAGTTTCAGCCCTTAGGTAGATTGTTGTAACACCCTTTGCAAGTTTATGACTCTTGGATTGAAAATTAAAGGAAAAACTAAGGAAATTACTATAAAATACCCAAATACCAACCTCAATACATGTACCAACCTAATAGGGTCCCAAGAGCAATTTATCATCAATATCAACTTATAGTTTAATGCAATCATTTTGGATCAGTTTTTGGTGAATGGTGTTAAAGGCTTGTCAGCCTAGTGAACTAAGTTAGGAGCATTGAACTAAGGAGAAAGTCTATGCGACAGTCAATCTCATTTAGATAACTACCATTAGTTTTCTTTGTCGTAAGTTATATAGGTGCATGAATCATAGAAGGGATAGTAGAGAAAAATTTGTTAAAAAGGATAAGGTGATTAGTACACAACCAAAAAAAATTAAAAAAAATAAAAATCATTAATTAAGGGAGGCAACTCACATCAAGAAAATTTGAAAATCAAATTACAACCATTAGTTGTGCATACGTCACCTAAGAAAGAGTTACTCGAGCTAGATATTAAGAAGTGTGTTATTGAGTCTACCATTTTTGAGACCCCTTCTGGTGTCTATCTAAAGTCTTCTGAATAATTACAAAATAGGGTAGGCAAGTTATTTCAAGCCTCTTATGAGACTAAATCTGGTCCATCTAGAGGAAACTAGAAACCATTCAAAACATTTTTCACTCCTTGGGTGTCTCAAGTCATGGTTGATCTCAACAACAATAACAATAATAATGAGAGGGAATAATCCAATAATAATCTAGTCACCTTTGAGTTTCTAATTACACATCCTGAAGAAGATGCCCCTATGAAAAAAATTCCCCATTTTGTGTTGCCTATTTTTAGTGGTCTTTCTATTGAGGATCCTGATATGTTCTTATTTGAGTTTGATGTGTTGTGCCACAACTATGATTATTAGAGCGATGCAAAAAAGCTCAAATTATTCCTAGCCACATTGAAGGATGCAGTCTTATAATGGTTCATGAACCTCATGAATGTCAAAACATGGGAAGTCATGAAGGAATTTATTTTAACCAAATACTAGTATTGTAAAATAAAAAAGGTTTCGGATGAGATCTTCTATATGACACTAAAATAATTTGATTCCATGGAAGATTACCTTGAATGCTTCATGTTCAACTTTAAATGATCATGACAACCAAGGCTAACTCTTGATATCATTAAAATGTTGTTTCTTAGGGGAATAACGGATGATACCATGGAAACATTGAATTTAATAGGTAAAGTTAATATCTCTAGATTAAGCTTTGATGATATTTGTAACATTTGTAGGAATTACTCAAGGTCTCAACATTCGGGGAGGAGTTATGGAAGTAAGTTCTCTTCCTCAAGAAATACAAGAGGCATAAAAAAATGTGAGATAGGTAATCTACTTGAAGACCTCAAGACCAGCTTATTAAGTCATATGGGAAAATAGATAGACACTTTGTATACATGAAGGAAGTAGGAGGAGGCCAAAAAATCCTTAGCCATCTTTTGCCCTATTTGTCAAAAGAGGCATAGTGGTGAAGAGTGTCCATATAATAGAACAAATATATCTTCGTTATAGGAAGCAAGTAGGGACACTACTCTAAAACATCTTCCTGTAGGGATGACTGAGGTAGAATATATAGATGAACCCATTTATTTCATGGCCCAATGAAGACTTTGGAAACCAAGAGAAATTCCCCCAATCGATTACCAAGCCACATCTCAAAATCATTTTCAATAGATTTTGTTCCCAAACCAACCTAGATGGTATGGAGATTGGAAACAACCTCCATACTACCCCTAGTGGTCACAAAAATACCCACCTAATTCACAATTATGGCAAGCATGTTGAGAACCACCACCACCTTACCCTCAATATAAATCATTCTCTATATATCCACCAGCTCCAATAATAAATCCATATCAAAAATCCAAACAACTCTTGCAACCTGTCCCATCATCTAATCAACCATCTAGCTCAACTCCAACCCCTAAATCCATGCCAATACCCGCACAACCATCACCAAATCCAAATAATAAGGTGGTGCAACCGGTCTATAATAATGAAGTGGCAAGTTTCCTGACTTACCCTATCAATGCATTAGAAATTGATGGTGTACATCTAAGGTCAGGGAAGAACCTTCAAGGGCCAACCATCATAGAAGTTCAAGATTCTCCAACTGATCTAGAGGAAGAGAAACCAAAGCCCCCATTTCTAGATAGGTTGCAAGAGCAACCAAAGCAGGGAACATCTCAACCTGATTTTGATTTTATGATGAATTATGTAATGTTAACATTAAAATTTCTCTATTGCAGGATATTAGAGATGTTTTTATGTACACTAATGTAGTCAAAGAACTCCATGGTATGAACCAAAATAAGAATCAAGACCCCAAAACAATCAAAGTGATCTGGCAACTCATAGACTTGATATTGGGGAGAATCTATGTCCTTAAGTATGCAGATCTAGGAAGTCCAATGATTAAGGTATGAATTGGTGATGTAATCATTCGAAATACACTTGTGGATCTAGGAGCAACTATAAATGTAATGACTAAAAGGACTAAGGAGAGGTTGGCCCTTCAAGGACTTAGACCTACTCTAAAGGTCTTGCAAATAGTTGATCGTTTCCTCCTAAAACCAGAAGGTATGATTGAAGACATCATTATTTCTATTGATTCCATGGAGTACCGATTAGATTTCATGATTTTGCAGCCAAAAATTAAACTCAGGAGATACCCCTTAATTTTAGGTAGACCTTGGTTAGCTACTACTAATTATTTGATTAATTGCAGGTTTGGAAACATGGTGATTTCAAATGGGGAGAAATCGAAGCAATTAATGTTGTACCCTCTAGCGCAACCATTGTTGGAAATAGAGGATCCTTTATGGATCAATAGCGACTTTGAGGAATCTTCACCTATCTTGACAATAGATCAAAGTAGGGAATTTAAAGATATTTCAGAAGACATTATTATTAATTATTTATTGAAAAATTATTATTTGGTTGATAATAATCTTGAGACAATGATTTTTCCTATGGGCATAAATGATAATTGCTCATTTGGAAACATTCCATTAATTAGTAGCTCATAGTCTATTCAACATTTTATTACTTTACATCAATTATTGTCACACAATTGTATATACAACCCATTTTTTATATCTAGGAATTATGACCCATTTCCATCTAATTCACAACTACTTTTTGTAGATACCCCAGTACAGTCCCAAGTCATTGAAATCTTGCCTGATAAAACACTTAACATCAATCCCAATTTGAATGCCTCCTAATTAAAACAATTGATTGAGATGTTGTGTGCACACAAAGAAGCCTTTACCTGGGATTACCAAGACATGAGAGGTATTCATCTTGCTACCTGCACACACACTATATATAGAAGAAGGGAGTAGACCTATGCGACAACCCTAGAGAAGGTTAAACCCAGTCTTACAAGAAATTGTTAAGGAAGAACTTCAAAAGTTGCTTAATGTAGGATTTATCTACCCTATATAAAATATCCAATGGGTGTACCCACTTGTGGTATTACCTTAAAAAATTGAAAATGGTGAATATGTGTTGATTATAGGGCCCTTAACAAGGCCACTAAGAAAGACCATTTCCCACTTCCTTTCATTGATCAAGTTTAGACACCCTAGTTGGGAAGAATTTATTTTCCTTTCTTGATGGATTCAATGGGTATAACCAAATATGTATTGCCTCAAAATACCAATACATAACTACTTTTACTTGCCCATGGGGAACATTTTCTTATAATGTCTTACCTTTTGGATTGTTTAATGCACCCGCTACTTTCCAACAAACTATTTTGAGTATTTTTTCTGATTTAATTCATGACTGTGTAGAAGTGTATATGGATGAATTTACTGTATATGGTGACACATATAATGAATCTAAAGAAAATCTTCAAAAAATGTTTAAACGATGCATTGATACTAATCTCTCTTTAAGTCATGAAAAATGTCATATCTTAATGACTTAAGGAATTGTTTTGGGTCACTATATTTTTCAAAAAGGAATTGAGGTGGATCTCAAAAATATATAGATCATTCAAGAATTCCATGTACCTACTTGTCCAAAGGATGTGCATAGTTTCCTAGGACATGTTGGTTATTATAGGAGATTTATTCAAAATTTTAGCAGGATTGCCTCACGCATCTTTATGTTGCTAGGGAAATATGCATATTTCTCATGGACACTCGAGTGCCAGTGAGCCTTTGAGGAAATCAAAAATAAATTGATAACTACACCTATCCTATGAGGATCCAATTGGGAACTTCCATTCCATATACATATCGACACATCAGATACCTCTATGGGAGCCATCCTCAGAAAGAAAAACAAGACATTCTCTTCTACTCCATCTACTATATCAATAAGAATTTTATTGGTGCTGAGGTAAACTATACTGTCACTGAAAAGGAATTTTTGGCTATAGTTTATGCAATAAATAATTTTTTCCACTATATCACTGGATTCAAATTTTTTGTGCATACAGATTACTTTGCTATTAGATTTTTGATGAACAAAATAGTTGTTACAAGAAGTTTGATCTGATGGTTACTTCTCTTATAGGAATATCACATTACCATTCTTGACAAGTGAGGATGAGAGAATGTAGTGGCCATTTTTTTCTCTAGGTTGTAGTGTGAAGATGAACCAATTCTAGTTTATGATTCCTTTCCAGATGATCATATTTTTCTATATCAATAAAAATTGTGTGGTACGATAACATGGAAAATTACTTGGTTACTTGCAGGTTCCCACACCATCTATCTCTGAGGGAACATCGAAAGCTGGTTGGACTTGGTGGTGATTACATGTGGATTAATGGAATGCTCTTCTAATATGGCCTTGATAACATCATGCATTAGTGTGTGCCTAAAGAAGATGTCTTTGACATACTTCACACATGCCACACAGAACCTTGCAGAGGACATTTTGTTGCTCATAGGACTCCCCAGAAGGTCTTAACTGCCGGCTACTATTGGCCCCCACTCCATAAGGATTGTAAGAATTATGTTCAACATTGTGATAAATTTCAGCATATGGGTTGACCTACCCACTCTAATGAAATGCATTTAAACCCTCAGTTATCCATAGAACCATTTGAAAAATGGGGGTTAGATTTCATAGGACCCATTAATCCTACTTCTCAAAATAAATAATATATTTTGGTTTGTATATATTATGTCACTAAATGGGTAGAGGTAGTAGCCTTAAAACATGCTAGGGATAATAAGGTTGCTAACTTCTTCTATTCAGAGATTTTAACCAAGTACAATGTTCCTCGAGAAATTATCATAGACTAGGGAGTATAGTTCATCTATGACTTGATTGTTGTATTGGTACAAGAGTATGAAATCAAGCATCAAAAGTCTTCTCTATATCATCTATAGGAAAATGGGAAAGTGGAAGTAACCAACTAAGAATTAGAGAATATTCTCATGAAGAAAATAGCGTTGCACAAGAAACTATGGGTAGAAAGACTTCCTAAAGTAGTATGAGATTATCATACAACTTGGAAGACAACTACAAGATTGACACCATATGAGCTTGTCTATGGAAACAAGGTTTTCTTGCCAACTGAGTTTGAGGTGAAGACTCTCTGCACCACTTGTTAGCTTGGGATTAGTCTCAGTGAAGCATAGAAAGAGAGACTTGCTCAAATCCATTCTTTAGATGAAATGCATTAGGAGGCCCTTTTTCAGGCAGAAGTGGTGCGAAAGAAAAAAGCATAGTGGCATGATTGCTTCATTCAATCATAGACATTCCAACCTAGGGATTGGGTATTACTTTATGACTCATAGTTCTAGGACTTCAAAGGGAAGTTCCATACACGTTGGCTTGGTCCTTATGAAATTTAGACTATGTACTATGGATTCTAAAAGCATGACTCTTCTAGTTAATGGGCATCGTTTGAAGCTTTAAAAATTACCCCTTTTGAAGGAAACATTTTCTTGTACTATGATGGAGGAATTGGCTCTTGTTCCTCTCATGCCTTTTGAATAATGAAATATTTATACTAAAAAAAAAGAACAAAAAAGAGAGAAAAAATTAAAAAATAGAGAAAAAAGAGAAAAATAAAAAAATTGCAATAAACCTAGAGGTGAAAACCAGTCTCACACCTCTAGGTGATGATCGGCTGAAAAACGGGATCCAGACAGTCTATCATTGTAAAAAAAAAGAGAGAGAGAAATAATAATAATAATAATAAAACGTGTCTTGTTGGACCATGGCAAGAAGTAACATTCTCTGGTTGACATCATGTCCCCTGATAGGATGTTGTTTCCCTAGCCTCCTTTCATTGCCACATGTCTTCATCCACACACTCATTCTCCTTTTTCCACCTTTATCACCCATTCTCTTCACCCCTTTTTCTATTCTTCATATCCATTTCACTTTTCATATTTTTTCATGTCCTTTTTTGCCATGTGGAAATTAGCCCTTTGTTTTCCCACTCTTTTCGTTTGATGGTTTATTCTCATGGTACATTGCCGCCTTATCATTCTGTCATCTTTTCACATGGGTCCCACTACCATCGTTTCCCTTTATCCACCTTTCCCTCTATTCCACCTATCATGTTAGCCTCCTATTTTCCTTATGTAGGTTCCCTTGCCTTTTCTATCTAGTATTTTTACACCGTAGCCTCACATGTGGCACACGCTTGCATATGTCACTTTGGCCACCGTAGCTGCCACTCCATTTCTGATGCACTCATCATATCACCTTGTCCTTTTTCTTTTCCCATACCTCCATCTCTCCTCCTTTCTTTAATTTCATTTCACATCTAGCTTGATTTCTTCTGATCCCCTTTAGCCCACATGTGTTATATTGATTTCACATCTTCTCCACTAGTACCACCAGCTCGACATATCTCCATAGATTTTCTCCAGTTGCTAATCATTGATTCAACTACCTTAGACATCTAATTCTCTACATCACATGTTGTTAGTTTTTGATGTCATCGACATCCTCTTGATGGTAACATTGTTAGAGGTTTGTATGCCTTAATTTTTGTATTAATTTTATTTTATCTTTTTGCATTAATTATGGAAACCCCAAGGAAAGTGTTGTATGCTAAGTTGGGGGGTATGGGCATGCCAAGTCAAAATTACACTCTTGTGATAAACAACTTAACCTGTTATGATAACTGCCTTATTTTTTCTACTGAGTCTATATTATGTGAAGTGTAGCCTTGATCTCTCACCGAACACATTACACTATTTTTAATATTTTTATTTCATCTCTTGCTAACTTTCATTGCCAAGGGTGGTGGTATCCATAAGTTCCAAGAGCCAATAGATATGCAACATGTGAAATCCAACCCAACAATGTATCATGTTCTTAAAAATGTGGGTTGGCATATTTTCTTCCAATGGTTATTTAGGTATAATGATGTAGTCACATTTGAATTTGCCATGGCCTTTAGCAGTACTAGCAACTCCATAGAAGTAAGGGGGATTTCCTTGCTAGTCACTCCACAAGTTATAGCCGAGATAGGACAGGTGTATTTTCCATTTTTAGTGAATACGGTTATTGAGCTTCAATTACAATCCTCAAGGTTCTTGAGAAAAGGCAAAAAGTTGCAGACAACTCCTAAGTAGGGCACTCTATAGAATTAACTCCTTGCACATTGGGTTGATGTAGCTTATATTTTAACTCAATATATTATGGGATAAGGGAGGTATGCTTACCTCTTTTCCCATCATTTTAGTTTGCTCTCTCATCTACATCATATAGATCTAGTTAATCTTCCATATCATCTTTTTAATTCAATCAAGAGAATGATTCAAGATGTACAAAAAGGACACCATAATTCTATAGGATACCATGGTCTGATAAAATTTCTTTCCATGAGGGGTTTAGCTCAAATAGTTCCTTTGGTTAGTTGGGTTGTATTCTCAAGAGAAGACACTCCTTCTAAGTCTTTGACCTCAATAAATAAACCTGTGACCCATGAAACCAAGGGTAGTAGTGAAACCTCTAAAGACAAGCATGATGAATTTAATGAAAACCTAGGGTAGTCATACCAAGATACAGAAACCTATGGAAGTGAAAACCCTAGTGAGGAACTTGAGGGATCATAGCCAGAAAATTCAATACATGGTAGTAATGATATAAAGGTTAAATTGGTGGTTCGTACTAGGAGGGTCAAAGGAATTTTTGGTGTTAGAAATCCACCTGTGGTAACCCCTTATAACATTAGATTCAAGAAGAAGTATGAAGAAGCTACTTTTGGCTTGCAAAATTAGCTTATGCTACCTGCACCTCAAATCAAAGCCTTGATGTGAAAATTGTGGCTATCGGCCTCTTGAAAGGGAAAGATAGGCAAAGCCATGAACAAAGATGGAAAAAGAGAAATAAAATGAGGCAGGGCATAACTAAGCCTAAACCCTCTAAAGAACAAGAAGAGTCAGATAACTAAGAAGAAGAGGTATCCACT
Organism: Sequoiadendron giganteum; assembly: GCA_007115665.2. Classification (NCBI taxonomy): domain Eukaryota; kingdom Viridiplantae; phylum Streptophyta; class Pinopsida; order Cupressales; family Cupressaceae; genus Sequoiadendron; species Sequoiadendron giganteum. Next base: position 625,952,246 of record CM021100.1, read on the forward strand.
AGTCCTCACAACTAGTAGGATGAAAGGTGACATGAGTAAACAAGAAATTTTTTTCCTTAAAACACCTCTACAAGAATTGGGAAATAATTATCCACAGGTGAAACAAAACTCGATGTCATAGAATACTAATGTTTCTTCCCATGATTATGGATTTAATGAACTGAATCTAAATCTAGAAATTGCAATCAACACTTCTCTTGGTCATGACATACCTAAGGAAGATATAGAGGATAAGTCCAATGAGATCTCTTAGACAAAAGAGTTTTTTGTAGAAGAAATCAAGGCTTTACAAGATAAGGTATATTTGGTTGGAATCCAAAATGAAACTCCTTCAACCACAATTGCAACAAGTCTATGATAATAACCAACATCAGGCTGAAGAGATAAAGGAATTAAGACATCAGCTACAACAATTGATTTAGGGACATAACCCAACCATGGCAGGATATATAACTCTGGAGGAGTATCAAAAAGTTATTGATAGTCTAAACGCCTCATGGGAAGACAAGATTGTAGAGGAATGTATGAATATAGAATACCACTAGGGTGAAATCAATGAACTAAAGGCTATAATGGAACAAAGGATTTCAACTAACTATATCTTTAAGGTTGAGCATCAACAGGTAATTCAACAGTTGAAGGAACAATGGGGCAAGGAGATAATGGAAGCAATGCAAAGATTGAAAGATAATTCAGCTTGATTTGTAAGTTTTTGCATGAGGACATATAAATTCTTTAGCTGGGGGGAATTATGAGTTAAATTTTGTCACCCATTTTAGTTATAATTCACCTAGTTTTGTGTCCATATTAAGCTTACCTTTTTTCCCTTTTTACCATTAAGTTGCCATGATATTTGTGAAAGATTAAAGTTAATTGATATGAATAGAGGGATGCAAAACATTTGGTAATTGACTGATATTGAGTACTAATTTTAGTAGATATTGTGAATAGGGGTTTTTGGAGGTTGAATGAATGTGTAATGGAGAATGCTTGGAGGATCTCGTTGTCTCTTTTTGTTATTGTCTTCTAGTTTCTATTAATTAATGTTCATGTACTTAGGTTGTTTAGGCTATTTTTGAATGTTTGGAAAATAGTAGGACGTGTGCCACATTACTATTTTCCTAAACTGATTGAGTAATTCCAGTTATACACTTATAATCAATGGATATGTCTATTTCAATAGTTATTATTTTGAAGTTGAAATTAATACATGACTATTGAGGTGTTTGTTGGCAACACAAGGGTAGACAACTGAGAGGGGGGGTGAATTAGTTGTCACAAAAATTATACTTATTAAACTTATCCTCATATTTGATAAACAAACATGAAAGCATAAACCATCACCACATCAAAAATACACATAACACAAAGATTTTTGTGTGGAAACCCTATTAGGGGAAAAACCACAGTGGAGGTTAATCCACAAGATTATACTAGATGTTAAAAGTATTATAAATGGGGAATGCACATGCATTCAAGCACACTACCTAGAGATCACTGCTCAAATACAAAAAGGCTTACTACCAAAAGGAAGACACACTGTCTTACAGTCACATTCAGATTACATCCATCCAAGAGATCTTGAACTAAGAATATGGCATCTGCTAATGCCTAATTACAGTTCTGATTAAGCACATGAACACATCCTTCTTCTCGCTCTTCTTCACACTTTACTTCTTCCTTTGAAAGATTAGAACATTATTCACACATATCACTCACACATCTCACTTCTTGCATCACATTCTCCTCAAAACAATCGATCATATATATCCACAATTCAGGATAACATCAACTACATGTCGGCCTAACAAAACATGAAATTTGTACAAACTATCAACCCAAATTAATAAAAACTTTATTAATGCGAATCAAATAATGTCAGTTGGAACATAGCAAGGATCCAAAAAAATATGTATCAAACATGAAACACCTTCAACAATTAGCCTCAAAGATCCACAACATGCTACAATCACCTTGTCAGCCATGAACATGAAAAACATGAGCACACAGAAAGAAAATCACCAATCACGAGCAAAAAAATTGATACGAACCAAAAACACGGATATAGCACGATCTAGAAAAATCCACAAGCATCATGAATCACCACAAAAGCATTCACAACAACTCAAATTACTAGAATGACATCATTTTATTTTAGGAACACCAACTAAAGAAAATAACAACTATCAGAACACAGATACTCATAACTTGATCAAATCTCTGAAACTTTTTATGGATAAACTAGATATACTTGAAAACAAACCATTTAATTCATAACTCCTTATCCTTAATATACTGAACTAGCCACCATACTGAATTTCATTGTATCACCAACAACCTACGACTTATTTTATTACAATTTTCTCAATATCCTTGACATATACGGCCTTAAATACATTATTTCCAATAGTGTTGACATCAATGACAACCACATATCAACAATATCCGACAATCTCCAACAATCACCCCCTTTAGAATTGATGCCAACACATGATGTGAAAAACACCATCAACGTTACTTTCTCTTAGCACTTTCTCCCCCTTAGGTTTTGACTCTTTTCTCCTTAACTCTTTCCAAGATTCTCACATGACTCTTCTCCCCCTTTGAAATCAATGACAAAGTTACACATTATATTTCTCCTCAAAATCTCTGAACCACATATCTAAACATCTAACTACTCCCCTTGAGTAGCAGCCACCACAACATCAACCTGGATTATAAGATATGACTATGAAATATGCGGACTGATGCAAGTCATTGCATTTTAATTCTAATTAGGAGGGGTAATCACCCCTACCTTCCCTCTGAGATACTCAAAAGTATCCTTAGGCAAGGGCTTGGTAAAGATATCTGCAATTTATTCCTTAGTAGGCACAGACTCAAAATTTGACTTCCTTTTCACTCACCTTCTCTTCGAAAAGTGAAACTTGATAGATATATGCTTGGTTTTTTAATTCAGCACTGGATTCCTAGAAATATTTATTGCACTTGAATTATCATAGAATATATCAATAAGTTCATCATATACAACTCTGATATCTTCCAACATATCCTTCATCCACAATACTTGATTACAATTGTTAGCAGCAACAATGTATTATGCCTCTGTAGTAGATAAAGAAATGGCATTCTACTTCTTACTTAACCATGAAATCAGCTTCTTTCCCAAGAAAAATGAACCACCACTAGTACTATTTTTGTCATCCACATCTCCTGCCCAATCAACATCAATAAAAGCACTCAAAGTAAGATCGTCTTCTTTAGGATACCATAGACCAAAATCAATTGTCCACTTCAAGTAATTGAAAAATCCTCTTCATAGTTGTCACATGAGATTCCTTAGGATCAACTTGAAATCTTGCAACAATGCATACGAAATTCATGATATCAGGTCTAGTTTGAGTCAAATAGAGAAATCCACCAATCACGGATTTGTATCTAGTTTGATTTGTTTTAGGAGAATCATCATCTTGAGTCAACTTACATCTGGTCACCATAGGTGTACCAACTGATTTGAATCTTCCATACCAAACATCTTTAGCAATTCTTTCACATACTTGGACTGAGATATAAAGATCCCTTTATCTAGCTGAGGAATTTGCAATCCCAAAAATAATTTCATTTTTCAAATTATAGACATCTCAAACTCACTCTGCATCTGATCAGCAAACTTCATGCACAAACTATCATCTCCTCCAAAAATGATATCATCAACAAAGACTTCAACAATCAAATCTTTATCATGATAAATCTTGAAATACAAACTACTATCAATAGTACCTTTATTAAATCCAAGCTTCAACAAATACTTGTCCAATCTGGCATACTAGGCTCTTGAGGCTTGCTTAAGTCCATACAATGCTATCTTCAACTAACAAACCATATCTCCCTAATCAGTCAATTGAAATCCACCAGGTTGCTCAATATACACATCTTCATCTAGTTTAACATTTAGAAATATTGACTTGACATCCATCTGATAAACTTTGAATTTTTTGTAAGCAGCATAAGCAATAAATAGTCTCACAACTTCAATCCTAGCAACATGAGAAAAAATTTCTTCAAATTCAATTCCTTCCGTCTAAGAATATCCTTTACACATCAGTCTTTCTTTGTTTCTAACAACTTCACCTTTCTCATTTTGTTTGTTTCGAAAAAACCCATTTAGTTCCAATTACATTTTTGTCCTTAGGTCTAGCAACAAGAGTCCATGTATCATTCTTCTCAATTTTCAGTAGTTCTTCTTTCATTTCTTCCATCCAATGTTCATCTTTGCATGCTTCATCAACACTATTAGGCTCAGTCTTTGAAATCAAATAGTATTCTTTTGGAATTCTTCTCCTAGTTTGAACACCTTTATTCTTATCACCTATACTCTAATATTTTGAATGATTTAGTCTTACATACCTTGGAGTCTTAGGTTTTTCTTGAACTTCACGCTCTTGTAATCTTACTTCTACACTTTCACTAGTTTCTTCCTCTTGATTTTCGTTATTTAGAGTTTGATCTTTCTTTCCTTTATCTGTATTGTTATTCTAATCATCTGAATCATATCCATGGGTTCTAGATGGTCTAAATTTGTCTTCATCAAACTTTACATTAGCGCTTTCAATTACTTTCCTTAATCTCTTATTGTAGCACCGGCAGGCTTTACTTTAGTAGAATAACCAAGAATGATTCCCTCGTCACTTCTGGCATCAAAATTTCCTATATCTTCATCTCTTTTGATATAGAATTTACTCCCAAATATTTTGAAGTATCCAATAGTAGGCTTATGACCAGACCATAGTTCATAAGGAGTCTTACCAGTATCACCTTTTACATGTACCCGATTAAGATTACAAATGGTAGTACTCACAACTTCTCTCCAATAGATATGATGAACATTTCCTTCCAGCATCACAGTCCTAGCAACTTCTTGAATTTTTTTTGTTCTTCCTTTCCACAACTCCATTTTGCTGAGGGGTCTGTGAGAAAGATAATTGTCTCTTTATCCCATGCTCTTCATAGAAATAATTAAACTTACCGAAAGTGAATTCACCACCTCTATCTAATCTCAGACATTTAATCTTCAAACCTATCTCTATCTCAACCATAGCCTTGAAAATCTTGAATTTCTCTAAAACTTCATATTTTTCCCTTAAGAAAGCAACCCACATCAATCTAGAATAATCATCAATAAGTATTATCAAATACATGTCTCCTTGTAGACTTCTAACTCTAGAAGGACCACACAAGTCAGTATGCGCAAGCTCCAATACTTCATTGAACAATGTTATTTTCTTCGGAATGAAACTTTAGTTTTCTTCCCTAACTGACATTCCTTGCATATAGTATTAGTAGGTTTTATCAACTTAGGAAGATCTCTCACTGCCTGTGTAGAACTTATCTTGATAATATAGTCAAACTTTACATGAAACAATCTCCTATACCACAACCAACTTTCATAAACTTGAGCAATCAGATAACTTTTACGAGTAGTACTTAGGTGAAAGATATTACCTTTTGTTTTTGTACCAGATGCAATCGCATTTCTAGAACTCCCCAATATTTTACACTTTCCATACTTGAATTGAAGATTATATCCCTTGTCAACCATTTGTCCAAGACTTAAGAGATTATGCTTCAAACCTTCCACATATAAAACATCATCAGTATTATGCTTACCATCAAAATAAATGGATCCTTTGCCATGAAGTATACCAGCTTTTTCATCACCAACTATTACAACACCACCATCATACTTTTCCAAGCTCACAAATTTACTTTTATCACCTGTCATGTGATGAGAGCATCCAGTGTCAATCACCCATTCATCTTTTTCTTCAACTCTGGCAGCTAGAGATTTTTCCACATTCATGCATCTAGTAGAATTAGTAGATACAAGATTATTTTACTTGATAGCAATACATACCCAGTCATCCTCACTTGCATTTCCTTTATCAGATTCATCATCTATCACACCTTCATCAACAACAAAATAATAGTTTCTTTGGAATCTAGGCTTGTTAGATCTTAGCTTAGGAACTATTTCAAGACACCTTGAGGGAAAATGACCTATCTTATTGCAAGAAAAACATTTAAGAGCCAATTTCCCTTTATACTTACCTTCTCCTTTGGCTACCCTCATGCTTCAAGCTCATCTAGTTTTCTCTCTTCTTTTTCAATCTCTCTTATTTACTACTCATACTTGGATGTTTTTCTAGAAGAACTTTCTCCAGGTTCATATCTCTAATTATCTTTCTTGAATATAGTAGCCTTGAATGAAGATTCTATCTTAGGAAGGAATTCTCCAAACTCACTTAACTCAAAAGTAGCAAGCTTAACAATCAACATGTCTCTAGTTACATTTTTCACAGTTTGGATCTCCTCAATAGAAATAGCTTTTTGTTTGTATGAAATAAGCAAGGATTTGAGCACTTTAGCAACAATATCTGATTCTTCCAATGTTCCACCAGCACATATGATACTACACACAAGTTCATTCACTCTCTACATAAAAGAAGTGATGTTCTCATCTTCACCCATTCTCAATGTTTCATATTTCCCTTTTAGGCTTTACGACTTAGCAATCTTCACATGAGTATCACCTTCATACAAGGTTTCCAACTTTTTCCAGATCTCATAAGCAGTCTTCAACTCCATTAAATTTGTCATCTCCAAATCATTCAGAGCACTCAACAGTGCTTCCTTAGCCCTAATATTGTATTCGACTTCCTTAATCTCACCTACAATAGAAGGACCATTATGTGGGATGATATATCTATTCTTTGTAATCATCTAGTAAGGTTCACCAATGCATCTCAGATGACACTCCATTCAAGTCTTCCAAAGAGAATAATTTTTTCCATCAAATCTTAGACTATCCTTCTTATATGTTGTCATCCTGGATCACCTCAAGCAATCAAGCTTCTCCAGAAGAACCTTCTCTAATACCAATTGTTGGTAGCACAAGGGCAGACAATTATGAGGGGGGATGAATCAGTTGTCATAGAAATTATACTTATTAAACTTATTCTCAGATATGATAAATAAACATGAAAGCATAAACCATCACCACATCAAAAACACACATCACACCAAGATCTTTTTGTGGAAACCATGTTAGGGGAAAAACCATGGTAGATGTTAATCCACAAGATTATACTTTGTTAAAAGTATTATAAATGGGGAATGCACATGCATTTAGGATCACTACCTAGAGCTCACTGCTCAAATGCAAAAAGGATTACTACCCAAAGGAAGACACACTGTCTTACAGTCACATTCAGATTACATCCATCCAAGAGATCTTGAATTGAGAATATAGCATCTCCTAATGCCTAATTACAGTTCCGATTAAGCATATGAACACATCCTTCTTCACGCTCTTCTTCACACTTTACTTCTTCCTTCGAAAGATTAGAACATTATTCGCACATATCACTTGCACATCTAACTTCTTACATCACATTCTCATCAAAACAATCAATCATATATATGCACAATCCGAGATAACATCAACTACATGTCGGCCCAACAAAATATGAAATGTGTATAAACTGTTGGCCCAAATTAATAAACAATTTATTAATGCAAATCAAATAATGTCAGCTAAAACATAACAAGGACCCAAAACAACATGTCTTGAACATGAAACACCTTAAACAATTAGCCTCAAAGATCCACAACATGCTACAATCACCCTATTGACCATGAACATGAAAAAAATGAACACACAGAAGAAAATCACCAATCGTGAGCACAACAATCGATGTGAACCAACAACACAGATAGAGAATGATCTAGAAACATCCACAAGCATCATGAATCACCATAGAAGCATTCACAACAACTCAGATTACTAGAATCTCATCATTTTCTTTTAGGGACACCAACTAAAGCAACAGAACAACTATCAGAACATAGATACTCATAATTTGATAAAATCTCTAAAACTTTTGGTGGATAAACTAGATATACTTGACAAAAAACCCTTTAATCCACAAATCCTTATCCTCAATATACTAAACTAGCCACCATACTGAACTTCATTGTATCATCGAAAACCTACAACTTATTTTATTACAATTTTCTCAATATCATCGACATATATAGCCTTAAAGACATTAATTCCAATATTGTTGACATCAATGACAACCACATATCAACAATATCCAACAATATCCAATAGTGTTGAATTTGCATGTGATATAAACATTCTTCTCCATTTGATTGGTTGGGAGAAAGAGCCTGCTTCTCACCAATGTTTGGATTTCCTTTCTTGTTATTGTGTGTGAAGTATCGTTTATATTTTCTTAGTGATTTCATATGTTTTTGATTTAATTAAGATTAGTAATCTCGCATATATATTATTGATTTAATTTTAATCGGTATGTCTATATTTGTTAAAGTGTGAAGTAATTTCTACTTGACAAAGATTATTATAGCTTGGTGTAAGTATAGATTGCAAGGACAACACGTATTAAGTGAACTAGTGAAATATATTTTGTTTTATGAATATTGAAGTAATCTGCCCAACTTTACCAAACCCTGTCGCCAGGATACATAGGTCCTGTCACCTGAGCTATTCAGCTCCTTTTGCCTGCACTATTTCAATACATCTTTAGCACTATATTATTTATATCATTGTTGTTAGTGTTTTTTATTAATGTTTGAAAGCATTTTGTAATTTTGAGACATTCTAAGAGTGTGTAATCCCAAGATATTGATTAAAGTCTAATTAAGAATTCTAAAGTATATGTGTTGGAATGAAATAGGAAGGTAGTAATTAAAGATAGGATTTCATTCATTTGCATCTTGAGAAGTGTTCTTTGAATTATAGATTAAAAGGTGTGATTTAATTAAATTTATATATGCATCTATCCCCCCTTAGTTCATTAGTTTCAGCCCTTAAGTAGATTGTCGCAACACCCTTCACAATTTTACAACTCCCAAATTGACAATTAAAAGATAAATGGAGGAAATTACAATAAAATACCCAAAGAAAAACCTAAAAACATGTACCAACCTAATAGGGTCACAAGAGAAATTTATCTTCATTCTTAACCTACATTTTAATCCAATCAACTTCCACATGTTGAGTAATGATATGCTCATGCATATCCACCACCTTAACTAGTTCTTGAGAAGGAAGTTTTTTTTGTTTCTTAGTCTTTCTTTGAGTATGGATACTCATAATTTCACATACAACTAAACCTTGATTACCCTTAAGCATGCCAACCTCATCACCATTAGCCTCTTTCCCCTTAATAGCCAATTCCCCTATCTAGTTAAGATATTTTACATTCAAAAGAGTGGGACCTTGAACCTTGTTGTGTAGTGTTGTTTGGTTGACTTTGACCACTATGCCTAGATTATCATATAATTTAATAGCCTTCTCCTCTAGGGTATAAATTCTAGATTCAAGATCTTTTTTCATGACCAACACATCATCAACAACATAATTAAGAATAACAAGCATTTTTTTAGTCTAATCCTCTATAATAGAATCCTTATTTTTGCTTATATTATTCTCAACATTATTAATCAAATAACACATCTTAACATTGATCTAGTTAACTTCACTGAAGAACCATTTCAAATCCTTAAAAAATTGATTGTACCATCTTTTTCCATGCCCAGGACATTGTTGATTTCTTCCCTATTACAATTAAATATATTAATATCATCAAACAAACTATCAAATGGAACATTATGAGTATCCTAATAAGTATAAACCTATATAGATATTTTACCCTTATCTTTACCATAAATATCTCAAAAAAAATATATTTTAGGGTCTGGGGGTCTCCTTTAAATCTATTTTAGAAGACTTGAGAAAATCCACTTCATCATCCCTAGTCCTGCCAACAAAATTATCCTCACCAATTTCAACCACCTTATCAAATTTCATGCCAACAATAGCATCTTCATCTGACTCCTTCACATTACTACTTTTAAAATTCTTCTTAGCCACAAATGATTGTCCCTTGCCTTTGACACCCTTAGAACTATTATCACCAAGTCTTGTGTTCTTTATTTTATAATTCAATGGAGGATCACGATCGTGATCCTTAGCAACATTAACCCCCCCTTTGACCACATTACTCTCCTCATTATCAATTTGAGGACTCTCCTTTTTCGAGGACCCTAGAAAAAACCAGCAACCGAGGCTTTGGAAGATTTCAAACCTTTACTCTTACTAGCAAGGAACACAACATCCTCAATGTCAATCTAGTAACCCCTATACCAAGAAGGCTAGGGATACTTCTTGAGTTTTTTCCTAGGCTTCAGATCAAACTCCTTAGGTTGTTCAAAATAAAATTCCATCAAAACATACTTAGAACTCTCCTCAACCCATTCATCATCCTCTAAATCCCTACCAGTATTATACCCCGATGAATCTTCCTTAAAAGGATGAGGTTTAGAATTATTTTGGGTGCATTATGGACATAGAAGGATTTAGCATATTCCATTAACAAAAAAATCAAGCCTTCATGTAAAATATAGTTATTAGGGCTCATTCCATACTCCTTTTATCCCATTTTCTAAAAGAGAGCAATAAGTAGTAAGGAAAAGAAACTAAATTTTTGTGTCTAAAATTATTTAAAAGTGAAACATAGAAAAATATATAGGTTTTTCCGAAATGAGTTGATAACAAAGGGGGTATGATGGACATATTTTCCTAATTTCATTCAAAATCCAAGCTTTAATATGCAAATGAAGAACAATAATTAAATCTAACTAAAACAGTAATCAATAGGTAGATTTAGAAAGGTAAAAAATGTTGTGTACCTTTCACCAAAATTCACCTTTTTAAGCTAACTAAGGACTCATTTTCCCTATGGAAAATGGGTCCTGGCTAGGGTCTTTGAAAAAATCTTTATGGATTCTCTTCTGCTTGGTTTGCACTTCCAAATTCTAGATGCTCACTATAGGAAAATCGAAAATAAAATGTATAGAGGTTTTTCCATGATTTGACAAATTTTCTTGCAACTTTGACAACTTTCCAACTTTCTTCAATTTTACTTTTCAAATGATCTTCAACCTAAAATCTATAATCACACATTAAAGAGAAAAATGTTGTTTTGTTATGGAATGGGGGTTTACGTTGGTCAAACCCCATTTTGGTAATTAAACCTTGAAATGAAATAGAAAAGCATGAAGGAATGATGAACGAACAACTCTATGTAACAACTAACCAAACCTTATTTGAAACCTTGGATAATAAATCTACAAACTAGCATGAAGTGGCTTCAATGAATATAGATCTTGATCATGAAACTTTATTAGAGATTATGTTGTTTGAATGCTTGATTAGATCTTGAACACTGCATCACCATAGGAGCTCAAAAAAAATGCATAATTTCATAAATCTATGACATGATGAAATGAATCTTGATTGTTGCAATAATCTTCAATAATCTACCCTTGAAATATCTTGAAATTGCTTTTGAATTCTCTTTATCTCATAAACTTTCTATTAGGACTTGATCATTACGTTGCTAGGATCTTAGGATGAAATATAGTCAAATAACTTTATATTTATATCTATCTTAACATTAATTCTCAAAATTCAAATATCATAAGCTGCCATTGAATTATATAATTGAAATCATTAAAATACCACCAAAAATATATTTCAAAGGGGGGTCCTAGGCCACTTACGTAGGACACACATCGATCAATGTGAAACATTATGTAAAAATAGGATCCTAGGACAATTGAGGACCCATTCGCCCTATGGTGAATGGTTCCTAGGTCACTTACCTAGGACACACATCTTCCAAAGTTAAGTGTTATGAAATGGAATTTATGAATGTTGAGTTTTATCCCTCAGAATTTGCATTTAATTAGGCTTGGATTTGAATTAAAGGGGCCAATTAAGGAAAATTAACCTCAATCAATTAATAAAGCCCTAGATTAATGTGAAAGTGAAAAGATACACCTTGCAACATTAAAAACAAGGCATAGTTAAGTCCATTTAATTAAAAGGGACCTAAACCTAATTTGAATATGAAAAACATATTACAACACTAAATCAAGGCATAATTAGGTTCATTTTATTATTAATTATTCCCAAATTAAGTGTGAAAAGGGGATAATTTTTCCTACACCATAAAAAGTATGAAATGATAACCATATATAGCAGAAAATCTACCATCTGGAGTAAAATACCTCAACAATACAATATCCATATCCCCCCATATAGGTTTAATGAACTTCCCGTTATACCCACCACAAGCAACTTTGAGCAATTTCTCCCTCTCATTCTTCTTGAAGAAGATTTTTCATTACAGTATTTGATGTCTACCTATCTCTGCAGATTTTCCTTCCATCCATTGGTAGGATTGTGATACTACCAATGAGCTTCTCTGTAATATTGAACTCCATGCCATAAACTCTAAGAACCCTATACTTCCACCCATTCACAAAGACTTGAGAAATTTGAAAATCAAAACCATGGAACTTCTCAATGTATGAGGTTACCCAACCTCATACAAGATCTCCCAAATCTTCTTATTCCTTTTAGTAGCTTCACAGGACACTCATTCCACTTGGCATCTATCCCCTCCCATGACAGTCAAAGAATAAGGCTCCTATGCACACCCACAATCCATGTGTGAGTGACATTGAAAATATTGTAATTCATCATTAATTATAAATATTGATCCTTTCCAAAAAATTCTTCAATCATTAATGGTAGTAGCATCGAGATGAGGGAAGTTTCCTTTCATTAAAATCAAAACCTTATAGTTTAGTGAGTGACCACCACCTGGCCACAAAATACCTTCCATATTGCATCGATTGTAAATCATGCTTGATAATATTTTGAACCTCAATGGGATGTGGTTCATTCAACTCCCATTTCCTAGGCTATGAGAAGACACTAATGTTTGCAAAATAATCTACAAGCCCATTTCCTTCATGAAAAATATACAAAACATGACACTCATCAAATAGAATCATGAATGATATTTTGAATGGACCAACAAGGAGGGTGAAATTTTTTAAGACACTTAATGATATTCAATGAGTCTCCCTCCAACCAAATCTTTGTGAATCCTTTATATTGAGCAAGTTTCAGACCATGATAGGCTGCAAATGCTTCCACAAAGTGGTTTGTTTGGGACCTTGTCACATTTGTTGACATGAATGTAATACCCAATTATATAAGTCTAACAAAACTTTGGAAATATTATGAGATTTTAATAGTATTTCTCATATTATATGTGTATGTATGTAGTTTGTATGGATTAATAAGTAATTTTCCATAAATTATATAGTTTGTGTTGTATGCAAATATATAGGTCAATCTTCCTTTGATTTCAATTCATTCTCCTCAAAAATGTGGTTACTTTATAGGCCAATCAATAGGCACCAATATATGACCTTACACCAATATCACATCATTCAAAACATAAACCATTAGTTTAAAAGAAAATATTCCTTCTTGTGCATCCATGATTGTGATATAACTAGGGAATCATATTGAGAGATAAATAAATCTATATTATGTGGTTCATTCTTGCAAAGTCATATATTTAGAGGTTTTAAGGTAGTTATTTTTTCTTATTTCAATGATAATATTTGGGGCTAAGTTAATAGGTTGGGTTTGTTTGTCATTAATTTTTAATTTTTAATTTTATTTTATTTTAATACCCATTAAGGTATACCCTTTATAATACCTTCATGAGTCTAAGCTAATATAAAAGAGGAGATGAACCCCACTCTCATAGACTAGTCCTTTGACTCTCCGTGATATGTTGATGAGAATATTTCACTTCCATAAATATATCCCTAAAATTGTGAGTGAGGTTTCATTGTAGGAAGTGCAACAATAGTTTTAGGACCCAATAAAGCCATAAAAGTAGATCAAAGAGAGATATATTCATGATAAATTGTATATTATGTAAGTTATTTTAGTCTAATTTTAGAATATTACTCCAAGTACTTGATGATTTAAATGAGAAGTTTATTTGAATTTTCATCAAAATAAAAATACATAATTGAAGAGAAAGGGGCATTAATAGATTCTATAATGATCAAGTGATTTAAATTAAATATAAAGATAGTAACTTTAATTCTATAATGAATTGTGATTATGTGAAATATAATATTTTTTTATGTTAAAAAAATCCTAATTTCCTAAAGAGGACCATTCCACATTTTAAAGATAATCCAAAAAAATTCTTAGTTTTGATTCATTAGGAATTTTTTTTAACTAGGCTTTAATACATCAATTTATCATTCCATTTTGGGGGTGAAAAATAATTAAATGGGATTTTACTAGGTAAATTTTGAAAGGATATTTTCACAAAAATATGGGTAGATGCATCAATGATAGTTATGTGAGGGAGGAAAACCATTAGATGCAAACAAGATTAAATGTGCTTGAAATGAGAATCTAAGCTAAGATCAAACACACAAATCGAAAATCTAATCCTACACATACGAAATGAAACTAAGCTATTGAAAATAGATCTAGGAAATCTATGATTACCAAATTAAATGCAAACAATAAGAAAAGTGTTGCCATCCCATATTGGAGTGTATTCACCTAATGTTGGATTGTTCTTATCACTGTGAAGCCTCCATAGTTCGTGTGCAAAGCTTTGATGAATTATGCGTGTTGGTTGATCAAAGAAAAGTTGAAGCTCTATCAATGGTGATCTCAACATTACTTCGTTGCATAAGGTATGTTGATTCTTCGATCCTTTTTTGTGAGGAAAGACATTTTTTATTATAGAAAATGATATTTTGAATGAACGATTAGGATTAAACCATGTTGATTCAAGATTGATGGTCAAAAGGTGTTGAGAGGATTCTAACATGAGAAGATTGTGCAAATTAGATTGTACAATCTGTGTGATTGAGGAATATATTGGTTAGTTAGGAATTAGAATGATCATTCAAGATTTAGATTGATCAGTCAAGATTTAGATGGTTGAGTTAGGAAATAGATTGATTAGTTAGAAAATTAGATTGATTAGTCAGTAAATTAGATTGCTCAATCAGCAATTGTAATTTTCTCAATCAGAAAATGGGTGGGGAATATGAATTAATTGATTTAATTAATTAATTCCTTTTTGGAGTTGCACATGCAAATCAAGTTTGACTTTTGCAAACAAAGTTGCATTATTTTGATTTGATTTTTGATAATTGATTTGAATAGTTTGATTTAATTATTCAAATTTTGGAGGGAAAGTGTCATAATTAAATTATTATGATTTAATAATTCAATTAACTTAGAATAAAAATGTGATTTAGCGATGTAACTAAATAATTGGCATTATTTAATCAATAAAGACGAAATAAAGTGGGATTAGGACTTCATTAAATAAATGTAATTTATTTAATTGGTCGAAATGATAGAAACATGAATTAATTAAATAATGTTCTTTTATTTAATTAACAGTATAATTAGGGTTTTTAGGACTTTATTAAATAAATAGAATTTATTTAATTCATCAAAAATGATGAAAAAGTTAATTAATTAAATAATGTTGTATTATTCAATTAATACAAGAATTTAGGGTTTTGTATACTATTTTGATATTGTGTGATGTTTTTGAAATGTTCTGGGACATTGCAGGATGTTGTGGAATTATTTTGAGATGTTCTAGGTTGTTTGTGGGATGTTGCAAGATGTTGCAGGATGTTTCTAAGATGTTGTGGGATGTTACAAGATGATTTTGAGATGTTGTGAGATGATTTTGAGACATTTCAAGGTGATTACGAGATGTTGTGAGATGTTGCGAGATGATGAATTATTTAAATGATGTTAAATCACTTTAATTAATAGACGAATATGAGTTCCAAAATGCTAGTTCACAAGCTAGGAAATTTTTAGGTGTCCACATTTTGCCCCTCTTTGATACAGTGTAATTTTGACCATTGTGCCAGAGAAAAGTTAGAAATTCCAACTGAAAAGTTACCCCAATATGCTCCAAAGTGCCCTAGTATGCCCTAGATGGGATAGCCTAGTGCCCCCTCAAGAAATTTGGTAAAAAATTTGGATAATGAACCAAATTGTTTGATAAGCTAATGTGGTGTGTTAAGTGTAAGGATTGATAGAAGAAATTTTGATAAGAAAATGTTAGCAAGATTTGAAGGATAGTTGATGTTGTTAGTCATTAATGAGTTGCTTTTGATTGGTGTAGAGGCTTCACAGTTTGAAAAATCTTGTTTGATGTAGCTAATAGATACAATGCACCAGAGTATTAATGACTAAGGTTACTTTGTATCCATCGTGTGGAATTTGAATCTACAAACGAGGAGTAATCTTTCTCATACCAGACATACGAAAACCCTATAGAGTGTATGGGTGAGAAGATTTAAAACATGTTGAAATAGTAACACAAGAGGTATTAAGAACCTAACATGCCACTACTACACAAATTTCTTCAAAATCACTTCCACACACAGAACAAGGCAAGTATTTGTCATGGTAATATAACAAAAATATCCAACAAATAACAAAATAAAATGATGCTCAATTGCCCCCATTCCTTCTCTAAATCCTTACAGACATCCTCAAGAGATCTTGCGAATGAGTTAATAATGTAAATTGAAAATATAAGACTACAAAAAGATAAAAACAAAGTTGTGGTATCACTCAATCTATCTGTTATGGTACTATTATCTAGTGTTGATCATGTCTATTGTAGAACGGATCCGCTAACACATATCTCAAGATGTTGTTGGGAATTGTCAATAGATAGGTAGTTATACTTGGATTTTCTTGTCTATTTGCATTCAAATCCTTTTGATTGATTTCTTGAAAGTTCTAGCTTTTGATGTTGCTTTGTTTGTTTTTTTGTTTTGTCAAAGGGTGAGTGTGATGATCTATTTATTATGGATGAACCTTTATTACATATAGGTGATGGTGGAAATAGGATTTTTGAGATTTTTCAAATGTTTTTGTGTTTTTCGATGTTTATTTGATGTTTTTGTCATTGTGTTTTCAAGATATGTGAATTTTTTTGTTTTGTCAATTATTGAGGAGCTATGTTGAGGATTTGGGGAGCCTCATATCACATGGATGTTTTTTGAGAGTTTAGACAACCCACAAGTGTCAGTTCCCTAGTATGTACCCTCTCACTTCTTTTTTTTGTCTTCTTATGTTCTTGTATTGCATGTCCAAAGTTTCTTGATTCAATAGCAAAGATCTGGTGATTTTTTAGCATCTGCATCATTTTCCTTGCATTTTCTAGGTCAAAACCTCACACTTGACCTTTAAACCCTCACACTTTCCATAGAACCTCGTACTTGACTGAAAACCTCACTTTTTCTTCATTCACTTGCTTTAAAAGCTCGCTTCTACTCTAAAACCTTGCATTTGCTTGTTGTTTGATTGTTTCCTCACCCTTTCTAAAGAACCTCACAATTGCTATAAACCCTCACATCTGATATCCTTGCTCTTTCTCTAAAACCTCACTCTTTACTTAAAACCTTACCCTTTTTTCATGTAATTTTCCTAAAACCTCACCCTTTACATAAACTCTTGCATTTTATCTAAAACCTTGCACTTGAATTAAACCCTTGGATTTGCTTTTAACATTTGCTTTCAAACCTTGCAGTTGACTTAAACCCTTGCATTCAAAAGTAGCATTTTCCTATTTGTCATCCTAGGTGTCATTTGTCATTGTGTTCATGTCTTTTGGTGTTGTTTTACATTTAAAAGTTTGCTATTTCCTTTATTTTTTTTCTTTTGACACTTAGTTCGTCCTTTTTTCTTGTTTGTTGAATTTTTGAAAAAATGTTATCACTTTTGACATAAAAGTTTCACTTTTTCTATTTTGTGAATGTTTTTGGATTGTTTCTTTTCAAATTTGCTTGGATTTTTTTTTTTCACTAAGCATGATAGAAAGCTAAGGGGACTGACCTAGGGTGTCGGAGGCTCATCAAAGATAAGCCTTGCCTATATTTTAGACGCAGATTCTCATAGTTCGCTTGGTTTTTTTTTAATGTTTATGTTCTTTTCTTATTTTGTGAATATTTTTGGATTTTGAATGTTGTGACTTCTTTTTTGGATTTTATATTTTTTGACTATTTTTGGATTTTGAATTTTTTGACTAAGTTGAAATAAAGCATGTTAGAAACCTAAGGGGACTGACCTAGGGTCTTGGGGGTTGTTAAGCCTTGCCTACGTTGTACACCCAAAAACCACATAGTTTGACCATTTGACTCAAAAAACATAAATTATTTTTGGATAATGAACATTGATAATCTAGATTGATATACGACTTCTGTGTCTAGAGGATAAGTTATGGGAAATTTACTTCAACTATTTGTGAGGTTCAATCAAATGTTGATATCTTAGAGTTGTTTGAGTGAAGGAACAATCCAATGATGTTTTTTTCTTTAATGTTTTTGTTGAACACCCAAAATACTAAGAGGGGGGAGGGGGGTGAATCAGTGTCTTCTTAAACTTATTGAACATACACCTTCCAAATACTCCAATGCATATAATAGTAAGAATGAGCAAGAGCATTATTAGAACATAAAATCACACAAAACATGAACACCAAGATTTTTATGTGGAAAATCCAAAATGGGAAAAACCACAATGAGGATTAGCTCACAATATAATATAACCGGTTATAAGATATTACAAAGGGTGGCTCACTACTAGAAGCCACTATCCAAAATGGAAGGCTCACTACTTAAAAATATATAATGGCTTATAGCCAGAATATGAACTGATAAATTTGAAGCTAACAAGTGTTGATTTAGTTCCTTTGATGCTCAGTAAACTCACCTACTAGCATATATATATTCACCTTGATTCATCTCCACATACCTGTCTATCTCTTTCAGTCTCAAAACTATCCAATATATATCTGACTCATCCACAAGCACCAATTAGGTGACCTAATCCAATTGAGAATGTTACAATATGATCATCTTGTATCTATTCTAGTTGTGGGATGGAGTCAGGTAGTATTTGTGGCATGTTTCTGAGGTTGGTTGCTCATAAACAAGTTGTGCACTTAGTTGCATGGTCTTGATGATTTGTTCCACATTCTATTGATGTTAAATATTATGAACTGTGGCTTGGAACTAAAGTATAGTTACTCATGAAGTATTAAAATCCATAATTTCAATAGATTTGAGTTAGAGAATTGCAAGTTACAAGTGTCAAAGTAAAATATGTGTTTGATGATTGATTGTGTATGATGTTTGAGTGTATGTGTTAGATAAGGTAAGTGTGTGCCAGCTGGAGGAAGTGTTTGGAGGTAAATAGGACCAATTGAAGTACATAGAAGGAAGCACATAATGTTATCTTACACTAGTAATAATATAATTGATTTAAGACCGAGTTGACTGTTGAACACCCAAAATACTGAGAGGGGGGTGAATCAATATTCTAAATAACCAATTAATTAAAAACCATCCAATTAAATTTTTTATCTAACTATAGCAATGAATGTAAACATGAAAGAGACCAAAAAATCACATAACACATGAACACTAGGATTTTTACGTGCCAAAAACTATATGTCAAACTTTTGTTACTTGTAACTTTTAGCTATTCAACCAAAATCACTAAAATCTTGAATATAGACACACTTATCGATTAGGAATAACATAACATAACCTCATAAGAAGATCTTATTACACAAGAAATTTTAGACTAAATTATTGGATTAATGTCTCCATTTTATTTATTGGATTAGACAAAGGCGTCAGCAATTAATGTTGGAATCAATGACAACACATTAAAAGGTTCCTTCTTCATTCTTTCAAGAATCTCTCCCTTTGTCATTGATGGCAACATGTGACAAAAATAAATCTCCAAAACTCAAAACATATACCACCAAAAAAACTTCAAGCATACAAGATCTCCCCTTTTAAGCATCATCTCCTAGAAAAATAAAAAACATCTCATCATTTTTATAACTTTTCTAGTACCAAACTTCTACCCAATTGTTCTCCCCCTTTGACAATAAGGACAAAGGTTGTGCTAGAAACACACATATAAGATCTAAATTTGATGTATATGTATAGAGAAGCAACTGAAATGTATTGAATCCCCCTCAAGGAGTTAACCCAAAAAAATCCAATCATATGTACTAAGAGAAATTGAAATCAATTGAAACAATGAAATAATATAAAAGTGAAATATGTTTACCCAGAGGAGGAGGCACCTTCAAGCTCTTTAAGGATTGCTTCCCAGGCAGATTTTCCTTCATTCCAAATATTCTTAGCAACAAGTGATTTGTACATAGACTCCAGCCCTACTAAGCTCTCCTCTCCTTCTTTTGGTGTACTTATATCATTATTTATCTTTGCAAGTCTTTATGCATTAGAAAGGACACTTGATACCAGAATGTGCTTGGCCTTCACCAAGTCCCCAAACTATCCAAATCTCCTTATTATGTCTTCTTTCTACCACTACAAGGTAAAACACTTATTTTGTAGATTTGTAATAGCAGTCCAAGAAGTGTAATCTCTATCTTGTGCAGGTTCAAAAGTACTAGAGGCATTAGATATTTGTCTCTATGGAATCCATTAATTCCTTAATGCCTTGAGTGGCATCTGGCCACCTCATGCAATACAAAAACAAAGTTTTCACTTCACCTTCACATTCTTGTAATTTTAGAAATTATTTTACTTTCTCATTTGCATATGCACGTCTATCCTGCAACACAAGTAGCCTCTTCTTAGTAAATCTTCACTCAACTTCCTTTTTAGTCTGCTCCTTTAGACCAAAGGCATATTCTTTGAGTGAATCTACCAAAAAAATTCAAATTTTCCATAGGTGTTAGTGAATTATCGATTATGGCACCGAGAGTATCATCCTATAGAGATCTGATTGTATCATTAATCAATTTTGTCCCCTTTTGATGAATCTCTATGATTTCTTTTCTTCTAGAGGCATGGAAATCATCTCTGAGCTTCAACTTCTGAATAGATGAGATCTTATTCAAATCTACATTGCCTTGGTACAATGGAGGTTATATCAACTAGGGAGGAATAGTTGGATGTTGAAATCTCATTTGCCTTCTCAAAAGATCCTTAAGTTTATTTCCAGAAGATTCTTTGGATTACTTTGTTAGATCCATAGTCTTTTGAGGCACTTCTTAATTCTTTTTGTAATAAGGAAAAATAAATAGGAATAACGAAAGCATAACAAAAACAACCACAAATTTTCCATATGATGCTAAGATCCCCAAATTAATAATGAAATGCAATGCAACAAAAGAAATCAATAAATAAGAATCATATCATGTTATTCCCATGATTGCTTGACTCATCTCCATTATTATTCTCAACTTTGCTTTGATATTTGCTTCAATTCCCTCAGATCATGAGTATGTACTATTAGCTTCTAAGTATTTTGACAACAAAACTTTGAAGATTGTGGTTACCGAAAACAGAATTGAAAAGCTTCTTTTATAGAAGATTCACAAATTCGACGGTTGATATTGATTTGAATTTGAATGGTCTAGATCAAGTGTGAGGACTTGGTTGAATAGTTCACTAACTTGATTGCTTAGTTTGATTGAATAGTTAAGTGATTTGATCGATTCATTTCAAGAGGTGTAATTGAGAGAGTTTGTGAGTCAGAATGAGCTGACAACTCAACTAGGTGAGTGAACTAAGAGAGAGTGTTAGTTAGAAAGAGGTTATAGATCAATTTGGTGAGTGAACTAAGAGAGAGTGTTAGTCAAAAGTAGGTGATAATTTTGCATGAGATATTTACTTAAAGATGTAGGAGACATGTGCTCAAATAGAAGAATTAATTATTAAATTAATTCCTTTCTTTTATGGAGGAAGTGTGTGCACATGATTAAATAGTTGAATGAACTATTTAATTTATGGAGGAACTTTAGGTGAGAAGATATAATTATTTAATTAAAAAAATAATCATTAAAATAATTAAATGTGGAAGAATGTGAATTAATTAGAATAAGTAATTAAATAAATTTAATAAACTTATTTAATTAATTAAAAGAAGAGATTAAAATTAAATGACGTAATTAAATAAATTTATGAAACTTATTTAATTAATCAAAAGAAGAGAATATGAATTAATTAAATGTGTAATTAAATAAATTAATGTAATTTATTTAATTAATCAAAAGAAAAGATTAGAACTAATTAGCAATGTAATTAAGATAAATTAATATAATTTGCTTGATTAATCAATTTTAGAAGAATTATGAAATTAATTAATTAAATGGTTAAAACTATTTAATTAATTAGAGAAATTAAGATATTAAGGTATAATTAAATGAATAAAATCATTTAATCATTTTGCAGGTATCCTGAATTGATGATGAAAAATGCAGTCATAGGCATAAGCCATTTTTTAGTGTCTATAGTTTGCCTCTCTTTGACATAATTTCATTTTGGAATTTGTGTCAAAGAATAAAAAATAACATGCCCTAGTCATGCCCTAGTATGAAACAGGTAAAGGTATGCCCCCTCGGGAAAATTGACAAATTTTTGAAAAATTTAGAAAAATTTAGAAATTGTCCTAATTAGGTAATTGGATATACATAAGTTCAATGGTGGTGAAATAAATTAGTTTCAACAAGGTTTAGTACTTGAAATGTTCATTGGAAGTACCAAAATAATGCGTCCAATACATTAGGGTTCAAAGAAAACCCTAAAAACCCCTAGGTATAAATAGAAATTTGGTAAAATTGAATTCATTTTCACCCTTGAAGATTGAAAACTTGTAATTTTTCTCTAGATCTCTTTGCAAATGTCTCTCATTCCATACATTGAGCATCGTAGATATTGCATTAGGACCTTCCAATAGCCAACTGACATAGGAGAGTTGGCATGTAACCCAAATCCAACTTTTGAAATTTTAATTTTCACGCATTTTTAGGATGTTAAATTATGTTTTTCATATGCGTCATTTGTTTTGTGCCACAAATGCATTCGTATGTGAAACATTTGTCTGCGATACGATGCATTTGCAGAAACACATGGGGGTTTTTTGTGTGTATTTGTGAATCAATGCATTTGCTCGTTTTTGAATCACATGTTCTTTAGTAAGTTGCATATGATAGGGCTAGTGACACATTTGATTTTTTGTTTCGCATTTGAGTACCACATGTCACATTTTCATGGTGAGTTGCATCTGCTAAATGGTGTGACGCATGTGATTTGCATGATGCATTTTTATTATGCATCAGATTTGTGGAATAAAATTATATACACCTAAAAATGGTCTGGAGAATCCGATTAATTAAATACAAATTATTTAATTGATTATCCTAAATTCCTCTACTATTTGAATAAATAGAAATATTTATCTACATAGTTCACATTCACATTTAAATTCTTCTAAATTCTTCTATTATCTCATCTTAATTAAATAAACAAAATTAAATACTTTGTTTGATTTAATTATCATTTCCCTATTTTTTTCTATCACATCAATCTTTAATTAAATAAATAAAGATTCAACGCTTTATTGATTAATTGCCATTATTCCTCTGTTTAATTTAATAGACAAATCCTATAGTTTGTTTTATTAAATTATTTATCCCCCTTTTTTCTCAAAATTAAAGGCATAAGGAATATTCCATCTATATTTCCTCAAAATCAAATTAGATATCCTATGTCTAATTTACGTCTAAAATCATGTCAAATTAATTGATTGAAACTTCATGGGAAGTTTTGGAGACAAATTGAAGAAAAATTCCGAATTCTTCTCTCAATCCTCCTCCATCAATCTTTCCTCTTCTCTTGCTTGGTGTTTTCATGGGTAGAGAAAATCACCAAAATTCTCTCAATCTCCTCCATCTCTCACCATTCAATCCTTCGGATTGAATCCAAGCCTCTCAATGCCATCCCTGTGCATTTCTACAGCCAGGAAATCTATAAATACAGCCTCATTCAACCAAGAAAGGATCCAGATAATCTAACTTATGCACTCTTACTTTGTAAGAATTCAAGCATCAAGCATTCAGCATTCAAGCATCAAGCAATCAAGTTTTCATATCATGGCTGCCTCCTGTAGCTCTTCATTTATCAATAATTTCATGTCAAGACTAACTTAGTTTCTTTGAATCATTTAGAAATCATCATATAGGATTAGTTTCATGTATGTAGCATCCATCTCATTCTTCAGATAGTCATTTTAACAGTCGCATTCCTTACACAATCTGAGAACCACAGTGATTTAATAAATCTTTGGAGATAGAGAGCAATATGATGCTTTCAGTAGATTATTGTTTTGAATTAGTTCAATTGGATTTGTCTTTGATATAATGTCGTATTAAGAAGTGGCTTTTGTGCTTTACACCTTACTCACACTTAAAATTTGGCACCCACCATGGGGCATTAACCCCAATTTTATCAATTTTTCTTAAAAGTGTTGCACAGGTTTCTGGCGTGTTCTGTTTCAACGCTTTCGTCAAAAACTATAACGCATATGTGGCAAACTATGGCTCTTCTATGCTCTGTTTCAATGCTTCCATGAAAATATAGCTCATCCATCAAAACTTTCAATGCTTTCAACTCTAGCACTTCCATGACCTATTTCGGTGCTTTCGTGACTAATTTCCAAAAAAATTTGGTGTTCTATTTCGGCGCTTTCAAGTTTAGCGCATCAAGTAAAAGTTATAGCGCTTCAGTGGACTATTTTAGTGCTTTTGTAAATTCAGTCTGAATCTGACGTGACCGCGGCCAAATTTTATTTTTTTCACAGTTAGACTAAATTTTTTCAATCCTAGGATAGTCATTTCTAGTTTCTAAAATTTATCAATCCTAGGATAGTCACTTCTGGTTTCTAAAATGTATCAATCCTAGGGTAGCCACTTTTTGTTTTCTTGAAGAAAATTTATCAATCCTAGGATAGTCATCACATTTTTACAGTATAAGTTAAAAAGAACATCACGATTTTTGTGAAGCAAGACCTTCACATAGATTACAATTTTTTCTTTTTGGGCTTAAAACAGAACAACTTATATGTTGTGCTTGTGGTGATTATGCTTATGCTCTCCCCTTAACTGGGTGATCAAGGCACCAGATTCATATTTACTTCATGCTATTTACACTTTATTAAATCCTTTAGAAGGCTTGTCGTAGTGGGAAAAAGTACTCACCCTACGGGAACTACCTAAGTGGGAATGCCTAAAGCCAAGGATTCCAACCCACTATAATCAAAATGCAAGATATTGATGAAAGTACAACTTGATGGTAGTGAGCAAGATAACCATCCCAAAAATATTTGTTCTAAAGATTGGGAGGTCTCTTGAGGGAGTTTATCAATTGTCGCACCGCACGGAAGCCCTATCTACGAACCATAGAGTAGTATCCTGTCGAGTCAGTAACCATACAATGTCATACTCGCAATGCAAGGGGAGGGAAGAATCTGCCCCCAAGACAATCACCATATAATTTCCAAGGACCGTTTACTCAGAGGATGAGAAATCCAAATCTGAGTACACGCCTAGAAACGACAAAAACATGGGCACCCTCTAGGGGGTGACACGGCTGTGTGCATCAATGCAATTCAAGATGTGGGTTGTGAGTATAACGATGATCTATTTGTCCTTAAGTGTGAGTCTGTCTGATTTGTGTACATTTTTCAAAGCAACCCATGAAAATAAATAAGGACCATTCATGGCTCTTGAACATACATGATCTATTCAGTTTAAAACAATTATCTCACAATTCCTTGCAGTGTTTTCACAAAAATCATTAAAATCATATTAAGGATCATCCTGAAAACAACAAGTCAAGTTAGGTCAAAAAATTCATGATTCGAAAGTGGAAGTCCACCACATTTGTCAAGAGAAAAATCAAAATCACCAAACCCAGGAAACCTTTCGGTTATCGAGATAATTTAAGAAGAAGGCTTTTTCTATAGCAGAATTAAAAAATATTTTTGCAACATAGAACATTTATCCAAAGATATCACGATTTTGCTAGGGCTCACACTTTAGATTACGCAGTAGAACCACTCTATTCATGAGCCTTCTTTCAAAGGAGAGCTCTCACACAGTATCACAACCGTAGTCAATGCATACATCATTCTTATTTTCTAGAACCCAGAATACAATATGCCACAAGGCCTGATCAAATTTTACAATACAGAGTCTTAAAAGTCCTATTTTTAGCACTTTGAAAAACCTATTTCAGCGCTTTGGGTCACTATTTTAGCACTTTCATAAAATAGCACTTTCGGGCACTGTTTTAGTGCTTAAAGTCTTTATTTTAGCGCTTCCATCAAATGGTGCTTTCATCATCTTTTCCAGCGCTTTCGGGCACTATTTCGGCGCTTTTGTCAAGATAGTGCTTTCATCACATTTTTCAGTGCCTTCGGGCACTGTTTTTGCACTTTTGTCAAGATAGCGCTTCTGTCACCTATTTCAGTGCGTTAGGACTCTGTTCTAGCACTTCTGTGAAATAGTGCCCTTGTAGTCTCTTTTAGCACTCTCAAAACAAAGAGTTCAAAAATTGTACTAGTCAGTCAGTCTATCATTTATCCATAGTTTTTTATCATAACACAAGTTTCTTTTTATCAAAATCACTATCTAGGAACCGGAATCAGATAGGTTTATACAAATTTCCAATCTTATCAACTGAAACAAGATCTCACAAATCAGAAGTGTCAAAATCAAATACACAATCAATTACTACACTGAAGTTTCATCATCAAGATACTATCATCCTTTATCATGAAACCAAGTATAGTAATCAAATTTTTAACATAGTCTCATCAATAAGATCAGTCATCTTATTCGACTTTGTTAAAAGTTCAATTGAAATTTTCCTAGCATAGAAGATCAACATTTCAAAAGAAAGAGTAAAAATTTGTATGCCAATCTTTGCTAGGTCCCAAAAATAGAGGCTCTTAGAGCAAGAACTTCCAACATTGCAAGCAATGGTAGAAGAACAAAATAACTCTATAGGATATTCAAACAACTCAAAAATATCCCAAGTTCCATAAATTTATGGAAATGATCTTAAAACAAGACATGGAGAAATATCTTTTGATGTTGGCTGAATCGGGTGCTAAACTTCCCAAGGATTTTGACGTAAATCATCTGGAGGAAGCACTTGGAACAAGTGAGACTGAAATACTACAACCCACACAAACAATAGAACCAGTTGTTGCTTTGACATCCCAAATACAAATGTTACAACAAAAAATACAGGATATGACGAAAGGGAGTACCAAAAGATATGCGATACAGGACATTTGTTCTTATCCTTTCAATGCAATAGTCATCTTGATACCTTTTTCTAGACATTGTGAATTCCCAAATTATGACAAGTACAATGGAAGAACGGATCCAATAAATCATATCCAGGAATTCAAAACAATGAGCCTTGAGTTTTCCCAAGAGGAAACTTACTTAATGAGATTATTCCCAAGGAGCTTGGGAGGATCATGTATGGAGTAGTTCTCAAAATTACAACCAGGTATTAGAACTTTTGAGGAACTTGTCAATAGGTTCATCTCCCAGTATTCCTTTAACATCCAACATGATGTTACAATAAAGGATCTTTATAACTTAAAAAAAAACAAAGGGGAGACGTTCTTGTCTTTTCTACAAAGATGCCGATGATTGTTTGCTAGATATCCTCGATCCATTCCTAACGAAGAAAAGATGGAGTTGTTCATTGACCACTTGACGGAGGAAATGAGTTATAGACTTGAATTGCAATGTCCTCCCACTTTTGAAAAAGTCATAGAAAATGGTCTTAAAATTGAAGAAGCACTAGTCAAAAGAGGATTTATCAAGCATTTCAACGATAAAATGACTCACACAAATAACTCCTCCAATCAATACTCAAGTAGTGATAAGCCAAAATTTTGGAAAAAGAATCAAAACATGACTATCAATGAAACAACAAATGATTCCCAAAATGTCAAACCAGTTTTTAACTTGACAGCATCTATGTCAAAGAGTCAAAACAATGATCAAATTGTCAAGACAAATTTCATACAAAGCAACAAAATCGCAAAAAAATAGTCATATCAAAAACCATCAAATCGGCGTAGGTTCACACCTTTGGGCCAAATGATGGAATCAGCAATGAAAGAAATAGTCACCAGTAGCCTTATCACTGCATGGGAAGCCTGATTCTGGGATCCAAAGGTCAAACCATCATGGTGGAATGACTTAGATTACTGCAAATTTCATAATAACAAAGGCCACAAAACCAATGATTGTATGGAGTTGAAACACATAGTACAAGATTTGATCAACAACAACAAAATATATGTGGAGGGATCTCAAAAAAATAATGATCATTTAGCGTTCAAAGACCCTTTTCCAAACTATGACAAAGGAGGATCATCCTGGGAAAACAAAAAAGGTAAGAACATCAACCATGTCTATGACACAACAATCCTTTGTCTATCTGAAATAGAGAGTGATCATATAGTTGGTCACAAAATTGGTGAACCCAAAACCAACAACACTACCCCTTTGGATTTTCTCCCAAGCATACAAAACTCTGAAAATTAAATCAATGTATTAAAAATTAGAGATTGTCAGGAACATCAACCAGCAAATGTAATGACTAGGGGGCAATCCAAGGTAGTGTTAAAGGAGTTGGGTTTACACATGCAGCTCCACCTCCATCTCATTATAACATTGTCGATCAACTACAAAACATTCCTGCACAAATATCGATACTCGAACTCCTTAAATTATCACCATCGCATAAGGAGGTTTTGGAACAAGCATTAGTTGCCACTACGGTACCAAAGAATCTAGATGTTTTCCAGTTCCAAGCTATGGTGGGGTATTTGACTACCCCGCATTGTCTATCATTCTCTGAATAGGATGATGTCTCACTAAACCATCCCCATAATACTGCACTACATATCGAAGTCTTAATCCATAATCATCACGTCAAGAGAGTCCTAATAGATGGGGGAGTTGGTCTGAACATTTGCACACTCAAGTTAATCCATGCACTAGGCTATTTTGATGATGCTATTGGTGCTTGAAGGAAAATGACTATAAAAGCCTATGATGAGGAAGAAAGATTGTCTGAGGGCTTGATTGTGTTACCCATTCAAGTGGGACCAATGATGAAACACATAGCATGTCAAGTATTAGAAAAAGAGTTAACATACAACATACTATTAGGATGACCATGGATCCATGAAATGCAGGTCGTGCCTTCAACATATCATCAATGTTTAAAGTTCCCAATAAATGGGCAAGAGGTGACTATATATGCTGATTATAATCATCCTCAACATTGTGACACACTTAGGATCTCTCAAGATACTTTTGTGCCTCAAAACCGGGAAGAATCCAGTTCAAAATCATCCAACGAGGAAAAAAATCCAGGCATCACCACCAAGTGGGTCGAGAAGAAGGATAAAGAAAAAGAAACAAGTCCTGTTGAAACTCAATCAACAAACAATCCAGATCCACAAACTTCTTTATCACAAAAATTTCAAGAGCAAGTCCAACTGATAGAAAAGGGAATAGGGAATATTCTATGGAGCAATCGCTTAACCTTTCATAGTTAATGCCATCTCCTAAGACATATGGTCAACCATCTATGATCAAACATCAAACATCATTACCAATCATAGTTCTTGAAGAAAGGTTTGTCAAAATCGGTACCATAGAGGATGAATCACACAACAAAGCAATCGTAGAATGGCTATACAAAGATGAGGAACCCTCGACATCCAATATCAGTATCAAAAATATCAATATCAATACCGAAAAATATGGAAAAGGGAAAGCTATCCTAGAAAAAATGGGTTGTGAGGGACAAGGACCTATTGGATTAAGGAAGGATGGAATCATAGAGCCTATTCAACCCCTCACTCTCCATTCAAAAGAGAAGCCAGGACTAGGATACTTTGAGGAACAAAAATAGGAGATGACAAAGAAAGTTGTAGAAAGGATCCTTCAAATTAGAGATAGATCTAAAATAGATTCAAATGAATATGAGTGGGATTTGTGTTCCGATATATCTTTCACCGATATTCAAGTTGATGTAATCTAACAATATGCACCTATGTGTGAGGAGGGACAAGGCTCTGGGTCTGGACCATTTGTACCAGGATCACTAAATATTGATGACTCAAGTGGGGACAAACAAAATTTGAGTGAACTAGATGATTTTGAAGAGGGTACCATCATTGATCTCGCTATCCCAAATGAAAACTATGATCACATTACTGTCCTAACCCTTACTTCCATCGACCTAATTCAATTCATTGACTTCATGGCTTTAATCCATCCTGAACTTATTGACTGGGAACCTATCACATGTTTGAATGTACCACAATTTGCAAAAAATGATGCCATCATAAATTTCCTATGTCATGATGAACCTGGTACAAGTTCTATCTATAATACTCATAACAAAAATGACTCGGCAGGAGGGTGTCAAATCTTCTAGTTGCAAAAGTGAAAACAGGGAAAATAGATCTAAAGGTGAAAACCATTTTATGGCAACATTAGATCTGGAAAAAGAAAAATTAAAGAACGCATCTAACGGTGAAAACCTTTCTGAGGCACCAAAGGATGGAATATTTGACACTCTTCTGGAACATTATCATGAGCGATCATCAGTCCTGGTAGAATCAACACAGTCTGTGAACATCGACACTGAAGAAAAAGCAAAAATCCTACATCTAGCAGAATCCATGACAGATCAAGAGAGACCAGAATTCATCAATTTCTTTAAGGAAAGAAGCATCAAATTCACTTAGTCATATTCCAATATGCCAGACTTGGATCCAAATCTTCTCATGCATCATTTGTCTTTTCCCGCAAGAATCAAACCCGTCAAGCAAAAATTGAGAAAAATGCATCCCCATATCGCATTAATGGTAAAAACTGAGTTAAAGAAATTGTTGTATGTAGGATTCATAAGGTCTATAGACTACACCAAGTGGATATCAAACATTGTACCTATTTCAAAGCCAAACAATAGCATCAAGATATGTACGGATTTTAGGAACCTGAATAAAGCATGCCCGAAGGATGATTTTCCATTACCAAATATAGACATCATTGTGGACTTGATGACAGGGCATGCCATGTTATTAATCATGGATGATTTCTTCGGGTACAATCAATTCAAAATAGCTCTGGAATATCAGGAAAAGATAGCTTTTCCATGTCCATGGGGAACCTTCTACTCGAATGTCATGCCATTTGGTCTGAAAAACGCAGGAGCCACCTATCAAAGAGCAATGACAACAATCTTTCATGATATGATGCATGCCTTCATGGAGGATTACGTGGATGAAATTTTGGAAAAATATGGTTCTATGGAAGGACATCTGCATATCCTAGGCAAAATATTCACATGGCTAGAAAAATTCAATATCAGGCTAAACCCCAAGAAGTGTGTCTTTGGGGTCACATCAGCAAAACTGTTGGGATACATTGTCTCAGAAAAGAGCATTGAAGTGGATCCAGTGAAAGTTAAAGAAATAATGGAGATGCTGCCTCCTAAGAATATCGGTCAACTCAGATCACTATAGCAAAGGCTCCAATTGATCAGGAGATTTATCTCCCAGCTGGTAGACAAAAGTCATCTATTCAATCATCTGTTGCATAAAAGTGTGGTTTTCAAATGGGATAATGGGTGTGAAACATCATTCAATCAAATAATACATTATCTAATGTCACAACCCATTCTCATGCCACCAACAGCAGAAAGACCTTTGATATTGCATATTGCAATGACAGATATCTCTTTGGGGGCACTATTGACGCAACAAGATTATGAAGGAAAAGAACATGCTATCTATTATATCAATAGAACATTAAATGGCTATGAAATAAACTATACTTTCATAGAGAAGTCATGTTGGGAGGTGGTGTTTGCTACTCATAAGCTAAGACACTATATGCTGACTCATACAATCAAGCTAATAGCAAAGATCAACCCTTTAAAATATCTACTCAGTAAGGCTTCCTTAACAGGTAGACTGGAAAATGGGTCATGCTATTAAGTGAATTTGATATCCAATATGTGGAGATAAAATCTATCAAGGGTCAAGCAATCACTGAATAGTTAGATGAGGCTCATCTACCAGATGATCAACCAATGATAATGGAGTTTCCAGATGTAGACATTCTGATAGTGATGCCTCAACAATGGGTATTATATTTTGATGGATCATACAGACAGCGAGGATCGGGAAAAGGGATTTTGTTCATCTCTCCCCAAGAACACATCATTCCAAAATCATATAGGCTGATGTTTCGATGTATAAATAATGTGGCAGAATATGAAGCATTCATCATTGGGGTCAACATAGCAATTCAATGGAAAATCACGGACTTACAAGTATATGGGGACTCTCAACTAGTCATTTATAAAGTAAATGACGAGTATCAAACAAAGATGAAAAGTTGATGCCCTACAAGCAAAAAGTAGATGATCTAAAATAGTTCTTCATCAATATCAAGTTAGATCAAATTCCAAGGGTAGAGAATAAAGTTCCGGATGTTATGGCCACAATTTCTTCATTATTACAATTGCCAGAGAAACGTGATTGTTATGAGTTTATGGTAGAACAAGTATCATGTCCTTCCCATAATAAATCAGAATCCACTACCATATGCCATCTAGAAACCATTGAGACCTCCATCTATTAAAAAACCTATGCTTACTTGAAAGATGATATCATTCCTCTTGATCTTTCCAGGAACCAAAAACGAAAATTCATCCGCCAATCCGCCCGACATACTTTAATCATAGACATCCTTTATCATTGAGGTCTTGATGGTACCTTACTCCGATGTCCAAAACATGATGAATCTGAAATGACCCTACGAGAGGTTCACGAGGGTATTTGTGGCACTCATTCGAGTGGGATAACTCTAGCCAAGAAACTCCTCTGTTTGGAAAATTATTGGCCATGCATGGAGAAAGAATCTTATCAGTTTGTTAAGAAATGTCAAAAGTGTCTGGTCCATAGTAATCTGATTCACACACTGGCTCAGGAATAACATCCCTTTACATCAACATGGCCTTTTTGTCAATGGGGACTGGATCTGGTAGGAAATATACATCCCTCTTCATCCAATGGACACAAGTTCATTATCACAGCTATAGAATATTTCACAAAATGGATAGAAGTAGTGCCTCTTACAACCATCACTGGGAAGCAGATTTCCTCTTTCATCTTGAATTACATAATCTGTCACTATGGAATCCCTCAATCCATTATCACTAATAATGGATGACCTTTCAAGAATCAAGATGTCCAAGAACTATGTGAAAAGTTCCATATCCAACATCATTTTTCAACACCGTACTATCCTCAAGGAAATGGCCAAGCAGAGGCCTCAAACAAAACGATTCTAAAAATTCTAAAGAAGACGGTTAATGATGTTGGACGTGATTGACATGTTCAACTAAATCCTGCACTATGGGCCTATAGAACAAGTATCAGAACACCAATAGGAGCTACACCATATGCCTTGGTATATGGATCAAAGGCCATATTACCCATCGAAGTAGAGATTCCATCACTCTGAGGAATCATTTCAGATGAAGACTATAGGGTGTCTAGACTGTAGGAACTGGAGTTGGTGGATGAGCATCATCAACAAGCTCTTAATCCTCTAACGACTTATCAACAGAGAATTTCAAGGAGTTACAACCACAGGGTAAAACTGAGGGTCTTTCAGGTTGGTGTTTTGGTTCTAAAAGAGAACCCTAGGAATCAACAAGACAGGGAGAAGAAAGGGAAATTTGAGCCTAATTGGCTAGGTCCTTTTGTTGTCATATCAGTGTATGGATCAGGGGCATATCAACTATCAATGTCAAAAGGGGATTTGTTTGATGAACTTATCAACAATATCCATCTAAGAAATTTCTACACTTGAATCTCCTAGTGCACAGGTCAAACTTCTGAAAATGGTTTCCTTGATGAAAACCTCGCAAACAGGCATCTTGGCAACACAAAAATACAAAAAAATAGAAAATACAAAAAAAAAAGAAGAAGAAAGAAAAAGAGAAAAATGAGAAAAGTATACAAAACAAAGGGTGTAATCAAAACATATGGTGAAAACCTAGAAACAGGCATCGTATTTGATTCTAAAGATCAGCTTTCCCATCTATTTTAAAACATATCAAGATCATTAAATATGGCAGTCAGTACCATCTTATATCATACCATTAGTCTGGCCATCATTAAATCCATTATCAAAATCATTTCACATGGTCATGTCTCACTCGAAAGCTTGGGGGAAACATTTGGATATCACTAGGGACAACAAAAACATCGATTTCACCAATATGGGAGAACAACAGTATCACATGAAAACAAAAAAAAGATCAAAATGCAACATCGATCATCAATCAGAATTGCATCAAACATCCGTATCATATCAAAAAATCCAAAAACATGTCAAGAAGTCAGTCTAGAAAAGCAAAATCCAAAAAAACATAGGTTTGTGTCAGTCAAACTATGTGGTCTCTACGTGTGTAACGTAGGCAAGGCTAATCTTTGATCAGCCCCCGAGACCCCTAGGATAGGTTATTAGGTTAGGTCTTTGGTCAAAATCAGAAAATCACAAAAACATCGCAAAATCAAGATGGATGATCTACAATCTGAAGAATGATTGAAACACTCTAAGTAAAAATGGACAATTGTACTTTTTGATTATCATTTCTTTGGAGTAACTCGATGATGTATTGCACTAGAGAAACAAGGATGAATAATGATATTTTTATTGTCAGCTATCTTAAAGTTAATCATATAAATGTGTGAATTGTCGAAGGATGTGCTATGCAAATGTATCACCAATGACATTTAAAAATTCACACACTAAAATTATTAATCTTTGTGTATTTACACAATGAATGCTCAGATCATCTCAGTTCTATTATACCTAGATGCTTGTGTTCACTTGCAATATCAAAAATCATGAAAGTAATACTTAGGTCATCATTGGTCTAACACATACCATTGACGCTTGTACTCACTTTCAACATCCAATAAAAGCTTTATGATGATACCAAGCACAAAAGTATTGTTAAAAAGACAATGGTTTTTGCATGTAGTTTCATGATAAAATTAGACTGCATTTATAATAAACTTATTATCTGCAAAGTATTTGTTGCATAAGGGATTCCAATCAATAATTATCTTTTCTATAATCATGACTAAGTATACATGACATAAATCCAAAATCATCAAAAACATATAGAAGTCATCATTTCATCATTTTAGTTTTCATTATTCATATATTTTAAAGTTATGCATTTATCATCATTATATCATTTGTCATCAAATACATCATGCATTACATCCATAGATTTTATCATAAATAAATGAAAGTCATGACATTATCCTCATTATATTATCTATACATCCATTATTATCATTTATCATCATGTCATATCATTTATTATCTATACATCATCATTATTATCATCATTTAGAATTTCATACAGTACATCATACACCCGTACATCATGTAAATATCACATGCATTCATCATCGAATCATACATGAAATAAAAAGCATTCATATACATCATTACATGATACATCATCACAAAATAAATGCATCCATCAAATATAAACCATAGACCATCATAAGATAAAATCAACTACATCTCATATATATCATCAATGTCAAGTATATAATGAAGTCTAAAACAAAGATACATCATAAAAAATGAGCTAAATTGTAGTATACATCATGTCTCAAAAGAAAATATTGAAATCAAAATAGCATCTATGATCTACTATGTCTAGAATGTGCAGGCCCAACAAGACCATTACCACCCCCACCCCCAGAAGGACCAAGATCTTTGGGATCTCCTTGAGGAGGCTATGTCACACCCTCACTGACTATCTGGGTGCGAGTCTAACTAGATCTCGATGGGGCATAGCTAACTCTGCAAACAGCAGGCACTGGATAATGATATCTACCCTGATAGAACTCTGCCTCTCAGCTAGCCCGCAGAACCTCTCTCATATAGTCTTCCACTGAGGTACCATCTGCCACACTCTGTAAGGTCTCATCTATCTCTGTGCCCTCTCAGCAATCTTTCGTGCACTGTCTCGCTCAGCTGTCAATGTAGCAACCTAAGTTTGCATAGTGGCCAACTGTCCATGTACCTGCGCTAGTGCCTGAGCCTGCATATGAGTCTACGTCTAAACCAATGAACCCAGAGCCTATACCAACTATCCCTGTAGCGTCTGTACTTGTGTATGGAGACCTGCAATTTGTCTCTGATAATTGACTGATGGTACCACCAGTACTCGCCTCTTGTGAGGCCTACTAGATGAAGGACCGACACTGACTGGCCCAACCCCTCTACCACCTCCACCACCACCATCACTATCATCGCTATCACTACCATCACTACCACTCTCTGTTCTACTACCTAATGGAGTATCAACCCCACTATCCTTTGAACACTCGACAGCATCCTCCTCTACAGATAATGGTGTTGGCTCATTTGGAATGGTGATACGAGGATGTGGAGTCAAATCCAAAAATGCAGCATACTCCTTTGTCACTGTCACCTTTGCAATGTCTCTGTGCATGTCCCAAGCTGATGGTTGCAATGCCCTACATCCCTCTACTAGGACCTCATATGATAGAAAAGGTCCCCAATCCATTACATCACTCCATTGCCTAGCACAGTGGGCTACCCCTTGAGGTATACATTGTACGATGCCATACTGCCTATATACTCATCGTAGCAAAAATCTCTCCAAAATGAAAGGTTTCTTGCCAATAAGATACATGGAATCACAAAGATACCCCAGCACTGCATCGTCCTCGTCCCACTACTCACATTCTAGGTATGGCCTCCAGAAGATGCTCTTCGTATCATCAAAAACTCACCTCCAATGCTCCAACTTACCCATCTAAGCCTCGGTAAGTTGACCTCTATAATGAAACACATACAGTCTGCCTGCTGGTCTGTCCATTACTAGAAATCGTCAAGCAATGGAAAAGTAATCCCATGCCCACACCTGTAATAGGGTCATCCCTGCTGATAAGCTCCATGCCCTATGGTACACCACTGAATGAAGATTATGATAGAGATGTGTCATCATACACATCCCCCACGCGTATCTCGTACCATGTATGATCATGCTCTCTAGAATCCTGCCCCAACCCACAGAGAATCTCTTTAACCTACGATCAGGGCAAAGGAAACCTCTAATGAATCCGGGAAGCACTACTGGTAGTAAAGCGTATGCATCAACAATCGTCCTCCATCGGACACTCCGACCTGCAATATCTTGATCGTGAAACACTATGTGGAGAGCATCTCTCCCTCCAGCCTCATGAGAATCATAAACCACAATCTCGCCCATGAAAGGAATCCACAGAATCCGCCACACATCCTCAAGTGTGACCGTCATCTCACCAGTGGGCAGATGGAAAGTATTATGCTCATTGTGCCATCTCTTGGCCAAAGAAGTAAGGAGACCCTGATTAATCCTAATCTGGGGCATGTCAAGTAATTTGGTGAGGCCACATTGACCTATAATCTGAATCTCATCTAGAGTCAGATGAGGTATCAAATTAGTGGTCCAAGGAAACTGCTCTCTCATCTGGAGAGTACCCAGATCCTCCTATCACAATGAAAATCTACAATCAGTGCACTATGTCAAGAAATCAAGTCATTCTAATATCAGGTCTAATAAAAAATGGGTATGAATTTTGTGATCAAAATTCATAAACAAACATCAACAAACCTCACCTATCATGAGGTTCATCAAGCATTATCTAATCTCGCCTATCATGAGATTTTTCAAATATTGAATCATTTTCTCGCCTATCATTAGGATCATCATAAATAGGATTATTTTCGCCTATCACGAGAGTAAGTTTTATTTAAATCATTAGGAATTTGGATCATCAATCATACCAATCCAAAGAATGGGCATGATCAAAATTGATGAAATCAAGGTTAACTAAGTCAAAATCTGCAATTCTGACATGGATGCGCTAAAATAGGCATCCAAAACGCTACTTTATCAATCGAATGTGCTAAAACGGGCACCCAAAGCACTGTTTTAGAACTCTGATGCGCTATAATCGGCCACTAAAGTGCTACTTTATCCTAAGCATTGTTTTACTACATCGATGTATGGAAATAGTCTGTCAAAGCACTGCTTCAATCAAGGCGCTAAAACAAACCATGGATGCGCTAAGATACCTATCTAAGCGCTAATTTATGAAAGTGCGACATTATCCTACGGAAGCACTAGAGAAAATAACGCAAGCACTAAATTTCAAAGTGCTAAATTAGTTTATCAAAGCACTACACCGGAGTGAAAGTGCTACAGTGCGACTTGGATGCGCTAAACTAACTAAAAAATGCAAAAAGCATTAAAAAGCATAAAAAACAAAATTGCATGAAAAACAAGGAGGATTATGGGTAGATACTGGAGGTCCGTACATGGTCGGCCGTTGGTGACGTTGAACGCACTCGAAACGGTGAGTGTGGTAAGGGATTGGCATCTTGCTCTAGATGGCTGAAATGTCTCTCTCAATGAAGTTTGAAAGTCAAAAGGGTGCAAATGACTTTGAAAATGACCTTTTGGACTTTATATAACTTTTGAAAAAGGGATTTTGGTGGATTTTTATTATGTTTTGATTAATTTTATTCATGGAATTAATTAAAATTCATCTACGGGCTCTATTTTCTTCATCATTGTCGGGAGATAGATTATTTCTTCATCAAATCTTCATCAAATCATCATCAAAATTCAAAAAAATCTTAAAAATCATCACATCATTAATTTATCTCCCAAGGGCGCATATTATCGGCAATCATCTAAAAATCAATATCTGGGGCATGTCTGGGGCACATTGATTTTTTTTTTTAATCATCGATCCCGGCAGTAGCAGCAAGATTTTCTTCGAAGCAAAGCATAAACACATCAGTTCGAAGAGGGCAAAAATGTATACACCTAGAAATGGTCTAGAGAATCCGATTAATTAAATACAAATTATTTAATTGATTATCCTAAATTCCTCTACTATTTGAATAAATAGAAATATTTATTTACATAGTTCACGTTCACATTTAAATTCTTCTAAATTATTCTATTATCTCATCTTAATTAAATAAACAAAATTAAATACTTTGCTTGATTTAATTATCATTTCCCTATTTTTTCTATCACATCAATCTTTAATTAATTAAATAAAGATCAAACGCTTTATTGATTTATTGCCATTATTCCTTTGTTTAATTTAATAAACAACTCCTATAGTTTGTTTTATTAAATTATTTATCCCCCTTTTTTCTAATTTAAATAAATCAAAAATATTGAAATAAAGGCATAAGGAATATTCCATCTATATTTTGTCAAAATGAAATTAGATATCCTATGTCTAATTTATGTCTAAAATCATGTCAAATTAATTGATTGAAACTTCACAGGAAGTTTTGGAGACAAATTGGAGACAAATTCCAAAACCTTCTCTCAATCCTCCTCCATCAATATTTCCTCTTCTCTTGCCTAGTGTTTTCATGGGTAGAGAAAATCACCAAAATTCTCTCAATCTCCTCCATCTCTCACCATTCAATCCTCCAGATCGAATCCAAGCCTCTCAATGCCATCCCTATGCATTTCTACAGCCAGGAAATCTATAAATATAGCCTCATTCAACCAAGAAAGGATCTAGATAATCTAACTTATGCACTCTTACTCTGTAGGAATTCAAGCATCAAGCATTCAGCATTAAAGCATCAAGCAATCAAGTTTTCATATCATGGTTGCCTCCTATAGCGCTTCATTTGTCAATAATTTCATGTCAAGACTAATTTAGTTTCTCTGAATCATTTAGAAATCATCATATAGGATTAGTTTCCTATATGTAGCATCCATCTCATTCTTCAAATATTCATTTTAACAGTCACATTGCTTACACAATCTGAGAGCCATAGTGATTTAATAAATCTTTGGAGATAGAGAGCAATATGTCACTTTCAGTAGATTATTATTTTGAACTAGTTCAATTGGATTTGTCTTTGATATAATGTTGTATTAAGAAGTGTCTTTTGTGCTTTACACCTTATTCACACTTACAACAACAACCCATCTGCTTGTCAAATTTTTTGAGCTTATGAAGTGTAAATTTTTTCTTTGTGTTTCTAACACAAGATATTGTGTTGTGCTTTTGTAGGTTGTTTGGGATTTAATATATACTCAGGAGTCTAGACCAACCACCTATGGATTGTGAAACTAGTTGACCAGTGCAGATCAATGTTTGATATGGCGTCTTGGACTTGATCATGTTACAGCTATGCCCAACATTCAAGAAAACTGAGGGATGCTCACTGCACTTGTCAAGCGATGGCATTGAGAGACTTCATCTTTCCATTTTCCCATAGCAGAGGTGATAGTTACATTGGAGGATGTGTACAAGATTCTCAGACTGTCAATTTGTGGTGAGAGGGTTCGGTATGATACACAGAGGGGTTACAATAAGATCACCTGATACTATGTGTACGAGGATGTTAGACACCTTGGTATCGAGCACTATGAGATCAGGTGGCATGTGCTTTCAAATAGATATCAGTGAATTGATTGTTTGTTGTGTACTCTAATTTTTGGGATTATACTGCTAGAGCACTTAGGGCATGGGTTTCCTATGGATTGGGGTGAGATGTTAGTGGGGATGTTGGAGGGGTAGGTTTTGTATGCATGGGGCCCTTGTCTACTGGCGATGTTGTATTTCCATTTGCATGACATAGCTTACAAGGAGGCACAGTCCATGAGCTGTGGGACCACTTGGTTGATGACCTGGGTGTGGGAGCACAATGTCATTTTTCATCCACCAGTTTTTCATAAGTTAGATGACCAATCACCGTATGTATTTTGGTATGTTGAGAGTAGTACACAAACACATGTTGGAGATATCATATATTGGAAACATGTGATTGACACTCTTGAGTAGTTTATTTGGAGACCATACATGGACTATGTGTAGTGGAGGGATGAGGATTGACACTTTTGATACCTAGTGGGCACAACATAGACTTGTGCCATACATATATCTGGATTAGCTAGTGCCTGAAGAGTGCTGAGGTACAGGCCCATGGGATTGGCATGGTGGGAGAGGAGGATAAGGTGGTGCTAAGGGTGGTCGATGAGGTCAATGAGGTGGTGGAGGATGGGGTAGAGAATTTTCACCCATTCATGAGGCCGAGGAGGAGGGAGAGGAGGAGGTTGTTGGTGATGAGGCAGTCAGGGAGGAGGTCATTAGTGGAGAGGAGGAGACCATTGGTTGAGAGGAGATGGCCATTAGTGGAGAGGAGGTGTTCATTGGGCATGCCTTGGAGTTACTACGGGCCATATACCAAGATGTGGAGGACTATCCAAAGGAGGAGATGGGGGATGAGGAGAGAGAGCTCTAAGATTGGATTGTGGAGTGGGATGTAGATGAGAAGGAGAGACCTATACATGAGGAGGCTCCATTAGATCAGTGACTGGTCGATTTGAGGGTCAAAGTATCATCTTTTGAGGAGCAGGGGAGGGTTGTGTCCATAGAGGGAGATGAGATGTGTCTAGAGAGGGATAGTTCCTAACAAGAGAAAGATCAGGCAATGGTGCAAAGGTAGGAAACAAAGTAGAGAATTTCAAAGCTCTTTGCTCTTTGTAATGGCTCGGCTATAGATATGGCTCGAGAGTTGGTTAGAGCTAGTGAGCGAGATCAATACTACAGGGATTTATATGAGGCAAAGGTACCTATAGAGAGATGGGTTCCCTATGCTTCTCAAGTACTTAGAAACATATCCCAGAGTAGAACACACAACAATGGTGGTGTCCTAGGACCTCATAAGCTAGGACCTTATGATAGGCCCCCATCCACACACCATTCTTCAAGCACTCCCCATTAGTCACCTCCTCACTCATCTCATCAGACTAGTGGATTTAAACATAGGGGAATGTTCTTATATTGTAGACATTTTATTATGATTATAGAGCCTAGGAGCTCCATTTTTTTATATAGACCTTATACATTATACTATGACACATTTTGAGATATATATATATGATGCATTGTTGGCGGTGATTATATGATGTTTTTGTTTATGTGATGCACTGATGATTCCTTTAAGATTCATTCTTATTTTATGATGATGTATGATTTTAATTATGATTCATGCACTTGATTTATGATGAAATGGATGCATGTGAGTTATGATATATAGTCATTTTATGCATTGTGTTAGCTATGTATATATCATGTTATGCAAATGTACATGATAATGTTTTGATGTTTTTATGTCCTTATGAAAAATGGATCTAATGTTTTGATGTTTTTGTTTCCAATGTTGTAATGAATGCGAGTGATTTTTGTGTGTCACATTACACCATCCTGATGCAATGTAAGATGAATTTTAGCTTGAAGATGATTTTATGTTAGCATAAAAGAAAGATATGTTTTCACTTTGTTGTCATTATACTAAGCCTTCACATTTTAGACATCATTGGGTGGTTTATTGCAATAGACAAGAAACACCATGATATGAGCTAGACTAATGATGTGCAATGTCATGCTTTTGAAGAAAACAAATAGTCACAGACAAGGATTGTTGTGACTCATAATTAGGAACCCAATTTTTCCTAGTCTTTTTGTCGAGACAAACCACAAACAATAATCCAAAGAAAATGTATCATGAAACATTTTTTATCCTCAAAATCCTATTGCTAGGACATCCTTGAGGTGGCTAGTGACATAAAAACTTCCAAAAAGATAAGACAATCATCATGATATATCATTGCTCCTCTAAATCTTGTTGCTAGGACATCCTTGAGGTGGTTAGTGACATGATAATTTGAAAAAGATAAGATAAAAAATCAAAAAGCAAGATATTTTCACGTAACATTGTCACTCCTCTAAATATGTCATAGGACATCATCGAGGTAGCTAGGTAAATGTTCATATCAAATCATTGAAAAATAAATGAAAAAATCTTGTCAGGACATGTGTTTCAGATATTTGTTTGTTTTCCAAGGTTGACTGGTCATTCTTTAGGAGGGACTCATCCTAAATAAGGTTGAAATGTTGAATTCTATTATTGCCAAGGTCAAGATTCGGGAAGGACACATCCTGAATAGATGACATGGCAAGGTCTGACATCAAGAAGGATGCATCTTGAAGACCGGCCATTGACATGAAAGAGTTGGATGCCAGGAAGGACACATTTTGAAGACCCTTAAATGATTAATTTGGTAGATTTGATTTTGATTTAGGAATTGCATCTCCTGAATAAATTGTTTGACAAAAAAGAGTCTAGCATCAAGAAGGACACATCTTGAAGACCCTTAAATTATTGATTTGATAGGCTTGATGTTCATTCAGGAACTGCATCTCCTAAATAAATTGTTTGACAGAAAAGAGTCTGACGTCGAGGATATATTTTCAAGACCCTTAAATGATTAATTTGATAGACTTGATTTTCATTTAGGAACCGCATTTCCTAAATAAATTGTGTGACAAAAAAGAGTTTCGCATCAAGAAGGACACATCTTGAAGACCCTTAAATGATTGATTTGATAGACTTGATGTTCATTTAAAAATTGCATCTCTTAAATAAATTGTGTGACAGAAAAGAATCTAACGTCAAGAACT
Organism: Sequoiadendron giganteum; assembly: GCA_007115665.2. Classification (NCBI taxonomy): domain Eukaryota; kingdom Viridiplantae; phylum Streptophyta; class Pinopsida; order Cupressales; family Cupressaceae; genus Sequoiadendron; species Sequoiadendron giganteum. The sequence continues at coordinate 625,995,786 of CM021100.1, forward strand.
ACATATTGTCAAGACCCTTAAATGATTGATTTGATAGACTTCATGTTCATTAATGAACTGCATCTCCTGAATAAATTGGGTGATAGAAAAGAGTATGGTGTCAAGAAGTAACCATCTTGAAGACCCTTAAATGATTGATTTGGTAGATTTGATGTTGGACTAATTTTCAATTGGTTGGATTGTGCATCATTTTTTACCTTGTGTTCGAGTTGTTCATTGTATGACCAATGTTTTTGAGATATTTTAACAAATGTTTTAGTTTTCAAATTTTCTAATGTTTTCATTTTTTCAAGATTTTGACCAAGAACCTTACCTAAGGACCTATTCTAGGGGCCTCAGGGGCTGATCAAAGATTAGCCTTTCCTATGTTATACATGTAGAGACCTTGTAGTTCGACATGACTTTGATCGAAAAGACCGACTTTAAAAAAAATCATTTGTGCATTGGAAGACTTCTGACGTGTGTGATAATGAATGTGATGAACCCTAAAGGACTAACCTAGTGTGGACTCGAGGGCTCATTGATTGATGGCCTTTCCTATGTTATACATGTAGACACCTCGTAGTTCAACACAACCTAACTTTTCTTTATTTGACAAAGAGTAATTCATGATTTCATTGTGTTTTATTTGAAAAACCTAAAAGGAACTAACCTAATGCCTTAGGGGAACATCAACATATGTCATTGCCTATGTCTAGTCATAGAGGAAATATAGTTCAACATTGAAAAATACTGACATGACAACACCACCTTGTTTTTTTAGTTTTTTTATTATTTGGATGTTTTTTATTTTTTGAATGTTTTTGTGTTTTTGACACATTTTTAAAATGCTTTTTTGTGCTTTCCAAGTGTGTTAGGTCCTGAAGATCTAGAGGTTTAATCCACCAAGAATGGGTGTTAAGTGTTTTCCCCCAGCCAGGTATGGTGTGGGATTGGATGGTAAGAGGTATTCTACATGGTATGTTGCAAGCGTCAACCAATCTCAAGACATACGACTAGAAACTGCTCTTATTGTGGGTGTTGTGCAATGAAGGGGCGATAGTTATATGGGTGAAGGTGAAAAGACTTTGTGAAGTGATAATAGATGACGTAGAAAATATTTTATACACATGGTGCCTATTTTCTAGTTTTTCACCATGATACTTATCCAAAGTGCCATGGAGATGGTTTTCACTATTGGACGAATTATTTTTCTTTAATTATTTTTGTACTTTTTTTTTTATTTTTCCAAAAAAAAAACTTGTTTTGTGGTTTAAACTAAGCTCTCTAAAGCTATTTCTAAAACTTTCACAAGTGAAAGCTTTTTATAGGCTCATATAATGGTTCTCCCTCTAGAGTACAAAACTGATATGTTTCAGAACCAAAGGAAGTTGTGATGACATAAGGGCCTAGCCAATTAGGCTCAAACTTACCAGGTTTATCTCAGTCTGCCTAGTTTTTAGGATTTTGCATTAGTACCAGGTCATCAATGTCTAAATGTCTAACCAGAACCCTCTTGTTGTAACTTCTACAAATACAGTTCTGATATGCTTGTAAGTGGGTCAGTGCTTTCTATCTTTGCTCATCTAGTAATTCCAACTCATGTATCCTAGATATCTTCTACTCTTCATCATTGATTAACCCTTTCATGGACACTCAAAGAGAAGGGAATTTGACCTCAATGGGGAGAATAGCCTCTGAACCAAATACTAAGGAAAATGGGGTGGCCCTAGTGGGAGTACAAATGTTGGTTCAATATGCCCATAAGACAAGGTTGAGTTGGATGTGCCAGTCACGACAAGCGTCACTGACTATTTTCTTAAGGATTTTAATAATGGTTTTATTGGACACCTCAGCTTGACCCTTGCCTTGCATGTAGGAGGGGTGGAAAAATTGTGTTGGATGTGGAATTGTTCACAAAGTTCGCAAACATCTTGGTTTTTGAAGGGATGACCATTGTTTGTGATTATGGACTATGGAAGACCATAGCGGCAAATGATATAATTAAGAATGAATTTTGCTATTTGGTTGTCGAAGATATAGGTAAGGGGGATGGCATCTACCCATTTGGTAAAGTATTCAATGGTGGTTATAATGAATTTATGGCCATTTCAGGATGTGGGATGAATTTTCCCCATGAGGTCGAGTCCCCATTGAGCAAAGGGCCAAGGTGAAGTGATGAGCCTTAGTTCTTGTGTTGGAGCATGAATGAGATCACCATGAACTTCACATTGTCTGAATCTTTTGACAAACTGGTATGCCTCCTATTCCATAGTCAACCAATAGTTTCACAGTCGCATATTATTTTTGGCTAAGGTAGGACCACTAGAGTAGGCACCACAAATTCCTTCATGCACTTAGTGTAAGGTTTTTTGTGCTTCTATATTATCGAGACATCGGATTATGGAATTTTCAAAGGTTCATCAGTACAAGGTATCCCTAATGATGGCCTAACAAGAGGTTTTTCAAATAAATTTCTTATGTTGGTTACTGGATAAGTTATCAGGTAAAATTTGGGAGTGGAGATAACTATAAGTGTCTAGGTACCAAGGTGACTCAAGACCAACAAGTTCACAAACCATTTCAGATTCTAGGATATCAAAAGCTTAGACCAATAGTTGTTCCACTAAGAACTCGTATTGTGATGCATTGTTAGGTATATCCAAGAGCAATCCAATCGTTGCCATGGAGTCTGTTCTTTTGTTTTGTATGCAGGGTATCTGACAAAAGGTGATGTTGAAAAATTTAAGCTTGAAGTTATCAACCATTTTCTTATAGGGAGTCAATTTATCATCCTTTGTATCATATTCAGCATTGACTTGATTGATGACTAACTGTGAATCTCCGATGACCTATATATTTTTTATCTTCCACTTGACCAACATACGTAATCCCGTTAATAGGGCCTCATATTTTGCAATATTATTTATACAAGGGAATGATATTTTCAATGTTTTTGATATTGCATCATCTTGTGGGGTGACAAATAGTACCCCAACACCTAACCCATGATTGGTATAGGATCCATCGAAGTACATCTTCCATACATTACTTGTCTCAACAATAAAGAGTGACTTATCTAGAAAATGAGTGATGAGAGGATGTTTTTCTTGTGTTGGCACATCTATAAGTTGATCCGCTATTTCCTGTCCTTTGATTTCCTTGTGCTTGACATATTGGATGTCGTATTCATTAAGGACCATGACCCATTTTTATAACCACCCTATTAGCGTTGCTCTATTGAGGAGATACTTGAGTGGATCAATTTTTCATATTAGCTTTGTTTGGTGGTTCAACATGTGATGCCTTAACTTCTACACTCCCAAAATCACTACAAGGTATGCCCATTCGATAGGAGTGTAGTTGAGTTCATACCCTACCAAGGTCCTGCTAATATAGTAGATTGCTCTTTCCTTTTTGTCATGGTCATTTTGAGCAAGTTGTACCCCCAAAGTTGTTGTGATTGTAGATACATATAATATAAGAGGCTTCCCATCTATTGGTGACATCAACATGGGCGGTGTTAGGAGATACTCTTTTATCTATTGAAAGGATTCCTAGTATTTTTTGGTCCATATGAAAGGGATCCCTTTACGTAACAGGTACTAAAATTGATGGAATTTTTCAGCGACTTCAACAATGAATCTCCTAATATATTGAAGTCTCCCTTCTAATATCCTTAATTGACTAATGTTCTTTGGTGAAGGCATGTCGATGATGACTTTTACCTTGCCAAGATCCACTTCTATGCTTTGATGTGAGACGATGTATCCCAATAATTTAATGGATTTTACCCCAAACACACTTCTTTAGGTTGAGACAGACCTTGTATGCTTCTATTCATTGAAATAATTTGTCTAAAACCTTTAGATGATTAGCTCTAGTTAAGAACTTTACCAAGAGATCATCAACATAATCCTCCATTAGGGTATGCATTAAGTCATCAAATATTATAGTCATTGCCCGTTGGTATGTATCTCCTGCATTTTTCAATCCAAAAGGCATGACGTTCAAGCAATAGGTGCCCCAAAGACAAGTGAAAGTTGTTTTACATTGGTCTTCTAGAGCAATACAAATTTTATTATAGCCAAAGAATCCATCCATGAGGGATAACATCTCATATCCTATTGTACAATCCACAATCATGTCGATGCTAGGGAGAAGAAAGTTGTCCTTAGGGCATGCCTTGTTTAAATCTCTGAAGTCAGTACATATGCGAATTTTCCCATTTGGTTTTGTGATAGGTACTAGATTGGAGATCCAATCTACGTAATCAATAGACCTTATGAAGCCAACATCCAAGAGTTTCTTTAGTTCAATCATGACCAAGAAAGTGATTTGTGGATGCATTTTTCGTAGTTTTTGCTTCACCGGTCTAGAATCTAGATTCAATGGAAAGTGATGTAAAACTCTCTCATGATCTAACCCAGGCATGTCGGCGTATGACCATGAAAAATTACCCTTGCGTTGTGTGAAGAATGCTTGAGAGTTGGGTTTTTCTTCTTTTGTCAAGGAAGTTGCTAGTAACACTATCTTAGGATATTCAAGTGTTCCAATGTTCACCTCTTGTGTATCTTCAATTAGCATCGGTGATCACTCTTGTGTGATAGGGAGAAATTCCAACCCTCCATCCTTAGGTGCCTCAGGGATGTTTTCACCTTTGGATAAGTCTTTTGCTTTTACTTTTTTATGATCAGAGGGCACATCACGATTTTCACCCAAAGACCTTTCATTTTTCTCTTTATTATTATTTTTGTGATTGGAGGGTGATGTAGTCTTCCCAAAGTACATGGCCACATCAAGTTCTATAGCGAATCCAACTTTATGGTCTCCTCATGGCATTCCCTCTCTCAATCCCATGAACTCAGCAATAGCTACATCATTCTCAAAGGTATCCAAAACAATAGGACCTTGTTGGTCCAAGTCAACCAGTTCGCGGTAGACTAGGGAAATTCTATCATCAGTATTTGCAAATTGTGTGGAAGCAGATGAAAAGGTAAGTATTGAGGTATTTTCCTAGATGTTGACATTCATACAGTTGGATATGTTAGGGCTAGGTATGTTTGGATCAGGAAAAAAGTTGTCTAGTTCATAAGTGCTAGGAGCATAGGATTTCCATTCCCAATTGTTAGAACCATTATCATCATAAAATTTGTTAGAATCCTTTGATGTCTCGATACATTCGAAAGCATGTACTTCCTTATCTGATGGCAATTTGGTTTAAGTGGTACCAATCTTCAGTGGCTTCCACCTGTATAAGTGTGAATTTGCACCCTTAATGCAAATCCCCTTTTACCCCCTTGCACTTTAGAAATCCTAAGGTTGAGGCTTAATTCCACTTAAGCCCACTACTCATACTCCACTTGGCACTTGTTTTCTGTGTCGGTTGGGGCATTTCTGTTGAGGATGCCTGTGTGGCATAAAGACATCCCTGGTAGAAACCTGAGGCTGGAGACTGTAGAGACGTTACGTTTTTTATTAGAAGTCAAAGAGTAACGTCCCTCTTTGACTGGTCGACTTGAATATGGTCTTTTTTCATCCTTTCCTTCATATTCTTCACTCTCTCATTCATTCGGGGAGCTTTGCAAGATATTGAATTCATCTCTTCACACTTTCTCCACTCTTTCAAGCATTCACAAGCTTTGTAGTAACACTTTTCACTCCATAACAACTATCGACTACTCCATCACTTCGATAGTGCGAGCACATGAAAAACACCATGGCAACAGAGGCTTGAGTTCCTCTCATTTTTTCCTCCACAAGCCTTGAGTGCTTTGGAGGGAGTTGGTAAGCTCCTCTTATCTCTTCTATCGCCTTTGGTTGAATAAGAATGTATTGTTTGTAGTGTCTTTTTTTTACGTAGCTTGTATTGCTTTCTTTATCTATTTCTATCATTGCAATTTTGGTGATCCATGGAGGTGGAAACACCAAAATAGGGTCTGATTGAGGCAGGCCCCTAAACAGCCCCAACATTCCCCCTTTTTATGTTTGTAGGTGGAGAGATCTTGAAGCAAGCTAACAAGAAGACTATTGTGCCAGATCATCTTTGTCACCCTTGTGGTAATATGCTTTCTTTATCACATTCGTCTCTATATCTCATTCTTCTTAATCTCATTCTAATGTTCAAGAAACCTCTAAACTAGGCTAGCTATCCTTTCTTGAGGATTTTACCTCATCTCTCTAGTTTTTTGGCTATACAGACACCAGCGCGCCTGTGAGACACTAGTGCACTATGCTATCATCCCAGAATTTTGCATTTTTCCCCTGACAAAGAGCCACTTGAGACACAAAGTTGACCTTAAACAACGACCCATCTAGTTTCCCTTCAACTCTCAGGACCGTAGAGTGGTCCAAGGACACACAGTCCTCATCATTCTCATCCCTTTCATTCAAAAAATCCCTTGAAATTGAGGTAAGTTAGGGCAGCCTTTCTTCTCTTAGCCTTTCATGACTTGGGGCCTTGTAGTGGTTGGTCCCACTCTCTTACATTTTTGGTGAACCCGACGTGAACCAACGTCACCCATTTGTTGGTGGTCTAAATTTTTTCCCTTATACCTATTGGTCATTGTACCCCTATGTGTTGTGAAATTTTATGGGCTTCACAACCTAGTCTGCAACCTCTAGGCATATTGTTAGAAGAATTCTGCAACTCCTTCCAATGGAAAAGATGAAGGTCTCCTCTAGTTTCACTATCGGCCTTTTCTTTGGTTCTTCGATTGGTCTATCCTTGTAGGAGCATGTATCGCGAGGGTTATCTAGGTTTCTTGCCAAAACTAATCACATCCCTACCCCTCCAGAATCACCAACCTCCTCATCTATAGACAAGAATGAGGTCATTTGTATCCCTTCTGAATACATCATCAGCCTTGGTAAAGGGTTAGGTGCACTAGAAAATCAATTGGAAGGAAACCCGAAGATGGTTAGTACTGCTAAAGTTATCATTGAAATAAGATACATGGTGGAAAAGGACCGGACAGGCATAGAGCTCTTAGCTAGTCTCACTGGTCTGGATGAAAAATGAACCCCCTCAATCCATAGTCACATGGTATGAAGTGGTCTCTTCAAGGAAGGTGAAAGACAACTAGAGATGTCAATTCCTCCTACGTCTATATACATGGTTGATGCAGTCCCTTCAGTCAGTGTGCCCGTCACTTCTGAAAACTTTGAAACTGTCAAAGTGAACAGAAACCCTTTAGGTTTTTGTTTGACCCCTTCTTTCTCCTCTAGTGGTGGAGGCTTTGGTGATGGAAATTTTGGAAGTGGAGGTGGCATTGGTAGAAGCGGTTCCAGTGGAGGTCATGGTTGTGGCCTTGGAAGTGGCAGTGGCTCCAACGGAGGTCACACCAGTGGTGGTGGTATCGATGGTGGTTCGGTGGTAGTCACGGTGGTGATCTAGGTAGTGGCTCTGGTGGTAGTCATGGTAGTGGTCTAGGCAGAGGCTCTGGTGGTGGTTTTGGTGGCCCTCTGTCTTCTAATGACCCTATTCTGAATACCCTTCTTAAGAATATGGGGAAGATGCAGAATAAGCTAGCAAACATGTCCCAGGCCTCGGCCTAGCCTATCCTTTAGCCTTTTATTCTGACACAACCCATTGTTGGTTGCAATCCTAAACTCTCCTTTCTTGCAAGGGATGGAGATTCCAAAATTCAAAAAATACGACAATAAGGGGGACCCACAAACACACGTGTCCACCTTCAATGCCCTGTGCACAGATTTATTCCATCACGATGCGTTGATGGTGAAACTATTTCACCGATCCCTCAAAGACATAGAATTGGGTTGGTATTTTTCTTTACCCGATAATTCCATCTTCATGTTTGATCATCTTGTGAATCAGTTCTTGTGACAATTTCAAGCCAATATCAAACAAAAAATAAACTTCTCTAACCTTTTTCAGTGCAAACAAGGGGACAATGAGAAGGTTATAGACTTTATAGTTTGATACAAAGCACTCTTCTCATAGATCTCATATCTATTGTCCGACTCTGATGTACGAAAGATCTTCATAGGGAATTTACAGAGAAATTGGAAAGAGAATTTCACCCTCATAAGTATCCTTCTTTCACACATTTGTATGTGGCTTTACGAGATACCAGCAGATGGTGGTCCAGTTCGGGGGTCCTCCCTCGCAATCTCATTTTGAAGGGAGATCTATAGCATTGATCTTTGAAAAAGGTAGAGCTATTATGAATGTAGTAGCCATTGTGAATAAAAATAGCCTCAGACATGACTGAAAGTTTACGAAGCTATCAGAATATTATTCTTCCATCTTGCAGAAGTTGGTGAAGGATAAGATCCTTACCCTGCCACCTCCTAAACTAGTTAGAGAACTGTACCCTAAGTGGTATGAAGAAAACACATATTTTCAATACCATCGAGTTAATGGACATGATACCGAATGTTGTATGCGCCTACATCATGAGATACAGGACCGCATCAAGGACGGTACTATCCATCTTGATGGGAGTAAACAAAACATGAAAAAATCAGTGGTGAAAGCTAATAGTGACTTGCAGATATACACGAACCCATTTCTGTTACATTCTACCAACATGATTATTGATCCCTCAGATTCTATTTCTTGCCCCAAGGCATACGTTAACATGGTCACTATTACTCCCTCTCCTCATCTTGCGACCAGCTTGTCAGATGTGAAATTTACTTCACAAGATGTGTTGGCCAATGGAAAACCTTCTCTGCTATATATTCCCGCTTGCGCCAATGGAAACATTGTGACAAGAGTCCTATTTGACCCCATGAGTAGAGTGAACGTCATAATGGAGGAGACATTACTCTTAAAATCCCTACAAAGGGAGGAATACGAAAAAATAAATTCCATCATCTGTATTCATGATGGACTTTCTCTTAAACCTTATGGATCAATCACATTGTCCATCCTGGTTGGACCCAGAAATGCAGACACGGTCTTCGATGTTATTCCTGAGTCAGACCTATCTAGAGTGAAGCTAGGCATACCTTCGTTGGCTTCCATGAATGGGATTGCCTCCATAATCCATAAGTGCCTCAAGTTTTCCCACAAGGGTGTCATGCACCATGATATCAGTCAGTGGTATCCCATGGAGGATATTCATTAGATCACTTTTGGCCCACTCCTATCAGTTTGCTCCCACAAAGAATAGACCTACTTTATAAGAACTATGTGAATTATAAGACTAGAGGCAAGGGATAGCCAAGCTTGACCCTTCCTATAGTTCGGTAGCCTGTTGTCTCCTCCTCCTTAAAGGGCAAGGAGAATCTCGCTCCCTCTCTGGTTGACTCATCTACTCATCTCTCTTGGGAAGAGTATTGGATGAACAATCCCATGTTCTACCTATTGATCCTGATGATGCCTCATTGGTGAAGGCCTAAGATCAGGATATCGGATCTCTCTAATGGGTCCCTAGGACCTTGGTATTATCTGTATGGTAGAAAGAAAGGCTCGAAAAGAAAATTTTCCACTTGACCTCTTCATGTTTCCTCGAACAAAAAAGGATCCACCTCTAAGGTTGTGGGGTCTGTTCCTCCTACCATTTCCGAACTTGCTCCTTTTTCTCCCATTTAGGAGTCTACCCTTCCACTGGAAAAAACCATGGATGATAATCCTATGCCTAAGCAGAATCCTTCTAGCCCTTTGCAAGCTCTAGCTCCTAGTTTGAAGAGTCATAGAAACCGCCTTATGCATGAGCATAAGCATCGGTGAAAGTCTCTCTTGGCTGAGCAAGACTCCTTACAAAAGGAGGAAGAGAGGGTAGTACCTCCCACTATGTCCTCCTCTTTCCTCTCTTCTGCTTCTTATCTAACTAGTTTTGAATCTCTTCTGACTCCCGTTGTGAGCACACATGCACTTGGAAAGGAGTAGGTGTTCATCGCTCTTTCTGTGGAGCTACCCCTACTCACTTTCATTCCAGATGTGTTAACTTTTCCAAACCCCATGGATATGGTTAACACTTCAGTCGTATCCATTGTGGTTCTATCCTCTTCCATCCACCTTGCTTCATCTATGGGGAGTTCACCTCCTCTGATGAAGAAGAAGGTAGACCATGCCCCCTCCACCAATGGAGGAGGTAAGAAGAAACCACCCTCTCCGAAAGGTGGCCCCATGTTGACTTGTTTTGTCCTAGTAATGGAACCATTCCAGCCTCCCCTAATTTTTCACCACTCCAAAGTCTCTCAGTGAGCGTATCAGTGAACCTTAGGTGCAAACTCCTCCATTCGTCAAGGTGAAACATGGCACTCTTATTAAGCGTATGTTCAACTCAGTGGATGGATTTTTGACCCTGTCAATGATCTTCGGGAAGTTAATGACCTTAGACCCACAAGAGTTGAGTGATGAAGACCTCATTGGCCCCTTTTCCTTGGCCCTTGTTCCAAAAGGATCAAAATCTCCTCCCCTTAACATTACACCATTGCAGGCTCATCATTCTTCCCCCTACGATGATCTAGAGTGGGAAGCTGATGAACTCTTGGTCGACCAGTATTAGGGGGAGACCCTCTTCTTGATCTTTAGATTAGATGTGTTTGCGTGTTGTGATGTGTTCCCATGTGATCATACTATATGTGCCTGGATGACCCTCATCATCCCTATAGGTGCTTGGATACAGGTGTGGTTTTTTTGTTCTAAACCTTCCTCTATATGTATCTCTATTCTTCCATGTTTAGGATTTACTTTTGATAAATTGGAAATGATGAAAAGCATCAGGACAATTTAGGCCTCCTTCCATGTTGACCCATTTTTTTATTTTTACTTTATCTTTCGTGCATTCTTCCTGATCTCGTTGAGGATTGATGATCTTTCACCTCTTACCGCAATTACCTACCATATATAAAGGCATATCTGACCCTATGAAACTAGATCCCCCTATTCCCTTTGTGTGTCATCTCTTTTCTTTTCCTTTTCTCTTTATATTTCTCTCTTCCTTGCTTGAGTTTCCCCTTTCATGTGTGGCAACGTTACTTCTACATTACATTACCTTTAGAAAATGCATTCGTGATTGAGAAAATATTTTCTCGAAGATCCTTCACACACTTCTCTATTAGAATTACATTCTCAAATTGAAACCCTCACGGAACAAGTTTCCTTCATCATGGGTTTGTAAAGAAAGGATTGGGAAACCATCCTTCGAAATGGGAATAGTCTTAGTCTTCCCCTCACGTGGGCACATCTCCTTCCTTTTGACTTCCTTGATGAGGTGAACATCTTTCGAAAGGATTCCTTAATGTTGAATTGATTCGAGAAAGAAGACGGTAGCTTTTGGATAGTGTGTCCCATGAGTGGCCCCTCCTTTTCACGTCAGGTTCCCAAGGGACCCCTCTAAAAGCTTTCAACAAATTCTATGGTGTCTAGCCTGGGGGCATCCCGGCTAGACTGGTTTCACATCTTCATGTCTAGCTTGGGGGCAGCCTGACTAGACCGGTTTCACTTCTTTGCATCTAGTCCTGGGGTAGCCCGACTAGACCTACTTTGCATCCTTATGTCTAGCTTGGGGAAATCCCAACTAGACTTCACTTTTCAAATAGTGTGTCCCTTGAGTGGACCCTCCTTCCTTTTGAATGGTTCCCGAGGGACCCCTTTGAAATCGTCTTCATCACCCTTGCGGTAATATACTTTCTTTACCAAGTTCGTCTCTATATCGCATTTTTCTTAATCTCATTTTTTTGTTCAAGAAACCTCTAAACTAGGCAAGTTGTCTTTTCTTGAGGATTTTACCTCGTATCTTTGGTTTTCTTTCCATATGGATGCTATCACACCTATGAGATGCCAACGCATTGTGCTATCATCCCAAAATTGCACATATGTCCTCTGATAGAGAGCCACCTGAGATGCATAGTTGACCTTAAAAATTGATTTGTCTAGTCTCCCTTCAACTCTGAAGATTGCAGAGTGGTTGAAGGACACACAGTCCCCATCATTCTCATCCCTTCCATCCTAGCATCCCTTAAAATTGAGGTAAGTTAGGGAAGCCTTTCTGCTCTTGGCCTTTCGTGACCTAAGGCCTTGTAGTGGTTGGTCCCCCTCTCTTACACCACCCTAACCCAAGATTCTTCCCCCATTTAGTAGGTATGTAGGGTTCTCTTCTTCCATTCTTGTTTATTCCTAAGCAACTGGTGCCATCATAACCTTTTGATTTCATCATTAGAAACCCTTTACCATATTGTTGTGTTGGAAATGTTATTGCCTCTTCTTGATAGATCTAGTAAGACACATCTTCAACATCTTCCTTAACAAGGTCTCCCCATTTTATGAAAGTAGTTTTAGGAGGTACATGAATCAAGACCTTACATTTGATGCTATAAAATGGCTTTCCATATGTCTTTGTTGATTTTTGCATCATGGTAATGCAAAAGGCAATGTTCATATTATATTCTCTACATCCCTTGCTTTGGATTTGGATCTCAGAGTCTAGGGATTTGAAAGTGGAAGCAAACGATGTGGAGGAAGATGATTGAGTGGCATTAGATGTCCTATGGATCATTCAGGGTTCAATGTATTTGGCTAAATTTTTTGTCAAGGCTTCATGGTCAAGTGGCACCTAACATTCAGAGACTCCTCGCAGGTTAGTGCAATAATCAAAGGAATCAGGATCACCCTGGATTGTAATCTCAATGTTTTTGTAGGGAAACTTTAGGAATTGATGATATGTGGAAGGAATGGCCTTCATGCCATGAATCCATGGTCGACCGAGAAGAATATTATAAGGGATTTCCATATCCAATACTTGGAAAGTTGTATCCAACATTAGGGGTCCCACATAGAGTGGAAGTATTTTTATGCCTACATAGGATCATTCATCATCATCATAACCTTTTATGACTATTCTCTTTATCTTATCCACACATGCTTCAGAGAAGCCCAGTGCCTTAACCAATTTTAGGGAACAAACATTCAATCCCACTCCACCATCTATCAAGACTTGTTTGATCATATTTTGATGGACGGAGACTTCATGTGTAGTGAGTCATTATGGTTCATCTTTTGGGCTGAGTTTTCTTTGTTAGAGAAGGTAACATGGTGAGAGATTTCCAAGAATCCAACCGTGGCTTGAAATCAGTCAACGTCAAGGTTGTCTGGGACAATAGTCTCTTTCAACATTTTATCAAGGATGGGCCTATGATCAGGTGATATGTGTAGTAAATCTAGTATGGATATTTGTGTTGGAATTTTTCCTAGCTGATCTACCAAGTTAAAATTCCCTTTACCTTGGGACTTCTTGGGAGGTGAATGACCAAGTATGGTTATTTTAGGTTTTTGTGTTTACAATCCACTCTGGGGTCTTCTTGATGATAACGATGTTGATGTGTTCATCTGCAACTCAAAGTTGAATTATTTTGGAGTAATTATAGCTAGTAGCTACATAATTAGAAGAGTTATTGTTATTACTACCTGAACTAGAGGCTTTCCCCAAACTGTGGTCTTGAAGAGGATTCTTGTAAATCATGTGATCTTTATTGGAAGTGGGTTGTTGTTGTCCCTCTACCTCAATTACTTTGTCTTTAATGAGCAACCAATTGATATTTCTCATTTGTCTAGAAGAAGATGTTTTATGTCCTTTACCTTGGTGGTATTCACAAAAGGTGTTATCATCCCACCACAAGGGTTTAAATTCAAACATGTAAGGATTGGGTTCCCATATTTTTATGACACCTAATTGACTACATTTCTTCAATATGGACTTAATGGGTTCTTCGAGGGGAGTGTATTCGCATCTAATATATTGTTGATGTGGTCTATGTTGCCCTAGTCCTTGATTACTTCGTAAAGATTGGTCATTGGTGTAGGGGTTTGGGGTGTAATTGTTGGTCCTCTAGGTCCTCTCAGTGTGACAACAAGAATAGTTTCATTTACTGCTTTGGTATCGACAACCTCATCATTTGTGACATTTTTATTTTGAGACCAATATTTTTTGTCATTGAACGTGTTTTGATTGTTGGTATATTCTTAGAGAACTTAAGGGTGCCCTTAGCGACAAGTGATTTCTCAATCATTGTTCCTTTTTCAACTAGGTCTGCAAAGTGGGCACAATAATGAACTTGTAAGGGATCCTTTAAAGCGTATAGGAGGTTTTCAAAAACATGTCCACCTTTTGTTTATTATGGATCTCTATCTAGCATCGGCTCACCAATTTTCTCCATCTCTAGAAGTATTTGATAAAGGACTCTCCCTCTTCCTATTTTAAGGTACACAAAGTGCCTAATGTGATATCATTTTCGATGTTAAAGGCATAGTTATCTACAAATTTTTTGACTAACTTGAACCATGTGCTTATTCCTCCAAGTAATCATGAAGACCACTCAAGTGAAGGACCTATAAGAAATTTGCGGAATAACCTCATCAAGTATGTATGCTCTGATGCAATGTGAACATAAGTCATGTTGAATTCTCTCATGTGCTCTATCAGGTTGTTTGTCCCTTTGTACTTTGGAAATTTTGAGATTGTGTAATGTTGTGGAAAATGTGGCATGTAGATATCCATATCAAAGGGATATAGATGCAGGTCCTACATGTTGTATTTCTTGGTTTTTACTTGCATTTTTTTTTTTTTAATTGTAAAGCAACCATTTCTGTAGTCAAGGAATCCACCTGTGGGTTTGGTATGTCATCCATGTTGTTGGGTACCACATTTTGCAGAGATACTTGATAGGTGCATGGAGGCATCCATTGTTGTACTTGGGGTATATGTGTATATGAGGTGTTCATGTTGGGTTTCCCTTGTGTGTTCTAACCTCCAAGTTGTTCATGGGTACCTTGGTGTGATGTGTTTGATGTAAAGGTATTGATAGAAATCCTTCTTATGCTTGATTCACTTGAGGCAACGTATGTGTACCCTATTGTCCTTGTGTAGCACTATTTTGTGGAATAACATGACTATATGTAGTACCCTTGATATTGACCTTAGGTGTGGGTCCTGAACCTGAAAATCGTATTCTCTTGCGTCCATTAGGATTGTTTGAGGAGGTATTCATAGTGTTTGTTGACTGTATTATAGGGACTAATGTTGATTATGTTGTAGCTTGTGTCATGGATGGTGGAACAAATGATGGTATAGGTGTTATGGAAGTACTCTGCGTAGCTCCTCTTGAAGGTATATTGAGGTTTACCTAAGGTGTAACATTTTGTGGAATATGTATTGTAGCTCCCTTGTTTTGGTTTGAGAAATTTCCAAGTTAAGGCACCACCTGTACCATGTTTATGTCAAAAACAGGTGGTTATTTAACCCCATCTTCCAGGAGTTTGGCTAAAAATTTCTCATATTCGAGCATGATGATTTCATCGACAAATTCAGCCACCTCGGGATCTTGGGTTGTTGCCTCAAGTTCCTCAATAGTGATATGACCTTGGGCATCTCTCGAGAGGAAATTTTCAAATGGTTTACCATATGGATTAGATTTCAGAGGTTCTTGTGATGTTGACCCAATGTTTGTGGTATTGGTATTACCTTGAGGAGGTGTAGTACTAAGGATCAATTCACTTGTGGGATTATAAAGGTCATCACGTGGTCATGGAGGGTCCATTTCTAATTGTCTCTTTTGTAATCTAGTTTGGACCATAAGTTAGGACTTGCTCAAAGGAGGATGACTTGTAAATGTAAAAAATCATAAGGTATGCAACTATCTAAGTTGGTTCTATTTTTTTTATATTTTTGGAATATAAGGTATGACCTAAGATAACATCTAAAATGCAAACATCTAGGATGTGAAAGTTAAGCTATGTTTTTGGTATTTTGGCATAAATTATGATATGCAATAACTAAGTTATAATGCAAACTATATCTCAATACTAAGGGATGAGTCGCTAACTGACCAAGTTTTATGCAAGGTTCCAACTAGGATTGCCAATGATGTTTTAGAATCAATACCAAGAAAACTAAGTGATAGGTCAAGTGGGTGGAATTCAAACTAGCTTGGTGAGTTCAAGAAATTTCATTAAGATGATAATAGACATATTGTAAAATGATATGTCAAGTGAAATCATATTTGAATCAATGTTTTCAATCAAGGTAAGATAGTTTATCTACCCTAAGATCTAAAATGTATTATAAACAAGGATTTTGCAAAGTATGCTAAGGATAATCTAAATGATGCAATGATGAAATTATCTAGTAAAATTGAGTATGAACCTAAATATGAGCAAGTCACAGGTCTACATTAGGTTTACAACTGAAAATAGATCAAGTAATGAAATCCTACAGTAAGTCTTATGAGTTTTTTGTTGGTTGACTGTAAGATTTTCTATGACAAGTGGATGCATCATTCCAGACTACAAATGTAGTGCATATGATTAGATGCATCACAAAAACTCACGGATGTGCTCTACAATATCATATGTTTTTCTAGTGTTCACAAACGCGGTTTAAAATGTCAGATGCATTGCAGGTTTTGGCAATTCTGACTCAGAATATCATATGTGTTTTTGGATTAAACAGTTGTGACTCATAATGTAAAATGTAGGTTTATGTTTGATAGATGCATTGATTGATGAAGTGATCCTAGTTTTTGACAAACTTCTAACCTATTTAGGATCATATTT